>JAQBSW010000192.1:50000-256300 GCA_029291075.1 Eudiplozoon nipponicum
ATTAGGTGTTACGCACCTTGTAACAGATTAGTTCAAATACTACCAGAAGGGTAACACCAAAGACAGCATGAACGGTGCGTATAATCTCGAGCACATTCGTTTCGTTCTTACTGCCCACTCATCAGTTGGAGCCCATATTACGATCACTACCCACTATATATTTGGGAGAGGAATGTGGGGAAATTGGATGTTCCAATCTCTTAGGAGTTTGTATATTTATTATATTATATATAGTGTGTTAGCCTTGATGTCGTATAGTCGTAGACTTTATATGAAGTTAGCTTCAATACTGAAGGTATAAACATTCGTATAAGAAATTTTAACGTCTCATATTCCCACATTCCTCAACCAAATATGTAGTGGGAAAATGTTGTAATACGGACTCCTACTGACAAGTCGCCGGTAGACACGAAACTTATGTGCACAAGATTATACTTTCCTTCCGTGTTCTTTTTGGATTATCCTTCTGGTCATAGTTGAACTAATTTATTACAGTTCCATTTTCCTAATTAACCGAGAAAGGTAGATTTTCCATGGTTAGTTAGGTGGATTATAACTTAAATTTGACTATCTTAAAACCATGAAAAACAGCTTAAAGTATTTCGCTCTCGTCATCTGCAGAACTAACTACGAAAAGGATTTGCGCATTTCAGAGGTATATCGGTACCAAATTATGTGCGCACTTAATAAAATAGCGTAATATTTTGAGAAACCCATCCTTTTTATGATCAAAACGAAAATAACAATAAAATTTGTTTCTAACATCCTTTAAACGGTAGCGAAGGTTCGGGTTAAATAAATTGTGCGTTAATTTTGTTAGAGCTAATATCGATTAAGTACAATTAGCATACATCCGCAATAATTGTGTTATATTTCATCAGTCAGCTTCGATTATCCTACAAGGTTAGCATGATAATCATCAATTTTATAAAATTATTAATATAATTATTTTGTGCTATTAATAACTATTATTTATATAAAAGTAGCGATGATGATATGAACACCAATCTCTTATATATATATATATATATATATATATATATATATATATATATATATATATATATATATATATATATATATATATATATATATATATATACACGTTTGTGTATATAAATTATCCAGTATAATCTAAGCATTGTATAAATTAGAAATAATAGTAATAATAATGTTCTTTTGGCTTTTGTTTTTTTTGCATTTTTGTACGTTTTACTCATGAAGAGAAGTTTTAACAAGACATTATGATCATAAACTTTTCTATGACATTCCACTTTGTTTATCCTTCAAGATTAGAACTCCACTCCAAAATATTAATCTATCAAAGTATAGGAGTTGTAACGATCTTGTAGCACCTTTGCTTGGATGATAAATAAACAAGAATATCTGGCAAACTAGATATTTTTTCGTAAAATCAAAAATGTGTACTTGAGCTGTTTTTGGCAGCGCAGCTTCCGTGACTAAATTTACCGCGGACGCTTTCGTTCGTGTGCATTATTACCGACATATTACTAGAGCTGATTAAAATCGATTTTCCTTACAAATAAACGAAGTTTGTTTAGAGTGTGCCTTATTAATGGGTATTTTGTGCTGACTGTGATATATATATCTGCTTTCCATTACTGTATTGTCTGAAACTAGTTATATTTCTTGGAGAAAAATTGGTTGGCTAAATTAAGTTATCAGTTTTACTTCCAATTCAACTGGTCACCGAGGCAGCTCCGTTGGATAGCTGTAATGGCAGGCTGATACTTTTCACGATAACAGTCACTTGATCATGCTACACTCTAACATCACTATCAAAAGGGTACTTTTATAGGCGAAAATCGTGCGAGTTTAGCGTAAAACATAGTTACGTAGAGAAGCCTGCTTAATTCTGCCGTATTGACATAGTCGTCTTAGAATCCTCTCGTGCGGGATATCTAAATCAACGTTTACGTGTGCAATTATGTATGTATCATACTGATATCTGTGTGCAGGCTGCCTTATTCATCTTATTTTAGGTTAACTGCACTTTTGGTTGGTTATCCAGGTGTGAGAATATTTTATTAAAATCGAACCCGCTCGATATAACGTCCATTGCCATTATTGTGCTAAATATTTTACTGAGGATTTCAGTGGAATTTTTAGTGTTTGCGCTGATTTCGGTCATTGCCATTCCTGAATTTTAAAAGTTTTGCCTTTTTAATGTCTATCTAGTTGTATTGTAAGTTGACCGTAAGGCTGAGCTAAGATATTTGAACATCCGAGGCATTGAAAACTAATTAGTGGAGATAAAACTTTAATGAATATATAGTTTTAGAACGTTGAAATGCGCATCTCATGTTTGAATTCCGGCTGCACGACTACCATTCTTTCACAATTATAATTCATTCCAGCTTTTGCCACATCCAAAAAAGTTACTAAATTTAGCAGTCGTTTTTAGGCGCGTCGTAACTAACTTAGTTAAAATCAATTTTCTGCATTTCAAAATATTACCTATATTACTTATAACGAATTAACAAGCATAGAAAATCTACCATCATTTATAAATTGAGCTTGGTTATCATCTGAACACAACGGAAAAATTACGGGCTGGTATGGAGTCTCAATATACATATGCTTCGAAAATCTGAGATGCTGCTCACATCCCTAACAGCCAGAATTTCATTTTAATCGAAAATTAGTTGTGCAGGCAGTGATAATAATTACTTTAAATCAAGGTTGCGATCTTGATCTAAACACCTGACGAAATATGTAAATACATTTTTCAGTATAAACTAAGTATTTTATAGTGTGAATAAGGCAATTCATCCAGTAGACCGGTTTCGTGCTTATTGGACCTCATCACGTACTGTCCAGAATTTGCCGCGGACAGGGTTCGAACCTGGGCATGTCTGCTTCGGAATCTGGCACTCTACCTACTGAGCCACCCTGCCGCACTATTTTTTTCGAATGTCGCCCATACAATTTCTAAACAATCTTAGCCAGTCTCATACCAGATAAACCACCACACGCAGGCTTCCACAGTAATAGCATAGTTCTATCCGATAAATAATTTTTAATCGAGTCGTAGGAACGGGCTACTTGTTGTAAGATGGCGATCGATGGATTTAAACTAAATGTAAGACGCATTTCCTTTGTGTTAGTCGAAAATTGACCAAAATACCGTTAGAAATGATTAATGTTCTAATGAGTATTCAATTGTGACAATAATTTTGGCGTTTTTATGCATAAATGCTTTTTTGCAAAACAAATCAAATTAATGCGTAGCATGAATTAATTTAATTGAGTGTTTTTTGTTTGTGTGTGCTTGGGTGGGTTTAATAGTTTTGCAAACTAATATAATTGTATATTGAGGCATAAAATATGAGTCATCGTATATACGGATAGTCAAGGTCAAATCTGGTTGACATATCAAGGAACAAAATCATGGAAAATTATCAATGAGTGAGTTCATGAATAAATTAATAGCAAATTAATAACTAAACGGTATCTTTCTTCTTTCAATGTCACTAAATACTTTCATCAAATTTGTGCCGCCTTTAGAAATGTATTCTTCTGATATGATACTCTGTGTTTACGCACGTGCGCGTCTTACTGATTATATGCATAACACACACACACACACACATATATATATATATATATATATATCGACATATATAGATATATATATCATTTAATTTAGATATTTTCATTTAATTTATATTTATAATATATATATATATATATATATATATATATATATATATATATAGACATATAATTTAGCGTGTACATGGTTTCGCTGATTTCGACTGCTTCAGTTCGATTGAATGTGTGATTATTTCAAGCTTGCAAAACTTGATTAAAATAAGGTATAGGTGCCAAGGTTAGAGGCCCTTTCAAGGCAAACTCTGGAAGTAATTGCCGAGTTCATAATAAGGTCGAAACCAGTCTAATGGATGAAGTTATTTTGATACCTGACGCAATATTTAGTTTTCACTGACGACATATATATATAAGCATATTTATACTACTAGATTTGAATGACATATATTAAAAACAGACATTTTTTTATTTTTAAATTTGTGTTTATAAGTGTAGGCTTAACATGGTGTGCAATTACGCCACAGATTGTTGTCAATCATTCAAATTACTCAGCTCAATTACTCAAGTAGTTTATTTCGATTGAAATATTATTATCGAGGTCATCAGGATAAACATACTCCGGTAATGCCGCAAGGCATTAAAAAATTATGTTGTCAGGGCGATGCGGAGCGTTGGCCTTTATATGTACATGAAATCGGATATCCTGATTGAATGAACACTTTCTGAATATTCCAAACTGTTATGTCATTACTAAATTCTCTTTGAATTGTCATCAATGGCATTATAAACTTTGAGGTCAGTATCACTTTTGATTTTTGGTTCAACAAACATTCATTATCCTTTGCTGAAATAATACTTCGAAATAATTTAATTTATACTGAATAGTTTTAATCTATAAGTCTATGAATTCCTTTTTGACATTTAACTGATTGCTTAGTTCAATTAACCACACATTAACAAATGCGACTCCCTATTTGACATATTGTTGTTAAGTTATCTGTCTGTGAGTGACTTTATTTATTTTATTCAAGGTTGTGGCTGTAATATGAACACCTGACCTTTTATGTACATACATTTTTCAGTATGAATTAATAAAACTGATACACACAAGGAACAACACCTATTCTTTATGCTGACTTCGACATATCCTCCAGACCCTACACTCAATAGCTTGTTGCTTGGTGCGGCATGTCTGATAGAGATGAATCTGTGTTATTCTCGTTCGGCATGTGTGATCATTCCTTTTTTTAGGTAGTGCGATAATTCATCTCAGCCTTATAAGTTGCATCAGCCTTTATGTCAATCCCAAATTGCGGACCAGATATCAGGCAATTTACCCTGGATACATAATCATTGCGATTGTGTACTGGGTGTCGCGCACCTAGTAGAAAATTAGTTCAACTATGACCAGAAGGATAGACCAAAAGCAGAAAGGACAGGAAGTATAATCTTGCGCACATTTCCTATACGAATGTGTAAATCTGCAGTACTGAAACTAACTTCATATGAAGTCTTCGACTATGCGAATTCAAAGCCAACTCACCATATAAAATATATCATCATCATCATCATCATTTCCAGCCACACAAAAGTCGAGTGACTAATGTTTCACTGCCATATAACCATAAGGAGTGAAAAAAAGTATATAAGTGAATTTAGATAAATTATTATTGAGATTTACGAGAGAGGGAGAGGGGTAGAGAGAGAAGGAAAACCTTGCTACTATGAGTAAATTTATCAGGATAACTCACAGAAATGAGGCAAACTAAACCTCTCCACAACACCATTATGGCCAAGTTAGCATTCCGGCAAGGCGACATCAGCAACACAGCTTCCTTGCGGATTTCACCGTATCACGTCATAAACAAACCGAACCTCGCAGCTAACTTTGCCCTACTAAGAAAAGAAAGTTACGAAGATGATTCTACTATACATCTGCAACAAGATCGCCACTGAGCTCGATTCGCTGCCATATCGCTAAGGGTTTCTAACCAAGAACTGTGATGTGAACGAGGACCCCATCCCGGCAGACGAGTGGATCCTATACTACCCAATTTGGATGTAAGTGACTTTAATTGTTTCTGCCATGTCAAAATCTGCCCACCTTGTTTCTTACGCCAATTAAAATATATACCAAGCCTGTAAAGGTTACCAACACCTTGGCCATTGTGTCAGTACATGACACCAACACTAAGATTGCCAAAAAGGTACATGGTTATAACATTATGGTTATCGAGTCGGTACATAGTGCCAACAAAATGGATTTCATTTTCTGCTAATGTTCATCAAAATTGAGAATAAAAAATACTATTTCTGTATAGCTGTTACAAAAGCAAATCCATACACTCCAGCCTTGACCGCTATCAATTATCACATTTCTCGATAATCATGATATCATTAAATTAAATATATAACAGTTAGATACTGTCTGTGGCGTAGAATTAATATATATGCAATGATGTATTAGGTGGTGCGCACCTAGTAAAAAAATTTGTTCAAATATGACCAGAAGGTTAAACTAAATATTACATGAACGGAGCGTACAATTTCGTGCACTCCAATTGCGATTTTGAATGAACAAACAAGATACAATTAAACGAACATTGGTTGCGCGGGCAGTATTACATTTACAATAATCAAGGTTGCGAACTTGATATAAACACCTGACCCACTAAGTACTAACATTCTTTCAGTAGAACTAAGAATTGTATAACGTAGAAAAGGCATTTCTTAGTTTATATTGATAAAAATTTAGTACTTAATTGGTCGGGTGTTTATATCATGTTCGCAACCATGATTACAGTAAAAGTGAGATACATCGTCTAGTGGAAGAAAAGCATGATCACGGCCTTTAACTATTTCTCGTATAGCTGTCCAGTGTGCTTTATTCAAAGAACGTTTCGCCGAGTGTGTCAATTTTGATTTTGGCGTCAAAAACTATGAGTTTTCCTTTTAACATTTTTCAACATTGCTCGTCTTGATTTTATATATTTGATTTAAAATTGCGTCATACTCTGCACCGATTAATGTATGGGTTTCTTTGCCAGGAAAGCAGGATCTTTACCATAAGCGAGAGCATCAAATCAATTCCTTCTTGGGACAGTTAATAACAAACTTACTGTAATCAAGGTTGCGATCTTCATATAAACAGCTGACCCATTATGCACATACATTTGTCAGTATAAACTAAGACTTGTATAGTGTGGAAAATGCAATTCATCCAGTTGATCGGTTTCGTCCGTATTAATAGTTAGATTTGACTGTTTATCCTATTATCCCAACTTCCTCACACAAATATATAGTGATTAAAGGGCGTAATACCGGCTCCTACTGATGAGTCGCCAGTAAGCACGAACCTAATGTGCATGAGATTATACTTTCCGTCTATGCTGTCTTTGGTTTATCCTTCTGTTCACAACTGAACTAATTTGTCACTAGGTTCGCAGCACCTAATACATACTTGCATATATATTAGTTCTACAAAACAAACAGTATTTAACTGTTTATCTAGGCTGTTTAATTTTTACGCCTGGCTGGTATACTAAAATGATAATTTGAATCAGATATCTGTTGTCCAATCTCTAGGTGTCAACTTGCGTGTTTTAGTAAGCATGAAACGTATATGCACGAGATTATAAGTTCCGTTCATATTGTCTTTGTTTTAGCCTACTGGTCATATTTGAACTAATTTGTTACTAGGTGCGCAACATATAATACAAAGTTAAATGACATACTTTTTAAATTATCTTTACATCAATTTGGCAAAATTGATATAAATGGTCACTCACCGTACCTCAACTACGACCAGTCACACTTACTGAGTGTAGTTTCTTTATGTTGTTCGGTTAACTAGATATTAGTAGATCGGTATTTATCACTAGTTTGTAAACTTAATTTACAAAACAGTTATCATCATCCACATAACCAGTGATATTTTAACATCGAAATATTTCTCTTGCAATGTTTCCGCAAGAGAATCCGAGTTTGCACAGTACAGTTCCTTAGGCTTTATGTATAAATTATAGTGATTTACGAGTGAAGTGTACGTTTGTTGGGTTACGCTTAATACTGTATGTCCGAACGGGTCTATATATTTGACTTTGTAGTATCTTGAACAAATATTTACCATCAGGTGAGTACAAACGTGACAAAGTTGTTCTGATAATTTATTTATACAAAATTTGTACAATATTTGTCTTTCAACTAAAACGTTTAGCCTAGTTTTGGAATGTCTTTAGTCAAATTAATCAGGAAGATTAAAATACACTATGACATCTAAATGACTGTCACGTAGTTTTACCACGGGTTTTCTAATTGACCTTAGTGATAACTAATGGATCAGTGGTTAGAGAACCAGATTCCGTAGCAGACGTGTCCAGGGTCGAGCCCTGTTCGCGACAAATTCTGGCCAGTATGTGATGAGATTTCAATAAGGACAAAACCGATCCTCTGGATAAATTACCTTTTGTATACTATACAGTTCTTCGCTTATACTGATTAATGTATGTATTAAATGGGTCAGGTGTTTATATCAAGAAATGGCCACCTTGATTATAAAATTTTTATCATCTTCCGCGTAACAAATTTTCATTTAATTAATAAGAAACTTGTTCAAATCTGGCAGTTTCTTATCTATAGAACGTTTCAGCCTTTCAAAAGTTAGCTGATTACTTTTAAGAACAACGCTAAGAACAAAGTTTGAAAACTGTATTTACACGCTACATATACTTGTAAATAATTTTAGTTCAATTCAAACTTCTCTGCAAGGGAAAGGCCCAAGCAGTGGAACTTTCCTATTCTTTAAGGTAAGCTTTGCTTTTTGATATTCGATGAAGAACTTCGGAAATGTCCAATTTTAAAACGTAGTCAGCATAAAGGCCAATTTGTAACTCATTTTCTATTTTGCGTCTCAGTTTCACAATTCATTCTCAGGATACTTATTTTTCAATTATGTGAAATACTTATTCCAAGATTTAATTTTAGCAAAGAAATTATATTTTATGCGGATGCGATTTCTCTCCATCTTATCAGCTGCTTTGTTAGAAAAATATAAAAATGAATAATTTTTGTTTGTGTATAAAATAAGTTCGACATATAGTGTACGCGAATAATAATGCATTATATCTGAATGTTTAAATAAAAATCATAAAATAGTAACGTTAAATTCGAGCTTTGGATAAATTTGCATTTGATGCGTACTTGGATATGGGGTCCAATCGGATCTTTACGAAATTGTTAGTGCAAAGTGACAACTCAGGATCGCCGATCGTCGCAATCATCATTGTTATTAAACCAATTCGTTTTGAGAAAAATGCGAAATGCCAAAAAAACGCTTTTTAATTATAATTAAGTCTAGCTGAGTTACAATGCTTCCTCATGTGGAGGTAACTACAATAAATAGACGTTATTAAGAAATGCGCAAGGAAAAACACTTTGTTCGAGTTAAATACTGTTTCTTGCTGGGCATTAATATATATGCAAGTATGTATTAGGTGTTGCGGACCTAATAACAAATTAGTTCAGTTGTGACCAGAAGAATAAACCAAAGACAGCATGAACGGAAAGTATAATCTCATGCACATTCGTTTCGTGCTTACTGGCGACTCATCAGTAGGAGCCGGTATTACGCCCTTTAACCACTATATATTTTGGTCGAAGAATGTGGAATAATAGGACGGTACAATCTCCTAGACGAATGTGTAAACCTGCAATAGTGAAGCTAACATCATATAAAGTCTACGACAATGCGACTTCAACGCTAACTCACACTATATAATATATATACCGAGTCTGTAAAGGATACTAACACTATGGCTATTGTGTTAGTAACTGATACCATTATTGTACCGATAAGGTACATGATACTAACACTATGGTTTCCGAGTCGGTACATGATACCAACCTGATGGATATCAATTTATGCTATAGTTCACCCAAATTGAGAATTACAACAATTTCCGAACACCTGTTACTCCAGTAAATCCATACACTCTGGCCTTGATCGATATCAGTTATCACATTTCGCGGTAAGCATGACATCATTCAATTCAATATATTACAGTTAAATACTGTTTTTTGCTGAGAACTAATATATATGCAAGTATGTATTATGTGTTGCGGACCTAGCAACAATTTAGTTCAGTTGTGACCAGAAGGATAAACCAAAGGCAGCATGAACGGAAAGTATATAAAAATCCTTCGTAAATTCACATATGGTATAAAGTGAATATGAATGCAATAAGTAGACGCTGTCAGGTATTGTGTAGATAATATTTATTTGAACAGGGATAACCATGAGGCTTTCTAAGACCCATACAAAGCGGCGTTTCATATAATTTATCTTTCTGGAATTATGATGTTTTTATGCAGCATTTATGTGAACCCTTTATTCGATAGTGCAAAAAATAATTCCTGTTTCATTTCTCCAGCAAATAAGTAGATAACATGGAGCGAAACCGCTTCTTTACAACATAATGTGTTGTTCAAATTCATATATAGTGGTAAATTTATTTTATATTTGGAAACGTTATATTCTACCGTTATTGTCGTTAAAAGTAATTTAATTGTGAAACTGAAATGCAAACTAATAAAAGAACAAGAATCCGACGTTTTTACAGACAAATATACTCAGTTGAATATTTTCTACTTTCTTTTGTGGAGAAGCTAAAGTGTTTCGGCTTATCTTATTTCGAGAAACCACTCATTTCTTGGCACACACATCAGTACTTATAACTAATCTTAGGCTTTCTGTTTTGTGATTGGAGGCAAGCGGAATAAATTGATCTATTGCATTTTTGCCTGACAGGGAATTGATTAATTACCTGGAGTGTGTTTTGAGACAAAGTTTTTACGTCCACTGTCCTCAATTTTACTCGAAATATCTTTTCAGTTTCGAGCCCCTCTTTCAACGGTAAGCTCATGGCACCAAAAATTATGAGAATTAGCAAATCAAGTACTAACTTTCGAACAAGCGGCTTCATTTATACTTATTGGTAGAAATTTTAACCGCAACTGTGTTTTTATTAGATTAGTGTGTATAATTTATGTGTCTGTAAGCAAGGAGCTGGGCGTACACACCCATCTAAGTGAAACTACAGTGAGCGGATAACAAATACAAACGACTCACTAAATTATATTATACCATGCATGCTTTTACATGTTTTTATTTGCGCATTTATAACTGTGAAGTATTCTTTTAAACAGAATTAGCTCCGCGTGTATATTCATTTAAATGAAACCAAATTTATTAATGCCAATTCTTCTTTGCACACGTCAGACTTTTTATTCTACATTTTATTTTTTAAATCAAGTATTTACGTGTAAACAAGATAATGCGAGCAGACCGGTCGCAAAATTTTGTTAGGTTATACATTCAAGAGCAAATAAAATAGTGAACTAAATTAAGATAAGAAGATGAAACATATGGCCTGAAAAATAAATTTAGCAAATTATCTACTAAAAGAGAGACCATAGTGATATTTTTAAAGAATGATGATATTTAACCTTAAGGTTTATTTATAAGTGCCGCTATCTATAACGGACTTAAATGATTAAGTACATTAAGATAACAGGTAATAGAGAATAAAATTATAAAATAATCCTCAAATTATTTGAGATATCATTAGTCATCTTTCCTCCCCCCCCCCACCAGTCAGTTAAAATTCATTCAACATTCTTACACTTTTCCTTGAACGAGTTTCCGATCCTGATTCGTGCAATCTTTGCTTCCTACCATAATTAAGTGTTGTGTTCCAAGTCCAGCCCAGTGATTTTTATACCGAAATTTCATTCCTTATATTATGGTTCAATTTCATTTGTATAGATTCCAAAATCAAACCTATCAGTCTATTACGACCATATAATGACACGCCTCTACATGCATCATAGTTAATTTTATGTCCCGTCTAATCTTTATGATGCATAAAATCTGATTTATCATTATGGCCAAATTGTTACGTAGTTCTATTAATCATTTTACTAAACACCCACACAACCAATTTTCGCCTAAATGTTATTTTCTGGTGATGCAATTTATAATAGTATGGCGAAAGTTAAGAAAAGTATTATTGGAACAAATGCGATGTCTTAACTGCCCGTAAACCTATATTATATGTTAGCTTGTGTATATAATAGAATAACTGACGGTAGTTCTGCTATATGACACGGCTGTAAGGGCGACTGACGGTAGTTTTGCTATGTTGTTAGACGACTGGTTAAATACATTGGGATTGGAGTTTACTTCAAGCATGTAAACATGATTTAAAGAATGGTTACTATCATCCACGTAATCAATGATTGTTTAATTGTATTACTCATTTATATATGTGGCGAAAGCTGTAACAATTTTATGTTTGTGACTGCCAAGAAATTGTGCAGCCGACATTTCCAATCACGCACAATGTATGCGAGATTATTAGCGGTGAGAGCCGCATATCCAATTCTGCTTTCCATATATATGCATTGCACTTTAAACCTCGCTAGTCATTGTGCCGCCGTACTCTGATGATGATCGTGGAAGGTTGAAACGCGTCAATGCGTGCGACTGGTGGTAGTTCTGCAATATTGTTTGATTACTGGTTAAGTACAATGGGATTAGAATTTTCTTTTCCTCTTTTTTGTTACAAAAATAGCATGTAAATAATATACTGTCGATTACCTTAACATCAAAAATAATTTAAACACAATCCAATAAGTGGTTCTTAGTCAGCTGATCTATGACACATGCGCTTCACCATTTAGTTTAACTGTCAGATTGGCTACACTATTTTCAAAATGATAACAAAGCTAGCTCTTCGTTAGTTCAGAGACAAAACAGGAGATTTAATTTAAAGTACATTTGGTAAATATTTATGACAGTTATGACATCGATATTTAATTAAATTAAGCAAACACGATTTATTAGTACGTATTAATGACAAAAATTGAAATAGATATGGTGCAATTCTATGAAAGTATTGCTTAAACTATAGGAAAAATTATACCGGTGGGAAACCCTGTGACATACTCGAGACAATCGACTGACGAACATAGCCAATAGAATAGAGCCAACGTCCACTGAATTCCTACATTAACGAACCTTAGGTTAAAGAACGGCCAATCCACTAGCCAAGGAATTCGTGCGTATTGAATAACTCATCGGTAGCAGGATGGTCCATCAGAGGACCTTAAACCAATCATTTATTTTCAAAACGAGTTTGCGGATTTGTACAATTACTAATCCCGTCGTAAAATATAGCAACGCTACTGTCCATCACCTGTTCTGATAAGCATCGAATTTTATTGTAATCGTAAGACCACGAAGGCAATTCGACTAACGAGCATTAAATCGAAATTCATTAAAAAGGCAAAGGAAATCAGAGATATGGCTCATAGCAATTGGATTTGTCAGCCGTATAATTTCAACGCGGTCACAACCATAAAGTTTTAAACTTTAACCTATAGTATATAAACATTACAAATAAACCACAATTGAAACCTCGGTTGGGGATGCAAATTTTTTTCAAATGTTGTGGATTTAAGATTAACACCAATTATATTTTATTTAAACAGTTGCATATTATCGTTCATTTGTCAATTGCTTTAACTCAATAGGCCATATTAACTTCAGTTATAGCTGTAATTTAAAACCATGTCAGATTGTGTCCGATGTGCTAAGAAAATCTTTACTGGTTCTAGAACCTGTGTTATTTTGTCTATTGTCGACGATTTTCACAATTTGGAAGAAATTATGGTCCTGGAGACAAATTGAATTTCCATTATAATTCATTAGCATGCGACACCTTGAATGAATTACGATTCAGTCAGTTCATAAAATTGTACATAGATAGTGGATCCTATGATTAAAAAAAAATTGCAAGAAAAAACGGTTCAAGTTTACCTCAAACTGTTATCTCCATCCACGCAAACAATGTTTACTTGATTGACTAACTTATTTCCTGTGGCGAAAGCTGTAAATGTTATGTTCATGATCGCGTAGAAATTGTGCTAAAGTATACTTGATATTTCACACCTGATATATGCATTGCTGTTTTTTAATCTTTAGTCAGTTTGCCCTCATTCTCTGATGATAAACTTGCCAAATCAAGATGCATCAAAATGTGCGACTGACGGTAGTTTTGTTGAGTTAGGCGGCTGGACGGATAAAGAGGGATATTCATTTATCCAGTGTTTGCAAACACTTAAATGAAATCTAATGTGATTCTTGCTCGTGTTTAAATGAGAGCTATACAAATATTCACCAGAGAATCCGCATTTTACGAAATACAATGGATACAGCCTTTGTGTAATTAAACTAACATTGGTTGCGTAGGCGGTGATGACAACTACTTAAATAAAGGTTGCGATCTTGATGTAATCCCCTATCTCATTATTTACATACATGGTTCAGGATATACGAAGAACTGTGCAATGTAGAAAAAGCAGTTCATCCGGTAGACCGGTTTTGTCCTTTTTTGAAACTCATCGCGTACTGTCCAAAATTTGCAGAGGCAGACGTGGCCAAGTTCCAGCCCTGTTTACTGTTTTAAATATTGCGTAAATTTCTGTGAAATAATGAGAAAAGCATATGTCAAGTCAGTCTTCCACGTTCCGAAATCTGGATGGGGAACAGCCTACACTGTTATTAAGCATGAATCTAATGGTCACTTCTATGTGTGTTCATTTTTGATAGATCAAACCAGCTTGGCAATGAGGTCGAATTCTCATATAAATAAACATTTATATTCTCAAAACATAAATAATCACTCGAATGTAAAAGTTATTATTGTGCATTTATAAAACGTAAATTTCAAATCATCTCCTCAACAAAGGTGTAGTCCTTATTTGACAAATACTTAGAAGTAACCGGACCCATCACAGAAAAAAGTAATTTTGGTGACCATAATATTCCCTACGCCAGGGAAACTACGCATTGAATGCAATTCTTCATTGGGTTTAAAGCTAAAATCGCAATATTTATTTTCAACGGAATATTTTTGTTCTGGAAGCAGAATGTATGCGACACGAAATGAAGGTTTACAAGACATGGATTATGAGTTAGGCAGTTTTGACCTAAAACACTTTTCGATAACACGTTGCAATAAAAATCATTAATGTCAAGATCGTTGCCATAGAAATTTTCTGAATAGCGATCGACGGTTTCGTTTTAGCTGATCCAACAATGCCGACATGGGACATACATGCACTAAGTGACAAAGGAAATGAAATATAGGTAAAAAATTTAATACGACTGTGCTAAAATTAATTCGCTTATTATGTAGTATATCCATCTGAGCACAATCAAGAAAACCTTATTAAACGTTGTGGGCACATTTGGTTTGCATCGACAGTCACAATGTGATACACCTTGCACATGTCATTGTGGTTTGGGCGAATCCAATTTGAAAATCATTTAAGCTCAGGATAAACGAATCCATCGTCAGAAGTTGTTGCTTCCTTAATATAAAATTTATCCAAATCTAACTCAGCTTTACATATTTCACGCAATCGTATGTGTACTAAAAGTTATTGTAATTTATTAAATAGATTCTTTAAATAGATTATGCAAGCTTGAGATAAATACCAATCCCAACATAGCAAAACTACCATTAGTCATACATACTCACTATGTTGTGCTATTAGTTCAATAAAATGGGATTGGATTTATATGAAGACCGAAAAATTGATTTAAATAATTGTTATCCCAACCCGTGCAATCAATGATTGGATAACAAAAAAAAGGATGTTTGTAGTGAAATTAAATAGAGGCTATGTAAACGCAGGTGTTGGAGAAAGATGATTTGTTTAAGTAATTAAATAGTATAACACTTCCATGCACTCTAACTATTATGACTAAAGGCGCTTGATGGCTTCCGGTTATATCACTATACTTGAAACCCGGCTGTGCACATATTTTTCCATTCTATTGTTCACCGACACATTAGTCCTGTCTAAATTTACTCATGCTGTCAGCAATACGATATATATATATATATATATATATATATATATATATATATATATATGAATTTATGTTGAAGCCTAGTTATATAAGATTTAGTAAACGCCCAACTTGTGATAGGTTTCAAAGTGAGCATATACACATGTCAGTGCGTGAATCGTTGTCTATGATCAATAGAGGATGCAATCCTAATAGATATTTTTTAAAACAAGTCATAAATTCACCAGACTACGTCCTATGGCCTATTTTCTTTTATAGAAATAAGTTGTCATGAACATTCTAATCACCGTTTTTATTAACGCACGATAAATGCTTTTGCAAACATAATTTATTTCAAAATTAAAATGTTATCTCCTTGGGATAAGGTTAACAGTAGTAATATAGGTACTAGTAGTAGTCCTGGTAGTAATAATAAGAGTAGTTGCATCACAGCATTAGAGATGGTAATAATAATAATGATAATAATAGTAGTATCAGCAATAATAATAACAGTAATAATAATAATAATTATTATTATTATTATTATTATTTTAAATAGTATTATTATTAATAATAACAAAATAATATCAACAACACTAAGATTATTATTATTAGTTATACTACTACTCCAAATAATAATAACAGCAATAACAGTAAATCTACCATAAAACTTACAAAATATTATCCATAATCATCATCATAATCATCATCATCATCATCATCATCGTTCTCCTCATCATCGACATCATTATCTGAATAATATCAATACAAATTTTATTATTTCATCAGCATATTTAATTGAATTTAAATTAAAATTTATTGCGCGAGTGGTGTTAACATTTAATATAATCAAGGTTGCGCAATTGATATAAACACCTGACCCATTAATTACTTAAATTTTACTAGTATTAACTAATAATTGTATTGTGTAGAAACGGCAATTCATCCAGTAGACCGGTTTCGGCTTTATTTGGGACTCATCATGTACGGGCCAGAATTTTCCGTGGCAAATTCTGGCCAGTACGGGAAGAGTTTCCAATGAAGACGAAACCGGTCTCCAGGATGAATTTGCCTTTTATACTGATAAAATTTAAGTACTAAATGGATCAGGTGTTTATATCAAGTTCGCAACCTTGATTATATTTAATATTTACCTGCATTTTTGTTTATTTCTTGTTTCATCTCCGGTGTCGATGTCATAAATTTTCCTAGCTATCCACATTCAGAAAATCTCAATCCACTTTATTATTGCGTATTTTCATTGTCGCACATACACGCACAATGGTATAAAAATATCAACATATTCAATATCTCCACGCTGTTTCTGATCCTATAAATGAACCTAAGATTGGACGCGCTTTTTTATCGCATTGCACAATAGTTTATTTTAACCTGCTCAATTGAGCTTATCGCTAATTTGACACACTTATTCTCTTAATTTCGATTATTTTGCAAATTTTCATTATTAATTATTACTGTTATAACTAACATAATCATTATGACCTAGAGCAACATAGATTTATTTAACGCAATATTGTTTGAAATACTTATTTTCATCTAATAATTTTACAATGACTTAACAAAATTTCCACCTCCCAACGCATTTAATTTTAATTATCCAATCTATGTTCTATATTCTACAACAATAATTCCACACTCTTGACGTGAGTATTCTTCGCCTGAGTTTATCCATATATCTTTTATAATTTGGTTTAACTTTACCTTTATTACACAAGGAATAATATTTTCAATATTGTAAAGTTACTTTTAAGATTGAAGTTAATTCATATTTTAATTAGAAGAATGGTCATATTATTTCTTTTTTTCTTTTTCTTTATCTAATTAGTATATACATTCATCATTTTTCTTTTTCTCCACTTCTAACTCTTCTTCTTCTTCTTCTTCTTCTTCTTCTTCCTTTTCTTCTTTATAACCTTATTATTTTTATTAATATTAAAAACTAATAATTAATATTATAGTTATTATCATTGATTATTATTATTATTATTATTATTATTATTATTATTATTATTATTATTATTATTTTTGTTATCTGTAGTAGTAGTAGTTAGTAATAGTAATAGTAGTAGTATTTCTGTCCTCATTTTTATTATTATCATTATCGTTATTGCTATTATTATTATTAATTTATTATTATTATAATTTAAAAAAAAAATTTATTGTAGATTAAGCCATAAAATTTCATGCTTTAGTTTTCTACCTGTAGAATATGAACACTGTGAGATCTTCTTTCCCTCTGCACATTTATATAAAGCTAATTTTTGATGATGATGCCCGCTAGTTGTGAACAATAAGAGGCAATTTACTAGCGGGCCTACCTGTCTATTGAAAATGTATTTTTGTAATAGACATTCATCAGGACTTCCGTAAACTCAAATCTTTACGGCATTGTGCGCAGTCCGCCAGTCAAATGGCTGTCACGTTACAAGACGTTTCCTGTTTTATGCTATATTGTACACAAAAGGGATGTTAAATTTGGAGCAATAGTACTGACTAATAATTTATACTTTTAAACACCATTACTACTATATTTGTGAACATAATATTGTTATATATATATATATATATATATATATATATATATATATATATATATATATATATATATATATACCTAAAGATGTAGAGAACGCTTAGGACATAGTTTTACTAATCGTATATAATCTTATTCCAAGGATTTCAGCAATTTCGAAACATTATCTCTTGGATGTGATGGTTGTTTTAGAATGATCTTTGCTTAGCGAACTTCTAGCACAATTAAGGGTCAGAAACGCAACTCAGCTATCTCAATCTTTTGTATACCATATATATATACTGTGTATGTATGCCCAATGCTTCTTATATGCCATTTTTGTGCATATCTAATGCGTTTAACTTTTCTGCTGAATAACGAAATATAAAATTGTTTATTAGTTTGTTCCTCAGACTTGCAATAAACAATGTGCATATTAAGGGTACCGATATAGGTATTCAAAATATTTCCGTTACACAGAGGAGCTGGAAAAAATCCTGTGCTAGTCATATCCCAGATCATATAACTATC
The DNA here is from genome assembly GCA_029291075.1 of Eudiplozoon nipponicum. Lineage (NCBI taxonomy): Eukaryota > Metazoa > Platyhelminthes > Monogenea > Mazocraeidea > Diplozoidae > Eudiplozoon > Eudiplozoon nipponicum. The sequence goes on from JAQBSW010000192.1 coordinate 68,555, forward strand.
ATATAACTTTGCATTACCTAGTATCACATTAGTTTCTTTGTTTCAAAGGATGTCTAAAATTTATGCTGTTTTGAAGTCCAAAACCTAGGTGAAATTAAAAATTGCTGGCTAATCTAATTAAGATGAATTAAACGACAGCTAATAAAGTCCTTCATAACCACACAGAAGACATTTTCAAGCAATGCATTTCCAAAATTAATAAAATGGAAGCCTTTAACCAAATTTCACCAATATGGAATAAAAGGTGTGATGATTCATCAAGATCAGTCATTTCCACATTCGCACTTGATATGCTCAAAGTTGGTCGAAACACAATTGTGCGTGCACTAAGATATTATTTCTCAGTGAATGGGAATGGTTTTTATATTTCATTTTTCGAATTCAGTCTTAAATCTTTTTGGTAGATTTAAGAAATAATTCAGAAAAATTAACATTTTCTATATATATATATATATATATATATATATATATATATATACATATATAATAAAATATACATTTATTGAATACAAATATAACTTAAAATAGGCAAGCTACAGAATGACGAGGCAGCAATTATGAACACACACACACACACACACACTATATATATATATATATATATATATATATATATATATATATAGACTTTCAAGATAAAATAGACACTGCAAGTATAGCAAAAGCATTTCATTCATATAAACCCGACAGCATTTGGTTCAGTGACGAAACTCATTCCCTACGCTACCGAATTTATACATTGGACGCGATTTTCGGCTGTAAAGCGGCTAATATTATATTTATCACTCGTAGGTTGGTAACTCCTTGATTCTTTTACATTTCCAGGTGCCCTGCTTGCCTTTTTTTTAAATATTGATTGATGGATTTTCACTGGTCCCGTGACTCTGAAGCCGCCCTAACACCGCTTGTCTGGATATGATTTTCAAAGCAGATTACCGGATTTTCTCAGAATTTTCGCGACTTCCTTTCCGGTCCCATCTTCAGAGTTGACACCACACTCACAGGTAAAACAACTTGTGTGTTGTGTGTGTTATCCTCATACAAGACAGATCTATTTATATCTATTCTACTTTCTAAATTATTTTTATTGTCTGCCCTAATAACAGGCCTTTATAACTATTCTCTAATACTCCCATTTATACACGAAACTATCCACCCAAACCATTACACGCATATATGAATACTTTAACCTAATTGGCATACAAGCCTATCCGTGATGTCACGGATTTTAACTGCTTTTCTGGATTTGTAGAAGGATCAACAAAATTTTTATTTATATTATATTACATTATTCCTTAATTCCCGGTTTAACTCATCTCATTCTGCTTGAAACCTACGGAGAAAAGGGCCGATTCAGCACCCAACCACCACTAAGGCGAACTCGATGCGTACTTTGAAATGGAGATAAATCGGATCTTTGCGAAACTGATAGTGTAAAGCGACTACCCACGAAAGAAAACGGCGGATATACTAAATGGGAAGAGCCTATTGCGCTATCTTTAAGACATATAAACTCATCCTATTTGCACAAAGTTACAGAGGGAGTGAGGTTAATAAAACTATTGATTGAACATAATCTTACTCGAACGTTTGGACAAGACTGAAGATGGGGACTACAATAACGAATGGTATAGCAGCTAAATAAACCTTTATTTATACTCCTATTCTGTATAAATTTAATTTTTTAATTGAAATATTTGTGTAAAATATATATATATATATATATATATATATATATATATATATAGAAGAATATACATATAAGCAACTAGGTGTGGTAATCCATATCATATTGAGTACATAATATATCAGCTACAGAAACTAACACACACATACACACACACACATATATATATATATATATATATAATTATAAATAGATCTGTCTAAAATTAGGATATTGCATTTGCCACAAGTTGTTTTTTCTGTGAGTGTGGTGTCAACCCTGAAGATTCGACGGGAAATGAAGCCCTGTAAGTTCTGAAAATCTGTATTCAAAATCATTTCCGGACAAGCAGTGAAAGAACAGTTTCAGAGCCATAAGACCAGTGAAAACCCATCACTCCTGTAAAAAACAAGCTATTCACCTGGAAATCTAAAGGAATCCAGATTTTACCGACCTACAAGTGCTATCAATTGTCCCGCAACCGTCAATTGTGGTATCAACTCGAACGATGACAGCACTGCGCAAAAGCCAGTTACTTTTAAGGATTATATTAATCAGTCTTTATTTACGACAGATCCTCGCGTATATGAAGATCCAACTAGCCATTTCCTATTATAAGTCAAACAATCGACTAATTAATGCATTATGAGTAGTTTTGCTTATATATATATATATATATATATATATATATATATATATATATAATTTGTGTATATAACAACAAAACACAACTATATATATATATATATATATATATATATATATATATATATAGATGTGTGTGTATATAATCATACAAATACTTTATTGTCGTGAGTAGCTCAGTGTATAGAGCATCACATTATGCATAAACAAATATATATTTACCGAAAAATGTACTTTCATAACGATTGGTTTAAGCTCTATTTGACTATTTAGATTCAGGTTGAGATACTTATGTGATTCACGTTTAAACAAAACTGATAAAATTACGGCAAACTTCAAGCTGACTGCTATCCTCATAAAAAGTATGTTGCTTCTTCCTGTATAAAGAGGAAATTTATGATAAATTGAAGCACGGAGACATTTGTTCTTCTGCACTAACAAAACACGTACAAATAAGTCAAGCCAGGGCAGTGTTACAGACCCTTGAATTAAGCATTCTGTCATTGACATAATTTAAATTGTGTCATAATTGAACACGTTGATTGATGTAGGCTATATATATATATATATATATATATATATATATATATATATATATATATATATTTAAGTATTACTACAGCTTTTCTAAAACCTCAGCATATATAAATTTCATAGTACTATTTCCATATGCTCATCTTATTAGTTACAATTAACATTTCTTTTTTATTATCTTTGAAATTATCTAAAAAGAGGATATCCATTTTATTAATGCAATAAAATAAAATTTAAACGGGATTGATTCTGTGAAATAATAAATCGCCATGTTAGTTATATTCATCACCTCCAGTTCAGCCTCAACCGTCAAATATGCGTCTTTATGGTTTCAGGCACTGATCTAAAATATCTTTATCCAAAGCGTTTCAGGTATAAAACGACATTCATATTATAAATATTGGTAGAAATCTCAAAAGCAATACATGGTGCGAGGCATAAAGTTTATCTTGCGCAACCTATTTGTCTATTTACCACTCGTTTTGTTATAGAAATTCAAATGGAAATGTTCTTGTACTCCAATTATTAGCCGTCTGTTTGGTTAGCTTACGTTAATCTTTGATCAGCTTACGCATGTATATTGATATAAAATATTAATCAAAAGTAACACCTGTTCCAATTTAAATGCTGGAAAAGGTAAATGCGTCTTGTTACGTGATATTTGTAGTTGAACTAAATTAAGTTTGCATGTTAAAGCCATCTCAACCTTCTCCTTTTTTATGAGGGCAACAGCATCATTTAAATGGAAGGTTCAAGTTGAACATCTGCTTTTAGAATTCTTTACTCGTAAGTTTCTTTTGAATTTACTTTTTAATAATTTACGCCAGTAACATCTGATGACAATTACACATCGGAAATTGCGTAATAGGAATAAAATAATTAGTCAGACATACGAAAAGGGTAAATTAACATTTATGTACAGCAGTTTCAAATAAATGGATGTGCACAAGTATTAATTATATCTAACTGAACTTTTAAAAGTTAAATATAAAAACACATGCGCATGTGTGACATTCGTTCGTTTAATGATATGGCAACAACTGTTATGAAAAAGGTCAATCCTATTGTGAACTTAAATTTTGTTATGCTTTTCGACGACTGGTTAAATACAATGGGATTGGTGTTTACTTCAAGCTCGCAAACCTGATTTAAAGAATTGAACTTAAATTGTTGAAGTGAAATTTCACACGTGCGTAGCTCGTCTAATTTCTAATTTTATCACTTAACATGACATGAGTTTATGATGGGTGTATCTGATTTATTGAGCTACCCCCCTCGAAAATGTGAGGCGACCTAAGTTGTCATTAAACACGGTGAGTATAGCACAAATAGTCTAACGCTTGCAATTGATACATTCATCTTCAGACACTCTAGATTCTCTTAGTTGAATAAACATAGAAATTATGGATATATATATATATATATATATATATATATATATATATATATACACGCCCTCGATCAGACTCAACAAACATTCAATCGGATTGTCAAAAAACTGAAGAGGAAAAAAATATGCACATACGGTGACAAAATTTCGAAACGATATGACTAATCAGCCAAAACAAGAAATAGGAATAAAACCGAGTCAAATTTGTCGACCCCACCATAATCAAATGAAAACCCAGAATGTATATAAATGAAAGATTGTAGAGCGAAGTTTACTAATCGCGAAATAAATGGACTTTTTCCGCTTTGTTATTAATGTGATTCTTCTTCCTAAATAGAAATATGCTGTTTAATATTCGAAGGCAGTTGACATAATATATATGGACATATATATATATATATATATATATATATATATATATATATATATATATATATACCTGTAAAATTATATATATATATATATAAATATATATATATATATACACCTATATAATTATATATATGTTCATTCTTCCATCTTTTGATTCATCGTAAAAAAATAAGTATTAAAGTATACATTTTGGATGAAAGTGATAATTTCGTGTATCCAAAAACGAACAAACATTCACTTGGTACTCTGTACCTAATATATCATTGCACGTACACACACACACACACACAAAAAAAAATATATATATATATATATATATATATATATATTAAATCGCAGCGATTAAGAATATATAAATACATGTACGTATATTTGCCAGGTATTGTTTTTAAGATACTAACAAAACGCAATTAGAGAAACAGGTTATTATTTTATGAATTCCTGTGGATAACTAAAATACAGTCTCGTTCATGCAAACCCGAACTCTAGGTGATGCACATAAACGTATGGCAGTTTACCGATTTCATATAGTCTCCTTGTTTCAATTTTAGTTTTTTACTATTAAAGCATGAACATTTTTCTTTTTGGAGATAAAATAAGACAGAAATATTTCTTATATTTGATAATATAACTATTGATCTTTTTGCTTTGGAATTATGCCATAATTTATGTGTTTATATAGATCGAACCGTTTCCTTCTCATATTCTTCTAGAGTATCTAAACATGAACATCTTTTTATATATAAATTGATAGGCCAAACATAATAGAAAAATGTAAATTTTTAGATAGTTGAAAGTATATGAGAAAGAAACGGTTCTTTTATCTGATAAAATTTATTTTTTATTTTGCACATGAAAGGGTTACTTTGAATTTTATTAAGGCTCACATTCAAACAAAAAAAATAATATATATATATATATATATATATATATATATATATATATATATATATATATATATATATATATTCATTTATATATTCACATATATATATATATATATATATATATATATATATATATATATATATTATGTATATATTCATTTATATATTCACATATATATATATATAATTATATATATATATATATTTTTTTTTTCATTCTTCCATCTTTTGATTCATCGGAAATCATTAGTGTAAAAGTATACATTTTGTATTTATTTTTTTAATAATGTCTCTGATTCTCACTTGTTTCCATTTTTATACTTACAAGAATTATTCTTTCTATCTGTTTATCCTTCTTTCAATATAAAAATATAATTGCATATATATATATATATATATATATATATATATATATATTTAAATAAAAACAAAATTATTTTTTACGTTTTTAATCAGCTATTTATCTCTTATCAGAAATTTGTTTCCATTTAAATATATTTCTATAATTCTTTCTGACAGTTTATTCCGTATTAATTTTTATTATAAATCGCCCTAAATATTCTTTTATTGAAATAATTATGCTTTAACTATTTAATTAAACATGCACCATTTATTGATATTTTGGCACCATTTTCTTTTTAAATACCAATTTATTATTTATTTATACATTTATCATTTTTCCTACTTTTCGTTATCTTTATATACTTATATATTTCTCTATATGCTTACTATTCTATCAAGCAAAAATTGATATTTTATCTAACCATCTAAAAATAAATTTTTGGTTGTTAGATTTACCTTTCAATCGGATATTCTATTTGATTCTCTACTCGCATGTTATATATAAATATATATATATATATATATATATATATATATATATATATATAAACTTTAATGTTTGTTAATGTATCTCTCTTTCTTTTTATCTCCCTACCTAACGTTAAAGAAATTTTCTTATATTATTTGAATATTTATCCTTCTATCATCTAGGGTGTCTGTAAGCCTTATTTATTGATTACTTTTTGTCAGCTAGGTCAAATATCTTACAGTTTAAAAAGAAACGATTTGCGCGACTGATTGCCTTCTGGCAACTTTTTGTAATTTGCTTTTAGATTTACATTGATTTATTATTAAACATAACAATTAATGGCAACGAGAAGTTCATTCATGTATTCATCTCTTAATAATGTGCTTGTATGATTGATGTTTACATCTGCGAATTTTACGCAGTGGTAATTTAATGAGGTATAGGACCGAATGTATAACTATCTACCGGCAACATTGTTAAAAAAGAGAACTTTAATTGTTAACCAGCTTACGCAATCAAAGGGTATGAGGTCGATTATGGGCGCATATGCCATTTTATTTTGTCATTAATCTGAAAATCAGGCACAAAGTAAACAAAGAAACCATAAAACTGTAGTGCAGTCATGGTTCGACGTGCCATGTATAAACATACTCCGAGTAATCGCATTCTGCCATAAATATTCTTTGTCTCTACATGACAATTTCAAACTTTAACGACATTTGTCCTTTTGCGGTCAAAAGCAAGTCTGTCAGATACCTAGCTAAGCACCAAATTACTCTTGACCCGAGAACTTAATAGCTATCCAATTCGCCATATAGATTATTACATTTCTTTTTCAAATGTCGCGTTAACTTCCATTACCAATGCATGAATGTGGTAGTGCTTTTGTATATTAATATACTATTTTTTACAATTTATTTATTTACAATATAATAGCATTATATCTGACTTTTGGCATTTGTGGAATTAAAGCATTTGTAACGATTGAAGCGGTTCGAAACTCATTTAGATTTAATAGGCAAAGTATTTCCTTTTTAATATTCTTCCTTTCCCAATAATAAAGTTATCGGACACTCTCTCAAAATTTTCTTGATATTAATTTTTTGAAATATTTAAAAACTCAGAATGACCTTTAAATATTCAATTTTCAATTTTGCCAAAGATGTAAACCTATGAAACGCGTGGGCCAAATATCACTTGAATATGGCTATGTTATCTGGACGGGGTTTCTGATGGAAGCCTTACTTTCAGGTGAACGCATAATATATATAATGATGGTTTTATATGTTAGACATAGCATACCTAGAAACATGATAGATCTTATGTGTCCCGTAGGATTTCGCTAATCATGATAGTTACGTGCAAGGGGAAGTAAGTAGATAAAAATTAATATATCTTATCTTTGCCACGATCAACACCTAATAATGGTTATAAATGTGTACACCAATGAGTCGCATATTATGCTCTCTTGAGCGGTTGTGAGATTATGTGCTTGTTAAGTCTTTAAAAACTTCATATATGTGGATAATATATTACTTTCAAATGGGTATTAATGTTATGAAGCTATTTAGGTAAGCGAGCTTTTACAAAATTCATAATACTCTTCACATCTGAAAAGATAAAAAGGAATTTTTTTCATATACAAAAATCTACATTCCTACTTTAGCCTTAGGTGTCTGCACTTGTATTTTTTATATATACTTTCAAAAAGTCAGGCTAAAGAGAAATGGCAACTAAGAGAGTGTGTGAAATTAGGGACGTCCAATAATTTGCGTTCATCACCTTCAGTTAAGCTCAACCTACGTGCATGTTTTATCTATGTCATAAATCAATGTACAATATTTTATCCATAGCGCTACAAAAATTCCTTGCATGGCATTAGGTAAATGTCATAAATGGAAATTTCTTGTAAAAGTTAGTGCCAAGTTTCACTAACACGTTGCACAATTTAAAACGTGTATTCACTATTTGATTTTGACACGGACGTTTAAATTGAAATTTCATTTCACTTTTGTATTAAAGATCTGGTTGATCGGCCTATTTATATTGATAGACAACATACGTATGTATTTAGATAAATAATATTAGAGGTTGAAATGAATGACCGTTTTCCATTAATTGCAGGTAAATGAAAATGCGCTACCTTAAATAGCATGCATAGATACATTAAATGAACATATCAGAGCCACTTAAACGTTATTGTTTTTATAAGAGTAACAGCGCCCTTTAAATGGAAGGTTCAAGTTGAAAAACTCCTTTTCTAATTCTATATTCTTATATAAGTTCTATGTTTACTTAATAATAATGGATTCAATTTGTTGCTCAGGATTAAGCGATCATTGTTGGCGTGGGTCTTTAAACTAACTTCGCGAAGTGGAGATAAGCACCAAAACTTTTTATTTAACTATTCGTATGGCATAGCTAACCTGACCTCAATTGTAAATACAGACGTGTTTCATCTTTTGTCGTCATACTCAGAGCACAACGGCTAAATGACTATCGAGTAAAATTTACTGTTGTTATTGCATAGAAATTTTGAATCCTACAATTTCAGCCAAGTACAAGACATGCAACATAGCTAAAAATGTGATTCGCATCTCTCGATGCACCAAGTTTAGATGAAATTAATGAAGACAGATTAATTTGTAGTAGTTCAAATAATTGTAAAATAGATTAACGGATAGTAAATTTTTAACGCCCACTCTAAACTCATTTTCATCCCTTAAAAGTAATTATTTTATACAGTTATTTTCGGATTCTGATTCGTGCAATCGCCACTTCCTACCATTTTTAGGTCTGCGTTCCAAATGTGGCCTAGCGATTTTTCAACCGTAACCTCATAAATGGTGTAATAACTTGACCTAATTTTATTAGATTCCTTAATTAATCTTGTTGATCGGTCACGAAAATATATCCATATGAATATACGACCATTCCAACCTCCACTAAAAGATGAACAAGATCAAATCTATTAATATATCCGTACTTATATTGTTATTTCCACTTTTCTTACCTTAATTTAACGCCTTGATTCACAAACACGTATACGAGTATATTCATTGTATTGGATTTAACATTCTCCCGATATGTCTAAGGCTTACATTTTGTCCATTTGATTAAGGAGTTTACTGCCCATGATAAAAGACTGTTTTTAACCGGTTCGTATTTTGAATTTCGATGTCAGTTATGGAAACATTTTTGTTATGGTGTGTACATCAGTTCACTCCTAAATATAATTTATTTTACTAGATGCAAAATAAAACATGACTAAAATACTTTTTCTATTTGATCAAAATGACGGTTGTTTATGTTTAAAAACAACAGGAGACCTATCCAGGTAATCTCGAAGTTCATTACACATCAAATTCTGGACAAATGTAATAAAATCAATATTTTCAATTTGAATTTTTGTTTTAGAAGTCAGATAATTATAGGAAGCAGCAGAAAGTTTTAGAATGAAATGTCGCTGATCATAAATGTGATATTTTAATAAAAATGATGCTATTATAGATTTTGTATAATAATTCTTTAGTGAAATATAAATTCAAAACTTGTTAAAACTTATTACACTACAACGGGTCAACAGTTGGATATATTCTGTAATTGGTTAAAATAAAGGATTGGCGGTTGATTGAAATTAGAAAGCTCACAAAATCAATGAAAGCTAAATATAATTAATTGTCATAAGGTTACTCAAATCAACTTTGAGAGGTTGAGGTAAATATAAATCACATTGTACCTCACCAGTAGCATAACAGCAAATCTACCATAAGTCAGACGTTCTAACGCGTTTCGACTTTCCATGATCATTATCAGAGCGCGATTGCAAACTGACTAAATTACGTCAGTTCGCGTGATCGAATGTTAATTTGCTATACTGTGCTAATTTTTAAATACACTTGGATTGGTGTGTATCCCAAGCTCGTAAACTTTACGACAACAAATTTTACCGCCACCTGCTGAATCAATCCTCGTTCAATTCAATAGACATGTTCAAACAATAGTAGATCGTCATGTGATCATTTCTGTCGTTGAAAGTTTGCATATAAACCTACTGTTTCCATTTTGACTGGGTGTGACTTGAATGGAAACAAGTGTGGCAGACGATCTTGTGGTGCAGCGGAGGCTTGACTGAAGTTACGAAATTTACTATGATCGACATCATTTTGAATGAATTCGGATAATTTGTACTGATAATATATTTTGTGAGCTTCATTTTAAGCACTACATAGCCAACATCGTGTTCATGATTGTGGTTTCTCTGACTTGAACATTTCGATCATCATATTTAATGTACCCACGATTTTCCTTCGTGTGTGGTTGATTTGCACTCACGGTTCTGCAATGATCTGATTGATCCTCATTTCTATGTATGCGCTTAATTGAACTTCGTGGTGTCATTTCTCTGCAGGCCTCCACAACATTCGTACCAACCACTGGAAATGAAGTTATATCAAACATTTCTTGTTTGCTTAAATCTGGTCGTGTGATCAGTGTACTTGTGTTATTGGAATCCTGTTCGTGTACAATAATCAAGAGGCTCTTAGATTTCGGGTGTTCATTGTAGCCAGAGAAACATGAATAGTAGTCATTGTGAGGTTTCGCTTCCAGAAATGCCTTCTCCATTACTCTAATTAGCATGTAAGAGCGCAGGGTAATCTTTGATCGTGAAATTGTTTTTAAGATATACGGTGCAATACGTGTTATAAATATATGATTACATTTCATGTTAAGTCGCATAACTGATTTACATTGCATATAACTCTCTGCACAGATAAATTAAAGAGGCACTTTAAAGCACAAATACTCATCCATTACTCAGTTTGTATTGATTGGCACTTGCTAAACTTAATACGAAATTTACAGTAAGTTCATGGTTTCTTAAAACGTAGATTATCTTACCTACTTATATGTGAATCTATTCTGCCTGCTGTCTATCGGATGAGGAACTCCTCACCGTACTTTCTATTAATCTTTCAAGTGGTTTTGATAGAACATTTGAGTAAAACTTGTGCTCGATATATCCAAATCGATAAGACGTTCTCGTGAATATGGTTTATCAAAATATCTTTTGAATATATTACCGTAGCTAGAGTGTAGCATACAAAAAACTTCTAAGGCCTAACATTCAAATTAAGTTTGCTGATTTGACAAAACTCCAGTTAAATTTTATTTAACCAATCTTATCACACTTACATATACCCGAGTATTTACTAAAGCATTGTAAATAATCCGTCCAAGAAAACCCTGCCTTTCTTTTTTTGTAATAATTCTATATGTAGCAAAAAATCAGGAAAGAAAACAATTAGATATATTTTCAAAATTTATTGTTTGGTGAAATTGGTCTGATTGAGCATCGCATCTCGAGACCAGTTAGGCGTGAAGCAGATACTTCTTCGGGTACTTGCTTCTAAATTAAACCTAGAAAAAACTCGAAATTTATATTTACTTCCCTAATCGTTTCACCTATTCACTAGCAAGAAGGATGCATAACGGAACTATAGAAGTTTCGCTTATTCGAATTTAACCATTATATAATTTTAGTTATGTAGTAAAACATCATTTTGAGAACTAATTTGTGTTCAGTTTATATTTTGAATTTGTCGAGTGGTTTTCGTTCCTTCTTAAATATTTATTGTACGACATTAAAAGCTATTGAAAATCAATGCTTATCTTTCCGCAGACACGCGAATTATTATTATAATCAAGGTTGTGGTCTTGATATAAACACCTGACCCATTAATTACTTACATATGTCAGTATAAACTAAGAATTGTATAGTGCAGAAAAGGCAATTCATCCAGTTGACCGGTTTCGTTCTTATTGGGAACTCATCATGTACTGGCCAGAATTTGCCGCGGACAGGACTCGAACCTAGGCACGTCTGCTTTGGAATCTGGTGCTCTAACCACTGAGCCATCCTGTATTAATCTGGCTTGGTTGATCAATTACTTTGTAATGTGTTACAATTTCCCTTAAATATTATATAATAACTTGAGATACATACTCGAAAATAATTTTTTTTTAAATTTTAGGTGACTTCATTTCGAAATACACCGTACGACATCTTTATGACGAACACATCAAATTCGGCTTCAACTACGGCTGCAATGGCTGCGGCAGCTTCAATGATTCAAACTGGTTCACCTGTAGGACTCGGTATAACCAATGGAATCATGGGGCCTATCGGAGGCTTCAATGGGGGTGTAAATAATGTTATTGGCCAGCATGGCTATCTTGGTTCAGTAGGCCTTAACGGTGCGCACGGTCTTAATGGGTTTTCTGGACCGAGCAGCAATAATCTTGCAACACTAGCTACATTAAACAAAGCGACAACTACAACAAATGCAACTGGTACGACAGTCATCAAAAATGCCGCTAGTGGGAGTGGTGGATCCGGAAATGGGACATTAGGCACACCGACAACGGGCGCTAATCTTGTCTATCCTGTTCATGCGCAATTTGGTACAGCATATATCCCTGGAAGCTATATGAATACCGGCGGTACAGGCACCGTTGCAGGTAATCTCCTCGTTAGGCAGGTAAGAGAAGTCTGCATAGAAGTTGCCTTAAATTCCTAAATAATTTAGTAGCATGAATTTAGTTATGGTCTCAGTAGAGCTTCGGTGTTATATGTTTCATTAACGAAGGTGCACATACAAAATCGATCAGTTATGCTTGTCATATTCATTCGTATTTGAAATTGCCGATTTCAGCAATTGCCTTGAATTAGTAAAAAGTCACATTTTATCAAATCAATCGCACAACAGGGCAAATCTACCTTTTTTAACGATCATCAGACTACAACGAAAAATTGACTACGTAGAGTCAAACCACAGAGCAAGATATGTAAAATCAGATAAGCGGTTCTCACCTCGTCTTTTATCTTCCAAATATTCTATATTACTTGACCAAATATATCTTGGATTCTTGACGTAGTAACGGTTTCTTGTGATGAGAAACGATTAAGTACGAAACGCATGTGTACATACTGACTTCTGTCTACCATTCTGGTCCCCGTTTAATTAGTTTATCGCTAAGTTCGCAATATCTAATACGAATTTGCATATTAAAAGCTCTCCACAACAAAAAATATAAAAATCTAATAACGATAAAACAAACAGCACATCATATATATATATATATATTCTTATAATTAGGAAAACACAAATAACAAAGTGGATAAAGGCCATTTATTTCGTGAATACTAATCATCTCTTATACAATCATACATATTTATACATTTTGTGTTTTCAATTGATTATGCTAGTGGTAACAAATCTGACTCGTTTTTACTGCTGTTTCTTGTTTTGGCTAGTTGGTGAGTGTGTATGCGTTTGTGCTTGTGTGTATGCGTGTTTGTATGTAAAGGTCATTCTCGCAGTATTGCAAAGTGATGTCTGAGATCTGGTCATTATTCTTTTGATAGTTTGAGAATTAAACATTTGTGCGCATTGTTCACTGATACATATGCAAGTGCTATTTTTCCTAGTATAGTTGATCATTACACATTGTTGCGCAAAGTTGTCGTTTTCACATGGTAACAACGCCAGTATGGATTGCATTGTTAAACGCTCACATTGTTTGGAGACTTCTGTCATTGTATGCGCCTCTGTTATTTCCACTTCAGTTTGTTGCCAATCCGATTGTATGTTTGTTGATTCTAGTCGAGGGCCTGTTTGCTCATCAATCGTTTGCTATAACGCAGAATATAATCCCAAATTTATTATCAACTTGTATTGGATATAAGGTAACTCGTAACATTTTAGCTAAAATAAGACCAGACAAACTCTTTGACTAAACGTCAATATTGCCACTTGTTTGACGTCTGAATTAAGCGATCATAACCCTACAATAGTACCTGTGTGCATTTGAGACTGCTACCTTCGGTCGACCACTTTTTAGTTGTGCTACATTCATATCGTTGTAAACAGATGGAATCGAAATCTTCGAAATCGACAAGCAGCAATGATATTTACGGCAAAAGTCCCACACTAGTCAAGTGATTATTATAATTATAAAGGTAGATCTTTATAGTTCTACTGTGCATAAAAATAGTAAAATGATGATTCTGTTTAGCTTTAGGGTTTCAGCACTGATTTGGAAAAATTTACAAAATTAATTGAATTTTGGATTGCTTAATTTTTATTTCTGCCGCAATAGGCCAGTCTGAGTGGCATAAGTGTAAGCAGTAATGGAATTCCTGGCAGTAGTCTGATAAATGGTGTTGGAACGCTGATGCTATCTGGAAAGCATGGCGGAAGAAATGCGAACGCTAATCAGATGATGACCACTTCCATAACAGGTGGCCAACAACAACGAAATAATGGCATCAACAACAACAACAATAACAGCAACGGGTAAAATTTAGATTGTTCTACATTATAATTGGAAATGAAATGTTAATGAAACTGATCTTCAAAAATATTATTGAATATATGAGATATACGTATATAATTTACACCTAAAATACTGTTTTATATTTTAGTATGATATATATATATATATATATATAAAATAAATACATACATGCATGTATACGTGTGCATACATACATCATACATGCATACATAAATACATACATTCATACATAAATGCATACAAAACATATGGCCATGCATACATACATAAATATATGATCCATATGTATGTACATACGAAACAGGCAATACATTATATCCATACATACATCCAAGAACATACATACATACATACATACATGAAATACAGATAAATACATACGTACGTACGTACATAAATACATGCATACATACATGTTGCATACCTACAGACATACATACATGCATACATACAGCCCATACATACATACATACATACATACATAAATACATACATACATACATACATGCATACATACATATATACATACATACATACAGACAAACATACATTCATACATATATAAATACATACATACAAACATACATACATAATACATACATACGCATATACAAACATACATAGAAATATACATACATAAATACATACATACATACATACATACATACATGCATACATACATACATACATACATACATTCATACATACATGCCGACAACCATAAATACATTCACACACATTCATCCATACGTACATACATACATATATACATACATACATACATAAATACAGACATACACCTATCCATACATACATACATACATAAATACATACATACACACATACATACATACATACATACCAACACACATACATACATACATACATACATACACACACATACATACATACATACATACATACATACATACATAATACATAATACATACAAACATGCATACCTACATAATACATACATACGTACATACATAAATACATGCATGCATACATACATAAATACATACATAAACACATACATAAATACATACATACAAACATACATGCATACATACATACCTACATACAAACATACATACTTACATACATACATAAATACATTGATACAAACATACATACATGCAAACATACATACATACGTACATACATGCATACATACATATATACATACATACATACATACATAGACACATACATTCATACATACATACACACATACCTACACACATACATACGTACATGCATACATACATACCTACATACATACACGTACATACATACCCATATACATACATAAATACATACATACATACATACATACATACATACATACATACATACATACATACAAACATACATACATGCATATATACATACATGCATACATACATACATACATACATACATACATACATACATACATACATACATTCTGTACGTATACATAGCCTTACATACATACAACATACATACATACATACATACCTTATATATACATACATACATACATATACTACATACATACATACATACATACACATACCTATTTTAAAATTTTATATATATATATATATATATATATGACTTATTGAAAACAGATGCCTTTAGATTATCACTTGAAATTGATCGCATTCCAAGTAGTGCTAATGGGAATGCCGTAGTAATCAGTCTGTTAGCAGACTGCCATAGCCGCCACATTTAACTAGCGATGTTCGCTCACTGTATGACTGATATCAGCCTGAATTTATATGCAGTAAGGTATTATTTTTCAGCCTCCACCAGCTTTTGTATATAAGTATTGCAAGTAAACAATCTTTGATTACGTATATATATATATATATATATATATATATATATATATATATATATATAAACAAAACAGATAATGTTATTATTTGTGAATGCATAGAAATTGTGCAACTTACATTACCAGCCAATGTATGCGAGAATACTGGATTCCAGAACCATATATCTATTTTGGCGCTCCAGATATATGCATTGCGATTTGATATTAACCAGTCAGTTTGCCGTTGTACTCTTATGATGATCATGGAAGATCGAAACGCGTCAGTAAGTGTGAATGACGATGGTTGTGCCATGCTATACAACTAGTTAAGTACAATTTGTTTATCGTCTATATATAGTTCGCAATCACCATTTTAATACTTTTTATCACTTCCATGCAATCAATAATTGTTTAATTGTGTAATAGTTTTATGTGCCACCTTCAGGGCTTTACGGGGCAATGCGACTAACAGTGGTTGTGCAATGTTGTACGAGTGATGAAATAAAATAGTATTGGCGTTTATCTATATTTCTAAAATACCATTAAAATAATTTTTATCACCACAACGTGTAGGACATTACTGACTAACGATTTTAAATAACAACTTAAGAAGATTACGGTAAATGCGACCTATAGTGGTTGTGCTATGCTGTATGACTAATTTAAAATTATTTAATTTTCGTTTATATAAATTTTGCGCAATCAATAATTGCATTATCGACATACGTTTCGAAATACCGACTTAAATGTGACTAAGCTGATATCAAATTTGTCCAAATTGTAGTAGGATTAATAGGAAACATGCATAGCCTGTTCTGCAATGCCGCGTTTTGCATACGCAGGTTGTAGCTATGCACCAACAGATTCACAAAGATCAGATTGATTACAATTTCCTTTGCCGTGTCTGTTTTGCCTTCGATCAGGCTGGGTGTGTATTTGTTCCTTTCTCCCGGAGGCTTCAACATCGTTCATACTTACCATTGGAAGTGCGGTTCTGTCAAATCTTTGTTTACTGGAGACGTTTCGGAACATGCATTCCCGTTCCATCCTCAGGCCGATAGTCATATATATACACACAGCACAATAATCACAATTGTCAATTTAAGTAAATGTGGTAACCTCTTCCATGTCCGCAAAAATATTATCAAATGACGTTGATATCATTCTCAAATTTTAAAATATGCATAAAAATTATGTTTAGCGTATCATCTTTAATTGTTTATGCGACTTTTGAATATTTAACTGAATCAAAATTGAAAATAATCAAAAGTCACATGATTTCGGGTGCTTCCGAGATACACCATCTAACAGTAGGAGGCATCCGAACAGCAGTTCCAACGTCGAGCAGTCCTGTGTATGCCTGCTTCCACGAGGACACAGGCAGCCTCTGCCAAATGCAACAACAACAACAACAGTCAGGAACTGTTGGAATTGGAGTAAACAGTGGCGGCACTATTCAACAGCAGCTTCACCTTCAGCAACAACAGACGCATAGAGCGACTGACAGTTGTAGTGAGGACACTGATCCCAGCGATTGCAGACAGAGTGGTCAGTTAAATATCAATGCCATAATTTCACATTATTCTTCAAGAAACTTTTTACAAGTTTATTGAAGTAGCTCATTGTTTACATTGATAGTTCCTTAAAATCTTATTTAAAAAGTTTTAAATAAACAGCTATGCTTTACGTAACTAATCTAGGACAGCATTATTTATCCGGGGTTCAGTAACGAGATTATAAATTCGACGTACAACTATTCCTGTTTTACCTTTGATCAGAAGAACGTTTGACTGTCTCCAGTGACCATAGTGGTAATTTTCCCTTAGAGTTATGTGACAAATTTCAACAAGTAATCTTGCTATTCAGAATTACTGATTCTGTACCCTTTGTTCAATCAAAACATGTAACAACATAAAAAATTTAAATCTCATTATTCTGTCTGAATTCAATCTCAATCCGAATAGTTCAAGAAGTACGGGAAAGGATTAAACCTATCCTGACTGGTGAATGAGAACGTTTTACTGTGAAAATGTATTGCGTCTTAATTCATAAAGCAATCTCCGACACATCGTCCTCAGGCAGTAGAAATAAGAAGTATAAGACATATTGGCCTAATGATTATCATGAACAAAAGCTATCAGAATTAGTTTAACACATTTCAGATGGACGAGATGCTGCAAAATTAACAGAATCAACTTTTCGCTTTAAAACTATTTTTAACTATCGACTTTAAATAAAGTTGAAATAAAAATAGGCATCATTTCCGAAACGATACGACGAAATATATATTTAGTGAATGTAATATTTGCTTTTGATGTTTAAATTTCTTCTGAACATTGCAAAAGCTATTGTTGCTCATCGCCTGTTCTTCTAAGAAGCTTTGATTCCTTTTACCAAGTCATCTTATAACACAATAATTTCAGCTCGAGGCAACTTTAATAATATACTGTAAAATTCATGATACTAATATGCGAAATTCAACCGAAACTTGGTCATTTAATACGGAAACTATAAACAATAGAGTGATCAATTGAACAAATATTAATTGCTCGGGTGGTGATAACAGTTGTGAAATAAAGATCACCAGCTTCAAGTAAGCAACAATCCCATTGTGTTTAACCAAACGAATAATAAAGAAAAATTGCAGACGTGTATTGACCATTTGATTTAAAACAGGCGTTTAAGTTGAAATGTTCTCTCATTCGATTAATTAACCGTCTGGTCGATCGGCCTACGTAAGTTGATCGACAACTTGCGCATGTATATTGGTAAATAATATTTGATATCGACATTAACGGCTGTTTCTCTTTGATTGCTGGTAAAGATAAATTTGTTGCCCTAAATACCACTCGTGGTTTAGCCGCGTTAAATGTGCGTGTTAATGCTGCTTCAACTTTCTTTTGAGCCATGCGGTAAACTGCATCCCCCTTAAATGGGATGTTAAAGTAGACTATTTTCTTTTCTGGCCCATACTACGTCTGTTTCTGTTTAATTCCCCTTTTAATAATTGATTCAATTAATTGTCTGGGATAGCCATTAGACATTAAATCGTTAATTGCTTTATTATATTCATTTTCTTTTGAATCTTGACTAACCAACCTGTCAATTCTTGAAAAGCAGTCACGAACTGTTAATAATTTATATTGAGACGGCACAAAACTGCTGTAATGCAAATACTGTGTAGACCTTGTTGGTTTATGGTAAATTGTTCTGTTTAATTTACCATTAGTTTCTTTCTTTAATAGTACATCTAGGAAAGGCAGACAGTCATCTTTCTCGTGCTCTGATGTGAAGCCGATATTCTTATGCGGTTTGTTGAAACTTTGAAGCAATGTTCGTGATTGCGACCTGTTCTTAAGTACAAAAAATATATCATCCACGTATCGTATATATTGAGCACATTTACTTATGTCACCCTTTAATGATGTGTTCTCTAGGTGCCCTAGAAAAATCTCAGACAACACTGGGGATAAGGGGCTCCCCATTGCCCCGCCATCAGTCTGTTTGTAGATGCTTCCATTAAAACGAATCCGTAAGTCCTTCGTGCATAATAAGATAAGCTTGTGTAGAGTGTGACCTGGCACCGGCGATGGTAATATGTCGTGTTCTACCGCTTTGACTATAATGTCAATGGTTTCATCAATTAGAACATTTGTAAGCAAAGACATAACATCAAAAGATACCATAATCCTGTTTTTAACATTTATATCTTGAATTTTGTTTACAAACTCAAACGAATCGGCAACCGAATGATTAACTAGTAGCTTACGTAATGATTCAAGTAAACGAACTTGCCATTTAGCTAGTGCATGAAACGGAGAATTTACCATTGATAAAATTGGCCTCACAGGACAACTTTTTTGTGTGTTTTTGGTAATCCGTACATTGTTGAAGTAAATAATCCAACTGGCTTGAGATTCTGTGCAGCGGCCTCATAAATTAAACCTGCATCTGTCAAAATCTTAATTTCATTTATTACTTTGCGCTCCACTTTGTCTATTTCATCTGATTTATCGTCTAGACGTGTGAATTTTTTATTGTCCTTTAACACGTTTTCCATCTTTTGTATGTAGTCAGATTTGTCCATTATAACTGCGCTCTTTCCTTTATCAGCGCGTAGTGTTGTTGCTTTGTCAATACATGCTGTTCTGCGCATTTAGACGATTTCAGATGTGAAGCTTGATCAACTAGTGTAGCCTTGAACTAATTTTTATAATCAATACTGGTAGGTTCCAAATCAGCTGTTTGTTCAACTAGCAATTCAAATGCTGCCTCATAATCAACATCGCATTTATTAGAAGGATGTATTCCATATTTTCGGCCCATCGATAGTGCCTCCATTGTTAGCTGATCGATTGGCACTTTTGATAAGTTAAGCACACGCTCATCAAGATCGGTCGGTATTAAATCACACAAAACTCCAGGTTTTACATCTTTTTCCAATTTGTTCAAAATTCTTGCTTTATCTTTCTTCATAACTGTCGGCAAAAACATCAAAAATTTCATTCTTGCAAAAAGACTTAGTTCATCTAATACACAAGATACACACCCGATTCTTGCCTGTAGCACTGCTTCATCTTCCTTCAACTGCTCAATTTTGGAATACGCCAACCTTGTAAGATTTCTTCGGTTGACTCGTAGTTTGGACTTCCGTAGCTGCGACCGATCACCTGGAGCCGTAACTGTTTAATACACTGATAATAAGGTTCTTTCCACAATAACGTTCTGTGCGCTCTACACTTTAACGTGCTGGATTCATCTAGTTTTCTGAGTGCTTTTAGATGCGAGCTGTAAATTCTGTATCTTCCTAGTAAAATACATTCGGTCACAATACTGACATCTATGTAAACAATAATTGATTGCGCGGGTGGTGGTAACAATTCTTTAAATCAGTTTGCAGGTAAACACCGATCATTATTTGGCAGTCCTCATTAGCATAGCAAAACTACCGCCAGCCGCAACGCACTGACGCGTTTCGACCTTCCATGATCATCATCAGAGTACGACGGCAAACTGACCAGCGAGGATCAAACCGCATTGCATATAAATGGAAAGCAAAATGAAATATGCAGCTCTAACCTCTAGTCTTCTTTGAGCACCAACGAAGCACGGCTGTAAACTGACTAGCGAGGATCAAACCGCAATGCATATATAGGGAAAACAAATTTGGATGTGCGATTCTAACATCTGGCTTTAATCAAAGTTGCGATCTTGATAGAAACACCTGACCCATTATGTACTTACATTTGTCAGCCTAAACTAAGTATTGTATAGTGTAGAAAAGGCAATTCACTACACTATACAATACTTAGTTCATACTGACAAATGAAAATACATAATGGGTCAGGTGCTTCTAACAAGATCACAACCTTGATTAAAACCAATTGTTATCTCCGTCCGCGCAACCAATGTTCGTTTAATTATATAAATGTTGTCACATCTAGTAGCATTGCATAAATTGCACTGGACTTGAATTTTGCGGCTGTCCAATTTCTATGTAGCTAAAAACAACAATTTTCAGCTTTTTTCACATGTATGTAAGTTATGCTGTTAAAAAATCATTAATTGCGCTAACAGTGATAATAATCATTTTTTTAATCAAGCTTTTAAACAAGTTCTAAAGCATGGAGCAAACTTTGCGAAAATATTGAAAGCAAACGAAGAATGATAACTTTCTCTTCGATTCAGAAAAGGCTCAAATTTAATTTGCATAAATGAAACATATTGGCAGATTTCATTATCACTATTTAATCATTGGTAACTTACTATAAAGCCAACATAAATTTCACGTTGTGATGATATTTGACTTACCTGGAATATTGCCAAATCACGACAGGAAACTGGATTTGTAAGTCAGATAGAAAGCTTTTCTACGTTTATTTGAGTTATCGGCGATTCTGAAAAGTTAGACGCATCGCTTAATCAATCAAACAAGCATTGATTGTGCAGATGGTGAAAATGATTATTGAAATAAATTTTGCAAGCTTTGAATAAAAACCAGACAAATTTTTGTCACCATCAACCACGTATATTTCTGCGTTTCTCGTTTCCTTTGTTATCGCTAACGATTTGCTTAGTCATCAATCGCTTCAAATACTGGCATAATATAATCGCTGGTGTCAATTTAATTACTTCACCTGTTATTTTCCTTATCCTGAACTTGCAGTTAGAGGCAAGAATCATAACCGTGACTAACTACGCATTAAGTTTCAAACGTTTGATTGCATAAAGTGAACAGCACAGTACATATAAAACCCACTGAAAATTTGTCTGACTAAGCAAATTGAAGGAATTTAGTCGTGGTGTCTAGGTATGAAACTTCAAGGCATCTTATTTAAATTATGCTTTCAAATATTATATTATTGGCAATCCAAATTTTTATCAGTCACGCAACATAGCTTAACTGCCATCATTCTAATTTTATTTCTTCGTCATGGTTGTATAATAGAATAATGACTAACGAAGACAAAACTGTAATTAATGAATAGTGTTGAAAAGCTTAAATGCGACGAAATCATATTAAAATCCTTTCAATTAAAGTAGGATTGAAGAAATATGCTATTGTAGGACTACGTCAATTCGATTCACATTGAAAGATCACCTCCATTTTTTGTTTGGCGAGTTATGCCATTTTAAACACATCAGTCTGTGCTACATATAGTCTCACGGCAACAACTGTAATAACTCAGAATAAAGAACGTACACAATAAATAAATGAGAAAGCGCTGTCTTGTAGCATTGATTAAATATGCTAATAAGCGGTCTACAGATGAACTACTACTATTCCTATCTTTGTACATCCTCCTCGATCTGTATGCAGTGCACATGTTTCTCAATCTATTTGCATTGTAAAACTTCGTTTAGTTTCGCGTTTTGATGTATTTAAATATTTCAGAAAGACCCTTTAATCCAAGTTGAAACCTCCAAATGGTTTAACTCAAAGCGAAAAGCACTGTTCCCACAGGAATATCGAAACACTGTCACATCTAAGTGAGTTTTAATGTGGTAATGAACAAAGTTTAATCTTTAGATATATTGCTTATGCAGACATAATATAAATATGGTGTTAAATCAATCATTGATCTTGCCTTTTTTCTGTAAATAGCAATTGTATTATCATGAAGCATAATGCTTATACTTTGCGGATAAATCATTTAATTGAAAGTAGGATCGGTAAGAGATATGCTAGCTAATAAACTATCATTTTTATACGTTTATTTACCACTTCAAATACTGCGGTTTGCAAAATACAAGCACTAAAAGTATGCCCGACCAAATGTAAATGTGAAAAGTGGACTGTCAATTAAGCTTCTTTCATGGATATCATCAACTAAAAAGTAGAATTAAAATATTAAAAAAGCGAAAATAATTTCTAGAGATCCCTATTTATCGATCCACTGTTACATCATAAGTTTGAAATATTGTAGTACGTACAAATATTCCAAAATTTAGTCGACCAATTAGTTAGTCATTTTCAGTTAACATATCAATCAAACAAGTTAACAATCCAGATTGATTTTATTTTTCGTGTGGCAAAATGTATGTCTCTTCTAGCCATGTTTATCAACTGAAATTAACAAAAACCCTACATTCCACTAGCTATAATGTATGAATAATTTAAAGATGCCACGATTTCCGCAAAATGCGATACCTGATATAAATCAGGGCAATAGTGTATGGAATTCCTGGAGTAACAGGTGTTCAGATATAGTTATAATTCACAATTTTAGTGAAATTAATTATATTTTGTAATCGATGTACGGAATCGGCATCCGTATTATTGGTATCATGTTGTTATCTTTTATAGGCACGGTTTATATTATATTCAGTGAACTTGCTTTCATTTTTTAAATCAAGTTTTCGAGCTTGATCTAAACACCAATTCCATTGTATTTAACAGGTCGTCGAACAACATAACAAAACTACCGCCATTCGCAACGCACTGACGCGTTTCGACCTTCCATGATCATCATCAGTGTACGACGGCAAACTGACTAGCGAGGAGCAAACCGCATTGCATATATATGGAAAGCAAAATTAGATATGGGGCTCTCACCTCTAGTAGTCATGCATACATTGTACGTGACTGAAAATATCGGCTGCACAATTTCTATGCAGTCACGAAAATTAGCTGTTTGTAGCTTTCGGCACACATACGTATATATATATATATATATATATATATATATATATATATATATATATATATATATATATATATATAGACAATAAAATTAAATATAATTGATTGCGCGGTTGGTTTTAATACAATGGGATTGGTATTTACTTCAAGCTCGCAAACTAGATTTAAAGAAATGTTACTCCCACACGCGCAATCCATTATTGTTTAACTTGCCTTGAAGTCGCGTTTTCGAAGACTTTATATGAAGACTTTATATGCAGTATTTATACATATATATGGTGGGTATAATGCGTATAAACGGCTCCTTCTGAGGTGTTGCCATTTAGCATTAAACGCATGTTTAAATGAGATTATACCTTTCATTTATTCTGATTTAGGTTGATCCTTCTGATCTTATTTGAATTAATTTGTTAAAAGTACGCAGCACCTAATTCACAATTGCAAATAAACGTAGGTTACGTGTATCGCCACGTACCGAAATGCTGTGGTCTTCACCTTTGCACGACAATAAACCACCTGGTTTGAGGTATAAATGCGGTGTCCATTTGAATTTTATGGGACGCTGAAGTGCAACCATTATTTAACCATGCCACATCCACCGTTGATGATTGGTCCATTAATCAACCAATTTCAGTAAAGTCACATAAATATTTACCAAAACTCTTGTACATTCACATAAGTTGTGGACTTGGGAAAATTTTCATTACAATTTTGGTGATAATTAATGAAGTTTGGTTTTATTCAATAACTTACATAATTAAGGAGTATTGTACAAATGTGTTATTCTCCTGATTGAATAGATGTTGTTATTTCAATATTCGAGTAATGTGTAAGAATAAGATGTTACGTGAATCACAGCTAAGCTCGTCACAATAATCTCATACACACCATGGTTTTATTCCTGCCAGTTAATCTTCTATGGAGTTCCGAAGATGGTCAGTGTAGTAAGAACCACATCGCTAAGTTTTAATTTCGCCATTTCTGCCCTCCAGTTTAGCCCATACATTTGGGATTTGTGTAAATTTGACACCTGCAAACTTCATTTAAATGACATCAACTAACGTCTACACCGATTCAGAAGACCTAATCTGTATTTGATAGCGCAGGTGGTGATGATTGTTTAAATTATGTATGCCGTGGTGTTGCGCAGTGGACAGAGTCACCGACTCCAATGCAAATGTACCCTGGTTCGAGTCCCGTCGGCGGCAATATTCTGGACAGTAATTCAGAAATACCGAAGAAGGACGGAACTGGTCTACTTGATGAATTCTCTTTGCTGACTTATGAAATTCGTAGTTTATTCTTCATACAGATATATATATATATATATATATATATATATATATATATATAATGGGTATAGCGAAGGTTACGCTAAAATGTTGTATTTGAACATATTGAAATAATTTAACCGATATTCCAACTCGAAACAGCTGATTTGGAATAGCTCAAACTTAGATTCACAGTCATGTCTGTTAATACAAATGTGAATAAATTGCGCTTTATTTCAGTCATTTTCAGTTTTCAAAACGTAAAATCGCGTTAACTCCGGAGAATGTAAATAACGAAGACTGATAATCACCTAGAACTACTTATAATTTTAAGTTTGTATATCTGATTTGAAGACGATTTTTACCGGTTATTCATTGAGCAACCGCTTTCCTATGAAGCCGTATGTTGCGCTGTCGATTTCTTGCATCAAATTTGCCTACTAATAATGCTTTTCCCAATTGACAATGAGTCATGACTTGGAGATGAATGCATTGTGGTGTTTAATGCCAGTTGAATCGCAAATTATTGCGCTATCAACCTTTAACCGACACATCTGACGTCCATACGGGAATTTAGATTTATGTAGGCTTCTGTTCGGTTCTCTTATTTGACCATCACTTCTTACGAAATGATCATGAAAGAGGTCAAGACGGACATGTTAACGCTCGTTTTGTATTTAGAATGCACAACAATAAAAACATGTTCGTCTAAATAAGCCATGCTTGTAATTCTTGACGCCAATAAATCCCGTAGACTACATTTAAAAACAGTATGCATTCAAAGCAGCCACACTGAAATACTCATTAATTTTTTTGGTTAACATTAGCTGTAGTATAATTCTCGAAATAGATATTTCTATTTGTTATTCCAATGCAATAAAAATTACTCTATGAAATGCAAAATCGACATTTTTGGAAGCTCTCAACACAAATTAATTACATCTAATATTATAATTATTAAAAATGTGCATAATTAATAAATACAATAAGTATAATCTATTTTTTCGTATTAGGTAAGCACAACATTTAGTGCTATATATACAATTGTGTATTAGATGTAGCGTACCTAGACATAAATTAGTTCCACTAGGACCAGAGGGATATAACAAAGTCAGCACGAACGAAAGGTAAACCCTCATGTACACTCGTGTTTCATGTTTACTGGCGACTCATCAGTAGGAGCCAGTATTGCGCCCTATATCAACTATATATATCGTCTAGAAATTTGGGACATGTCACATGTACTGACGCGTTTCGGCCTTCCATGATCATCATCAGAATATGACGGCAAACTGATTAGCGATGCTCAAACCGAAATGCATATATATGGGGAAAAAATTAGATATACGTCCCTCACCTCCAGTAGTCTCACATAAATTAAACTTGACTGGAAATTTCGGCTGCAAAATTTCTATGCAGTCACGAACATTCACATTATGTAGATTTGCTGCATGTATAAAAGTTCTTCAATCAAATATACATTGATAACGTGGAGGTTTTTAACATTTCATGTCAAATTTTTCATTTTGAGATAAACAACAATCCCATTGTATATACATATAGATATTAAACTTTATGTGTGGGATTGTATGAAGAATGTGCGGTCGGCATTTCCAGTTAAGTTAAATTTTTCTTTAAATGAATTTTGCGAGCTTGATGTAAACTGTATTTAACCAGTCGTCGAACAACATAACTAATCTAACGCCAGCCGCAATACACTGACGAGTTTCGACCTTCCATGATCATCAACAGAGTAAAACGGCAAACTGACTATCGAGGATCAAACCGCATTGCATATATATATATGGAAATCAAAGTTAGATAAGCGGCTCTCACCTCTAGCAGCCTCGCATACATTGAACTTGACTGGAAATCTCGGCTGCACAATTTCTATGCAGTCACGAACATTAACTGTTTGCAGTTTTTGCCATATATACATACATAGGCAATACACTTTACCAATAATTGATTGCACGGGTGGTGGTAACAATTCTTTAAATCAAGTTTGCGTGCTTGAAGTAAACTCTAATCCCATTGTATTTAACCAGTCGTCGAACAACATAACAATGCTACAGCCAGCCGCGGTTCGACGACTGGTTAAATACAATGGGATTGGTGTTTACTTCAAGCTCGCAAACTTGATTTATAGAATTGTTACCTCCACACGCGCAATAACTTATTGTTAAGTTGTATTGCCCATATATGTGGTATACAAGTTAATAATTATTGACCATAGAAATTGTGAAACCGACATTTGATCAAGTTCAAAGTATGAGAACTGCTAAATTGAGCCACATATCAACCTTGATTTCCATATATATTCAATGCGTTTTGATCCTCGATAGTCAGTTTGCCGTCGTACCCTGATGATGATCATGGAAGATCGAAACGCGTCAGTGCGTTGCGGCTGGCGGTAGTTTTGTTATGTTGTTCGACGACTGGTTAAATACAGTGGGATTGGTATTTACTTTAAGCTCGCAAACTTGAATTAAAGAATTGTTACCACCACCCGCGCAATCAATTATTGTTAAATTGTATTGCCTATATAAGTTATATTTTTACAAGCATAAGGTGTGAATGCAGCTTATTTGGTTTTTTCCTAACTTATATATGAATTACGGTTTCATCCTGGTTTGTCAGCTTTCCATCGTGCACTGATGTTAATCATAGAAGATCGAAATTAATAATTAATTATGAATAACGATATTTTATATATACCAAGATCGATTGATCTAAATAATCTTTATCACAGTAAAATCTATTATTCTTTCATTTCACACATTAAATCTAACTTTTGGTCTATGTAGACTACACTGGATAAATTGCTTGGTCCAAGTGAAAATCTGTGTTACATGGTATCTCATGAATCTGCTCGTGTGTATTTCGATCTATTTTCGATCTTAAAATCTGTGTTCTATTTTTTGCCTGAGGTGCACCATGAATAAAGGTAAAAATTATTTTCTTCATATAACTTTACTGACATATTTCTGTATCATCTCTTTCTCTCTCTATCTTTCTCTCTGTCTGTCTCAGCGTCAACCTGCTCATTGTATATATATATATATATATATATATATATATATATATATATATATATATATATAATTATATTAAATACGAATAATCAATTGTATATGCTTCGTTGGTGGAAACACTAAGCTTGCATCGAAACAAAGCCAATTCCTCAGTAGAACAATTTGGTCCTTATTAAAGCTCCTCGTATGTTCAAACTGCTGTGGATGAACTCTTTTTACATTCCCACTTTTGAGAAATTAAGCACCAAGTCCTGTCTACTTGATAACTTCTTTTCCAGTATTTGGAGGGTTTCCAGTAAGGATAGAAATCAGTTTACTGGATAATTATATACTTCTAATACAATATTGAGTTTATATGACGAAAATATATTATCAAATCATAGTTCATTATATATATATATATATATATATATATATATATATATACATGTGTGTGTGTGGTTATAAACCAAGCATTGCATAAGATAACAGATTAAATTCATCAACTAGACCAATTTCATCCATTTTGAGCATCAAACAAGCACGTTCTGGAATTACCGCAGCAGTTTCGATTTTATGTTATGTTTGGCTTATACCATCAACGTATGCAAAAGCAAATCCATCCATTTTAGTCAATTCAACAGCACTTCACCAGATGGCATGGTTTTTGTCCTATAAAGACAAATATGGGCTGACTAATTAGAACATTTGATCGAATCAATACCGTTTAGGTTCCACCTAAAGAGATATCTAAACAACAACGCAATGTACTGCTTCAATAGTGTGGAGAATGAGTTGCAAGTCTCAGAACGAATCTAATTGACGAATTGTACTTTATATATTTTGGAGTGGTTATTTAATGGTATATATATATATATATATATATATATATATATATATATATATATGTCAGCCTGAGGCAACCGGATCCACGACATCACTGCATGCAAACAGGCACTAAAGTCGCATTACACATACACACTTACTAATGTTAAACAAAATAGATAAAACCGAATCAGATTTGTTGTACACATAAACAGATGAAAACCAGGTTTATAATTATATATATATATATATATATATATATATATATATATATATCAAAGATGAAAAACGTCTAAACGGATGGTTGGGCATATCTTAAGCAAAGTTTATTTCTACTGACTACATTTTGAAGCATTTGCCTATACTTGAAAATCATGGTAGTATTTACCAGCTCTGTATGTAACGATTTAAAGCAAGTCTTACCTACCCGAGTAATATCATTTGCTAAATTTATGGATAGACAAAATCAATGATGGAAGTATCTAATTAAGTAATATTTTTGCTGTAGCAGTGTGGCTCAAAGATGCTAATAAATGACTAAAATTGGATTCATTTGGTTTCATCATCTTAAATTGGACAATTCACTTAGACAAGGCAATGCTATTATGTATGCCTTGACAACTTGGAAGATAATTTAAAGCAATTTATTTTTCGCTATTCCTATCAATTATGACATGACTATGAAGGTAAATGCATTTATATGCGCCTATTTTTGCGGAACTCATATATCTGGGTGTGGTTATTAGGCACAATGAGTATTTTAAAATGTGAGTCATATTGGGCTGCGCGAGTATCCAATTCATGCTTATTTGGTACTCCTTATCTTGCATCGGCTCTATACCCAAAGACGATGTTTCACATTTACAACTACGACTGGTCCAAATAAGAGTGCTCTAGAGCTTACAAGTCTCGGAGATTGCACGGTCTTTTGGTCTCGATTTACCTCATCAATCGTGGGCTTGATGACTAGCCAATGCGGAGGCAGCAAAACAAAGCGAATGCGAAATGGATATTACGCGTTTTTAATATAAATAATAGTAGATGTTATCCTGAACTAAAATTCTACTTCCTACGTGTATATAATAATAACGAAAGAATAGTCCGTCCTGGATTCTTGCGCCTTTAGCCTCTTGACCATTGCAAACGCCCTACCCTGTACACGTTTGTTTAATGTTTTTTTTCATAAAAAAACATCTAATAGTTTGTAGGATGAGAATTTCAAGAAGCCTCCTGCCATTTAGTGAATCAGCTGGGCTTGGTGTTTACGGATCCTCGAACACTTATCTAACTAATGAATGTATTCCCCTCCCATCGGCTAAAGCCTTCAAGCTATATGTTGATTTCCTTCTTCTCCACTACGAAAATAACCTGATAATAAATGTCACCAAGGCCGTGGCAAAGCTTCGCATAAAAGGTAAACTGAAATCCTTTCTCGTATACTTACTACCATTCCTTTACTGAGAAAAGTCACGATTTTTTGTGGCAACCATCGCGTATTACGTATCCACATTGGCATAATGGCACATACAGGTACATATTGACATTGGTGTATTAACGCTAATGTCAATGAATGTGCTTTATCACATCCGTACTAGGTGTTACTAGTTATAGCAAATAAGTCGCATATGTCTTCACTAGCAGACATACATGAGTCATACGAAAAACATTACCTACATGTTTTACGACAAATTCCCTATATATATATTATTATATATATATATATATATATATATATATATATATATATATATATATATATATATACATAACTTTAACCCAGCAATTGGTTTTTACGGGCCTCCATTTACTTAAAAACGTGGTATTCCTTTCGAAAATAACTTGAAACACTTTATTTGATTATTCCAGTAGAAATGTACACAAATTTTATTACATTTATGCGTGCAAATTAATTATTTTACATGCCAGATATTTATTTTTTATTAATAAACTTCCCATGTCCTGCACCAAAATAAGGCGTTAACGCGACTGAAAAATTTCCCTCTATTAAATTAGACTTGTGTCGAAAAAGAACTAGTATCAGGTGGTCTGACGTCAACAACTGTGCCAATAAAACTATTAGGTTAAATGACCAGCTTATCAAAACTAAGATTCGCTACACATTGAATCCGTATATTGTATGGTAGAATAATATTCATATTCAAGATCTATCATTGACATACTTTTAGTTTTTTCTCCTATAGTTAAATATGCGCTTAAAAGTAGTTCAGTTGCAAAAAATCAGGGCACAAATTGTTAGAATTTGCGCATTCCTGGTTGCAAAGTTCAAAAATATGTACAAATTTGTACTAACTTAACGAAACTCAACGTAGGTTACTTCAATCCGGACAAAGAACGCAAGCCAGATTCACCAGGAACAACACGCATACCTAAACTTAACCATTTATTTCACGAGGTAATAGGAAATTTATTGGCTGCGCAGTCCCAAAAATTACTTAATCAACTATATAATCAGTTTAAAAGAGATTGTACCGTTCATCTGTAGTGAATAACTTGTCCGAATATTTTATACGCCTAAATACTGTTTGTTGCGAAGAACTAATATATATGCAAGTATGTATTAGGTTTTGCGAACCTAGTAACAAATTAGTTCAGTTGTGACCGGAAGGATAAACCAAGGCAGCATGAACGGAAAGTATAATCTCATGCACATTCGTTTCGTGCTTACTGGCGACTCATCAGTAGGAGCCGGTATTACGCCCTTTAACTGCTATAAATTTGGGTGAGGAATGTGGGATAATAGGACGGTTGCTGATTCTTTGGCGTTTGTTAACAATTTAGGATATAAATGCTAAAAATAAGATTGTTATCTTCTGTTGTTGACTCTTTGTTTACAAATGTTACAAATGAAGAAACCATTGGCATTATATTTCAAGCATCTCCGGTCCCAGTTCATACTCTGACGGATAGACTTATGCGGTGTAAAACTATTAGATTATAATTTGTATAGTAAATTCAAGAAAGTTGGATAATCTTCTGAGCATCTAACCAATTACAAATATCTATTTAACAAAGGGCAATCAAATAAGCAAAAACGTTTACAAATACCCATAACAAGCACTGCTTTCTAAGCAACACCTGCAAAATTGAGATAATCATTGTTTTTTTATAATTGTCTCTTAATCTGCTACTAAAATTATGCGCAATAAAATATTTATAGGGCAGTTGCAGTTATTGAGGAATAATTGGTGATTTAATCTAACATTATTTTTTCTCAATGTCCATACTCCGATCACAGTCAACACTTTAGACTGGAGGA
Source organism: Eudiplozoon nipponicum (assembly GCA_029291075.1). Taxonomy (NCBI): domain Eukaryota; kingdom Metazoa; phylum Platyhelminthes; class Monogenea; order Mazocraeidea; family Diplozoidae; genus Eudiplozoon; species Eudiplozoon nipponicum. Next base: position 101,555 of record JAQBSW010000192.1, read on the forward strand.
CTTTATACAAGAAAAGAAGCTAAATTTCAAAGGCTAGGTTCTTAAATTCCTTAAACATGCAATTTAATAGACTATTATAGTTTCGGTAGAAATTTATTTGCTGGTGCTTGGTAAATTATCCAACTTTCATGAATTTACTATACAAATTATAATCTAATAATTTTACACCGCATAAGTATATCCGTCAGAGTATGAACTGGGACCGGAGATGCTTGAAATATAATGCCAATGGTTTCTTCATTTGTAACATTTGTAAACAAAGAGTCAACAACAGAAGATAACAATCTTATTTTTAGCAGTTATATCCTAAATTGTTAACAAACGCCAAAGAATCAGCAACCGTCCTATTATCCCACATTCCTCACCCAAATTTATAGCAGTTAAAGGGCGTAATACCGGCTCCTACTGATGAGTCGCCAGTAAGCACGAAACGAATGTGCATGAGATTATACTTTCCGTTCATGCTGCCTTTGGTTTATCCTTCTGGTCACAACTGAACTAATTTGTTACTAGGTTCGCAAAACCTAATACATACTTGTATTTTATACGCCTACCGGACATTGCACTGTTTGCGAGCTTGAAGTAAACACCAATCCCATTGTATTTAACCAGTCGTCGAACAACATAGCAAAACTACCGTCAGTTACACGTACTGACGCGTTTCGACCTTCCATGATCATCTTTTGGAGTACGATGAAAAACTGACTAGCGAGGATCAAACCGCATAGCATATATATATGGAAATAAAAATTAGATATGCATAGTGATCTCGCCTACGTTGTACCTGACTGGAAATGTCATTACGTGTGACTGACGGTAGTTTTGCTATGTTGTTCGACGACTGGTTTATACAATTGGATTGGTGTTTACTTCAATATTGCAAACTTGATGCAAAGAATTGCTACCACCACACGCACAGTTAATCATTATTTATTTGTACTGTTTATTTGCAATTGAATTAGTGTTTATTTCAATCTCGCAAACTTGATTTTGAAGAATTGTTACCATTAAGTGCGCATTTTATCATTATTTAATTGCACTGTTTATTGTCGTCCCATCAATTAACCATCTTATCTAATAGTCATATACTGTCTGTTGCCGAGGCCTAATGTATGTTCAATTGTGTATTAATTGCAAAAAACTGTTTACAATATGACCAGAAGCATAAATAAATATCAGCATGAACAAATGGTATAATCTCGTTTGCACATTCTCTTCGTGCTTATTGACGACTCATCAGTAGGAGCCGGTATTATGTCCTTTACCCACTATACATTTGGGTGAGGGATGTGGGACAATTGGACGATACGATCTTCTATACGAACGTGTACACAAGCAGTAGTGGAGATAGCTTCATAGTTGGCGACTCGACAACCATCATTTCGGTAGTCTTTACAGGCCAAGTATATATATTACATATTGTGATTTAGCTTTGAATTCGCTCTAGCGAAGACTTCAACTGAAGTTCGCTCTTCTACTGCCGATTTTGCACATTCGTCTAAAAGACTGTACCGTCCACTTGCCCCATATTCCTTACCAAAATATATTGTGGTTAGGGTTAGGGTGTCATACCGGCTCCAACTGATGACGAAACCAATGCGTACATGAGATTACACATTTCGTTCATGCTGCCTTTGGTTTATCCTTCTGACTATATTTGAACTAATTTCTTATTAGATGCACAACACCTAATACACAATTAAACAGTTTCCCCGTGAATTTGGAGCATAATAAAGTTTCCAAATAACTTTTAGCCAGTATGCATGAAATTCGCGCAAAAAGGATCTAACATTTCGCTCATGCTGAATTTTGTCAGTTATCTTGGATCTATATGATTTCTCTCTTGAAACAAGAATTTGAGTTAAACTTTTTTGCACATAGTTTGAAGTCGATCAAAGCTCTCAGAAGAATTAGACCTTCATTAAGGAAAATATTTGGTAATTAGGAAATTCCAAAAGGCGCTCTACCACCTCAGAATCAACGTAAAGCAATGCAGCTATGGAATTCAAATGATCCTAACACTTCTATTCAAAAAAGGGGTTCAACACTGCAAAGCTTACATTTACAATTAGTGTGTAACAGTTACATTTCTACAATCAGCACTATTCATCTACCTGTTTTAACAAGATTAAATCTGCAAACAAATACACATGGTGGAATTGGCATCATTTAAAATTTAAGATAGATGTGAATTGGCTATGTAAGTGTTGGTTCAAAAAGATCTAGGCAGATATGACTAATGGAAGAATTTATAAATAAAATTACTATTTACGGATTTTTAGCTGATCGAGTCACTTGAATTGCTGGCAAATACCACTAATTATCGTTAAAATTAAGTCACTACGGTATACTTCCTATATAACTTCTAAATCATTTTATTTTTGGAATTAATGATAAACTAAGGGCTTGCTATTACATCAGAAAATGATAACGTAACGCCAGCTGGCCTCTGTTGGATAACATATTCATTTTGCGGCTTGTTGTATTCATCATTTAAATGAAACAGTAATTCATTATTAAACACAGTGATAACCATTTAAATTCATAACCAGAAAAATCTTATGGACTCATTCGTTGCTATTATAAACTAATAAACAGAATATTGCTTTCATGGAAAAACCATTAAAAGATAATGACTTAATTTCTTAACTGTGTTCAGCGGGTAACATTCAGTTGACCTCAGTTTTAAGTCTATTCATTGACTAACATATATTTTAAAACGACGTTGCGAGCTTCAGATAAACAGCAATCTAATTATACGCACATTTGCCAGTATAAACTAAGCATTGTATAACGTAAAAAATGCAATTCATCCAGTAGACTGGTTCTGTACTTATTGGGAACTCTTTTCAAAATTTGCCGCGGACAGGGCTCGAACCTGGGCATGTTTTCTTTAGAGTCTGTTGTTCTAACCACGGAGCCAGCCTGTCGTACAATAACTTTTCCAATTCTTATTTAAAAATTATATATATATATATATATATATATATATATATATATAATGGAATTGTTGTTTATATCAAGCTCGCAACCTTGATTTAAATTACTTGTTCTCAGAATGCTCGAAATCAATGAATAATTAATTTACTAACATTCGTTAAATAAGAAATCAACGATGGCCCAAGTATATATCTCAAAATTAATATGACGAAAGATAATAAAAATTTACGCTCGTGACTGCATAGAACTTCGGCAACCGAAATTTTAATCAAGTATGTAACACTATTAAGGATCAAAGACGAATTTGAGATTTCTGATGCACTATGTATGTCTATTGCTGCTCGATTCTAGTCACTTAATTACCTATTGTCTCTGGTTATAGAAAAGTAAGGTTGAAATCTCACCAATTTTATTATGAATTTAAATTTTGCAAAATAATTGCTGTGAATGACAAAACTTACGTAAACGATGCAGGGTCGATAGCATTTGGGGATAAACAGCTTGTCTAAGTATAGAAATCAAATGTATACTAAGTCTAAAATCATTCCTCGTCATTAATAAAGAGTGTCCAATTAGGCATGAAATCCATGTTCCAATTAAGTGTTTGTATTTGTCAACCTATGCACTGCTTAGGTTATACACTATATATATATATATATATATATATATATATATATATATATATATATATATATGCATATGCATTGTATGTAGCTAGTATCTCATGAAATCATTAACGTAATTTTGGCATTGTAGTAATCGTAGCAATTATATCGCATTAGTTGAGTGGATTTGCTGTCTGTTTTTATGAGCCAATATATTTAAGCATGTATGCCGTAAATGTAACGTTTAAGTTTAATTAGGCAATGCCCGCTTCTCCAACATTTATTTCGGGCATCGTTGACAGTATGTACATACAAACTAAATGAGGTGCTAATTGATATTCCTTTGTTATTTATTGGTTTGTTTGTTGGTACATGTTTGTTGGCATAATAAAGTATATCTCCTATTCTCATCAATTCCTGTAGTTGTTGCACTTTTACAAATGAAATGTACTGATTTGTTAAATTCATTCATTAGCGATACACTACGTGCAGTAAATTTGTGGAATTATGGAATTAAATTACGCATTTTGTAAGAGCCGTGAAATTTGCTTATTCTATGTGAACACCAAACCAAAATATTTTCACGGTAAGTGCAATCCTGTCAGCGGTATGGCTATGGGCGTTTCGTCCTTCAGTGGTGATCGGCAGAGTACAAGTGAATTTAGTGAATAGCAGAATGCCCTGGAAAATCGAGCTCGATGAGCATAATGACAATCGGAATAAAAATATAACTGCTAAAGTCATAATTTTACCATATATATATATATATATATATATATATATATATATATATATATATATATATATATATATATTCATTGTACCCTTTTATGCTGCAAAAACAAAGAAATTTTATCAGATATAAGAAAATTTTCTTTCTCATGGTCTTCTCAAATATCTACTCATGAACATATCTTTATATATAAATTGGAAAGCAAAACAAGATGAAATATGTGAAACATATTTCTATGTTTTCAATATATATAAAATACCTCATTCATATTGAGAGACCATGCGAGAAATCTCAGATCTATAAAATTCTTTTTGTTTACTATAAAGGACACAATAATTTAGTCACGCGCATTTCAAAGAATATATATATTCATTTATTTAATTGGAGTTTTTATGACAGGAGTACAAGACTCCGAAGCAAATACTTCACGAGTATCTAATATGGACGAAACCGGTCCACTTAATGATCTCTTTGCTTCTTTCTGCAATATTCAATCTACTCTGACAAATATACTAATAATCTTTCCATTAGAATTCAATTTAATATCATTTACTATGGTGGCATTGTATTTTTATATAATGTCAGTTCGGGGTAGTTAGTTAGAATTTCATCTCGTATAGGATGCCAAGAAGGTTCCTCCTGAAGGAAAGACTAACCAAAACATAAATTAGCACAAAAACGAAACTTAGTATTATTGTGAGGATTAACTTCAGATAAACGTAGACAGTAACTAATATTATTGGATGAAATGATAGGGAAAATGCGCTCAAACATAAGTCGTCTTCTTGATGAAATAATTCACTTGATGGACGATGGAATCAGCATCTCGCAATTGAGCAACGGGAATAAAACTATGAGTGCATGCTCGTTTGTAGACCTTGACAATTTTAAGTGATTAATATATTAAGGTAATTCGCTTTTGGCGCTAATTTTAGTGATATTCGCTTCGACATACTTTACCGACCACACAGTTAACTTAACACTTGTTACTCACCAACCAACGTTTTAGTTGATGGTTGCACAGGGGAAAAATTATCATTAATTTCTCTGGCTCTACTAAGAAAGAACTATAATTATTTAAATGAAGTGTGTGGGCCTTGTATAAGCATCAATATCATTGTATTTAATCAGTCTTAAAACATAGCAACTGGTTAGATTCAATTAGTTTGGTGCAAGTTCGCAAACTTGATTTAAAGAATTGTTATCATCTACAGCGCAATCAAGGAATTTTCAATTGTATAAATAATATCCGTCTGGCTAAATTATAAAATCGGTTTTCATATAAATTGTTTACTATAGTTTGAATGCCACCAAATTGACTTTATCAACAGAAATTTTACTCCAATGAATCAAAACACTGAAATTCGTCGATGAAGTTTGCCATCAGATATGGCTATACTAACCAGCATTACTTAAGTTTAGTAACAAATATTTTTAATAATCGATATGGCAATAGCTTTTAAATTCTTGACAGTCATGTTATTCCAAAGATCTTCAGTCAGTTTCGCCTACTGATGCATTATAATTAACATGATTCATCATTGAACACATCATTATCAAAATATCTACGCTTTGTGGATCAAATGCAGTGTATGTTTAAATAATTTAAACCCCAAGCAGTCTTTAAAACACAGAAAAGTCCTGATCCTTAAACAATCATTGAATGCTTGAGAGGCGATAGCAATAATTTGAGTCAAGTTTGACGGCATGTTATGAGCACTAATACCATTGTAATTGACAAGACGCACGACAAATCTAAGCAACCGTCAGTCACAAATATTAATGCATGTAGAAGTTTCATGATCATCGTTAATGCACGACCACAAACTGACTGGCGAGCATCAAACCGCAATGTATACATAATGAAAGCAAAGTTAGATATTCGGCTCTCACATGTGTTGTACTTAAATGGAAATGTCGGCTGAACAATATCTATGCAATTAAACAATAATTGATTGCGCGGGTGGTGGTGACAATTTTTAAATCAAGTTTGCGAGCTTGAAGTGAACACCAATCGCATTGTATTTAACCAGTCGTCGAACAACATAACAAAACTACCGCCAGTCGCAATGCACTGATGCGTTTCGACCTTCCATGATCATCATCAGAGTACGACGACAAACTGACTAGCGAGAATCAAACCGCATTGCATATACATATGGAAAGTAAAAAATGTAAAAAAATATGTATATGCAGTCACGAACATAATATTTTTTGAGCTCTCGTTTTACCTACATAGGGTAAACGATTTAAAAACGATTGAGTGCGCGCTAGGTGACAGAACTTGTTAAAATCAAGTTCGCGAGCTTGATATAAATGCCAATCCCATGGTATTTAACCAGATGCACAACGTTGCTTAACTACCATCAATCACAGTTACTGGGAGCCACATATCTAATTTTAACTTCCTTTTATATGAATCGCGGTTTGATCTTCACTAGTCGGTTTTACGTCTTGCTCTTATAATGATCAAAATAATTTCGAAACGCGTTAGTACGTGTGACTGACTTTACTTTAGCTATGGTGTGTGACCTATTAAACACAATAGGATTAGTGTTTATATGAAGTTCGCAAATATGCTTTAAAGAAGTTCCAATCTTTGCTTTCTAAAACAAGTTGCTTCGCGCTCTATTCCTATGTTTCATTGCAAATTTTTAATAATCATTTTCGAGCATTATTGATAAACGACCGCTCAGCACAGAAATTATAAACAATCAATAAATTCTATATTTGACGTGATTTTGTGTCGATTATCTAAGATACCTGTATGTTACTATAGAAAATTGCCAGTGCTAAATGTAGACACGAAATGAATAAACCATGCAACATCTTAATGCGCGAAAAATTATTTCTTTCAAATACGGATTTCAACTGTGGTATCAGAAGCGCATTCTTATACATTCGTGAATTTCCGTTTCTTATAGAATTTGCGAAATTTGTATCCATTATGCATAAGTGTTAGTTTGGCGTCTCATACTTTACTTTACTTTACTTTACTGCGGCTGACTCCTTTTGGAGGATAAGCCGGCTCCACATTTCAATATATAATTATTTTATATTTATGGACATTTATTTCACTGTTCAAATCTGTTATTTGCATCATTTGAACTCAAACTTAGCCAAATATAAGCTTTATATAATTATCCATTTCCGTATTGCTGCTCAGAATCAGTGCACGTCGATAAATCAGAATAAGGTAAATAGATGAATACACGTGTTTAAGTATTTATTTCGACTCAGTGACCTTTAGGTTTTCCTGTACAAGTCTTAAAAGACCAGCAAAGTTTCTACACAATCACGAGAAAAGTTTCCGTGGTACGCGATAATCTATAAATATACCTAATGTAATTTTGCTTTAAATGCGTATGGATCTGTTCGTGTATATATAAATATATATATATATATATATATATATATATATATATATATATATATATATATTTTTTCATAAATATGTGGCTTGGTGATTGTGTTGATGTCATGTATTGACCAGAATTGATTATATGTGTGTGGTCTTTGGCACTTTCAAGTTATTGGCAGTTTCTAGGTCAGGATTTTAGTTGAATGCATTTGCATGAAAGTCTTGCTAATATCTTATTGTTCCGTGCATTTTATGCAATCTTCACTATACACGAACTTATGTTTTTGTTCAATCGTTTTCCAGGGTGGATCCTATTCGGTAACTATTGTTAATCAAGATCCTATTAGCTATCCTCGATCTATCAGTTCAATATATACATCATGCTACTTTTGGAAGTAACATTGAATTTATGTATAATAGGAAGATCGAATTATATATATATATATATATATATATATATATATATATATATATATATATTTTTTGGAGGAATAACGTAAGCATGGCAAATGCAATTCGGTAAGTAGACTGGTTTCATCATTATTGGGAGCTCACGCTTACTACTGTGACTGGTGGTAGTTTTGCTACGTTGTTCGACGCCTGGATTGGTGTTTACTTCAAGCTCGCAAACTTCATTTAAAGGTTGATTGTTTGTTGTAATACGGTCTATATAATGATTCTCCCAAATAAGTACATAAATTGGCTTTTTTGTACTATAGAAATCAATAGTGCCGGTACTCACAGTGCGTGGCTATCATTCTTATCAGCCCATGCATATTCAATTAATTGCTTATTTTTGTTATGTGTGATTATCCTTAGTCGGCAAACGTCTTGTCTTTATTGCCGATATTTATACTAGGATAAATGTTTCATTAGTTCTGTAATGTCAACACTAAATTTCGCATTTACACTGTTGTCTGCGCATTAGTTATCATATTTTACCTTTTATAGTTTAAGGGGATTGCTTTAACGTCTGATACAAATTATGGAGACCAGCAAACAGAATAGTCGGTTATTTCAATACAAATTTGTCAAATGTGCATGCATTCAATTATACAAACATGGTAGTGTTATATTAAAAAACAAACACCCACACACAAAGACATTTATCTACACACATAGAAAACAGGCTTGTGGTTTATATTAAAATAGGCATTACTACTTTCCAGACAAGTTTCATCCTGAGACAGGTTCATTTATAACAGAAGCAAACTGTGTTATTGCTCTTAAAAGGCAGCAGAGCAAACTTCCGATTGTTAACATACCTACCGCAGAAATACATACTGTTCTCCTTAAGCAGGTGTGCCTGTCAAACTCCAAGTCAGTACATCAAGGGATGATAGATGAAGAGAAGAGAAAACAATTTAGTATATTCTCTATTTTATGTTGCCATTTTCAAAATTAATCAACCATAACATTTTCATTACTAGAAATATTACTTTATATATATATATATATATATATATATATATATATATATATATATAAATGCGTTAATACAGCGCTTATTTATTCATGTACTTCTTACACTTTGAGATAAATGGAAGTTTATTAAATTGCAAATTGGGATAATGAGTATTAATTAGATAAACTCATTACACAATCAGCTGATAATAGAGATAATTCACAATTCCGAGAACCAGTAAATAAGTCATAGATCAAACTAATTGTCATTTAATTAGATCAAACATTTATAGATTAATACATCCATCACTTGGCTGAGTGTATATCTAGTTAATTTCACGACCATCGTCAGTTCCCACAACTCAAATTTCTACATGTCTAGTTTTTGAAAACTTTAACAAATCATGCACAGGAATAGGGTGTAACCCGGAAAATGTTTCAGTTACGCTTTTTTACAGTGTATTTTTAACTATTGCTTGTCATCCAATTTATGAGCTTTCTACGGCTTTTTAAAGCCTGCTTTTGCATAGACGGGCTTTCTGACCTTAATCGTAGCGAACAAAGAGAAAACAGACAACTGTTAAGTTGCTTATCAATTACGGTTTGTTTACATCAGTTTACATGCTATATCTTTCTCTTCATATACACTGTCTGTAAAATGCGCATACGAAACACCAGCATTGAAGACTTAACTTTCGCTTGCCAGTCGATATATTTCTCTCACTCCCAGAGTCTATTGATTTATTATAACAATTTTATGACATCCACATCATTTCCCATCTATCTATTGCTGATTCATTTGACCTTCCCAATATTTGTGGACTACATTTTATAGACAAATTCTCGTTAATGAAAGCTAGGTATGCAACAAGGCATTAACAAGCTAAGTGGGAAAGTGCCATCTTTAAGAAGCTTCACTAATTATACTTCTCAAATGCATACACACGTTGATGCAGTACACCTATTTTTTTGCATGAGTAAGCTAAATCGACAAACATGTTCCGTCGTACGAAATGAAGTTGTAATTGACGTAGAAGTTAAAACATTTTAGAACTGCTGATATCGCAACAAGTCTAACAAATTTACACAATCACTGAGTGCGCAGGTGGTGATAACAATTATTTAAAGTAAACACAAATCCAATTGCATTTAACCAGTCGTCGAACAACATAACAAAACTACCGCCAGTCGCAACACAATGACGCGTTTCGACCTTTCATGTTCATCATCAGATTACGACGGAAAACTGACTAGCGAGTATCAAAAGGCAATGGATTATTATGAGAAGCAAAATTAGATATGCGGATCTGACAACTAGTTATCCCACATACATTGCATTTGACCGCAAATAACGGCTGCACAATAACTTATCTGTCAGAAATACATTTTTTGCAGGTTCTGCTAGATAAAATTTAATTTGTGTTTATCGTAAGTTCGCGAACATGATATGAATAATTATTATAACCACCTGCGCAATCAGTAATTGCTTCACTTTATAACATCTACACATGTTGCGAAAGTTATGAAATGCTAAGTTTCTGACTGTATTAAAATTTTTCAGCCGATATTTCTAATCAAGTATAATATGTGCAAGACTATCAGGAGTAAATTCTCAACTCTGATCTGTTATACTTTGTATACGCTTTGCGGTTTGCTCCTCGTCAGTAATATTTCCATCATACTATGATGGTCATCATGGGAGGTCAAAATGCTTCAGTACGTATGACTGACGGTATTAGTGTTATATTGGGAAACTTGTTAGATACAGTAGGGTTTGTATTTATCTCAAGTTCGCAAGCATGATATAAAGAATTGCAATCATCAACAACGAAATCAGTGACTGCTGAATTGTGTAAATTCTATACGCGTAGCGAAAGCTGCATAAATGTTATAATGCGACTGCACAGAAACTGTGTAGCGAGCATTTCCAGCCAATTCGTGAAATCAAGTTTACGAACTTCAGGTAAGCACTTATTGTATTATATTTAAACAGTCGAACAGCATTGCAAAACTTCCCTCTATCACACGTACTGAAACTGTTCGACCTTCCATGTTCATCATAAGTGTACGACGCCAAACTGACTAGCTATGATCAATCCGCAATAAATATATATATGCAAATCAAATTTAAATATGCTGCTCTCACCTATAGTAGTCTCACACACGTTTCACTTGAATGGAAATAACGGGCGCACAATTTCTATGCAGTCACGAACATTAAATTTCTGCAGCTTCCGCCAAGAGTAAAATCTTTGATTTCGCGGATGGTGATAAGAATTCGTGAAATCAACATTGCGAGCTTGAAATAAGCTTTAATACCGTTGAATTTAACCAGCCGAACAATATTGGAATATTACCGTCAGTAAGACGTACCGACGCGTTCCAACCTTCCATGATCAAAATACAAATATGACCGTTATATGAATAGACAGGATCAAACATAAATGCATTTATAAGGAATCAAATTTAAATACGCGGCTCTCAACTATAGTAGTCTCGCATATACTCGCATATATTTACTTAACTGATCAATTATAGTTTGCTCGCGTCTACTTTTAGTGCAACAATATTTAGGATTTTCCATGTCTTGTATATGCGTTTTGGTGTGAGCCTCATGTGTCAGTTTGCCGTCGGGTTCAGATGATCATCATGGAAGATCGAAAAACGTCAGTATGTGTGACTGACGGTAGATTTGCAACATTGGTCGACTAGTTAGATACAATGGGATCGGTGTTTTTCTTAAGTTCACTAACTTGATTTAAATCAGCTTTACATAAGTGCGAGATATCTTAAAACCGAAATGATATATATAATTTGCATTACTGTTGGTCGACACAAAAGCTGTTCAATAATAATTACTTGTAGAGTTTCAGCGCGTTTTTATTTTGGTATCAGCGTAGATAACACTATAGGATAACACCAATTGTAAATAAAAGATAGACGTGTAAAAGACAACAGCCTTACTGACCAAATATATTTCATGGAAGTTACCCATTTTACACCTGGCTTAGTTACGCGTACTTCTTCTACGCGTCATTTCATATCGTTCAAATCGAAACAAAAAATGGATATATTCTGTGGCCTCTTTCATTCGCTGAGCCAAATTCATTTGCAACGAAGTTTGTCTGCATATATTATTAATACTCGAGACAGTTGGCACGAATCTCTAGTTGTTAATGCAATGACGTCAAAGGTTTTGAACTCAATATTTTGCGGTGTGTAAGCATTCAGGTTATCAATGCCGCCTTATACACGGGCAGTTACACAAAGATCCGATTATTATAAGGTGTGAATAAATAAATATACAATTGATTAATTGGTAAATAAAAAAAGTAAGAAAAGAGTAAAATAATAATTTATTTGAAATATGCAAACGTATATATATATATACATATATATAGATAGGATTAAAGATATTGCACCCACACTGTTGCCTATATGTATATATATATATATGTTTTGTATACATATTGATATGTATTGTATATATTAATATAAGTGTGCATATACCTATATATAATTTTTATATATATATATGTACATTTATATATATATATATTTATGATTAGGGATGTTGGTCTCATACTGTTGCTTATATTCATATATATGTTTTTATACATATTGACATGTATTTTATATATTGATATAAGGTGTGACTAACGTAATAAATAAATATATAATAAGAATAGAAATTATTCATATTTAATAATTATCAATGGTCCTTTCTCTCTCTCTCTATATATATATATATATATATATATATATATATATATAAAGGTTTTACGATATTATATTTAGATATATATGTATATAGATATAATGAATTATTTTAGTCATATGAGCAAATATTCTTATGCAATTATTTCCAATAGTTGATTAACTTCGCATTGTGCTTACGATTAGTTTTTTGAAAAACGTTAGTTGTCCAGACTATCTCTATCTTTCTCTCTTTAATCGTTCACCTAAGCGTCGATATAACATTCACTCTCCATCCATCTACGTTACTTGCTGCTCCATATTTGAACTAATTTGTTGCTATGTGCGCAATACCTCACACACCATTGTATACATTAGAGTTCCCGGCTTTAAATAAAATACAGTATATGATAGTCAAGGTTTTAGTTTTAGCATTTTTAAATTTTGATTACCGTGACATAGTAGCAATACAGTTATAACAAATAACAAAAGGTTCGATACTGTCTCTCTCCCCTAAAATATTCTGCATACGAGATGAGATGATGTATAGGTGAGGTAATGATTGGTCTGCTAATTATAAAAAGTTATATATTGAGTTTAGTTACTGAGACAAATTCTATGATTAAAATAGTGTTGAGTCAAATATATATAAATAGAATGGTTTTGGAACGAGGTTACCACATTTGCTTAAATCTGCTATTGTGATCAGTGTTGTGTTGCCTGATGATGGTGCTGGAAAGTAGGCACCGAAACGTCGCCAGTAAACAAAGATGTGATAGAACCGCATTTCCAGTTGAAGTAAAAATGAGTCAACCCGATCAAAGACAAAACAAAATTGGAAATAGTGATAAATCGGATCTTTGTGTAACTGCCCGTGTACAGCTATTACCCGCGACGCAATACGCTAGTTGTTAATGCAATCAAAGACGTCTACTTGTAAATGAACTCTCAAATTAGGAAGGAAAACTAGTTGAAAATTCCAATGTGGTATTGTCTAGAGTAGATACTATAAGACCTCCGGCATAACAAGATCAACTGAACCTGAGCCTCTGATACTCAGGATTTCAGCAGTCCCCTACTCTCAGGTTTTGTCAAAATCACGGCATGCGCCGGTGAGCGTGGCTAACGGCTCTTTTCAAGTCCGACTAATGCTATTGCTATCTGAAGTGATTTTATTTCTCCCTATCATGCATGAGCGTTACGGCAACACATAATAAATATGGTTGAACCACTGCACACGGGATTTTTCCGTTAATATCACAAGTTAAACACAAAAAGTGACTCTAAATGATCTAACCAAGTCAAGATTAGAAAAATATTAGGAAATAACTACTTGGCTGAATATTATTTGCAAATCGGTTGTACAAGTGTAGCGTAGAATAAGCAGTAACCGTTTTAAAGGAAACTGATAAATGAAATCGGTCGATTAATTCACTAGATTGCTTTGACGATGGCACAGGAATGTAAACCTGTCAATACCCGGATAGGACGAAGACGGGTTTGCTATTTTTAAAAAAAAAATAATGGATTAATTGCAACTTTTATGTTTTAGATTATATCCGAAAGGTTGAATTTTACTTGAGTGGAATGCCGACTGTACAATTTGGATTTAGTTACGTTGCAAACTCTTACTGTCGTCATTAGAGCACTGTGAAAAACTGACTAATGAGGTTAAACTAGCAGTGCGAATTTGATGTCTTGAAATCTAAATGCGCTCCTTAGCCCACATACTCTCTCACACACTGTACTTCATTGTAATGTTGGACACAGATTATCTATGCCTTCGCGAAAAAACCCGAGGCAAACGTGCCCAGATTTGAGCACTATCCGCGGCAAAGTTTCTGGGCAGTACTTGACGAGCTCCCAATAAGGGCGACACCGGTCTACTGGATGAATTGCTCTCATAGTGGCAAATGCATACATAACGGAATTGTTGTTTATATCAAGTTCGAAAACTTGATTTAAATAATTGCTTTTGTGTTTGCGATTTGTGATTTCTTCCAAGACCAATGCTATGAAGGAATTAAATATCACACTATATTTTCAGCTATGTACATATAGCGTCATAGGTAAACATTCTGCAAGGTTTCTCAGGTATTTTGAATATTCGTTGACATTACCCATATTGTGTCATGGTAGTTTATATAGGATCAGGAGGATATGCCAAAGAGATAGCTCACAGCATTTGTATTTCTATTGACGCAAGTGTCTCGTGCTTACTAATTAGCTATTAGTATGACCAGTATTGCACCACATACCCACTTTGTATTTGATCCAAATTGTGGGTCAATTGGACAAACACTGCTTAAAATATTGTGTACCTAATAAAAAATTAGTTCAAATTTGACCAGAAGGATAAGCCAAAGACCGCATGAACGGCAAGTATAATCTCGTACAAATTCGATTCGTGCTTACTGACGACTCATCAGTAGGAGCCGATGTTACGCCCTATAACCAGTAAATATTTTGGTGACGAAAGTGGGACAATTTTACCGTCCTATTTTGTCACATTTCTCATCAAAATATATAGTGGGTAAAGGGCGTAATACTGGTTCCTACTGATGAGTCGTCAGAAAGCACGAAACGAATTTGCACGAGATTATACTTTCTGTTCATGCTGTCTTTGGTTTATCCTCCTGGTCACAACTGAACTAATTTGTTACTAGAAGCGCGGCACCAAATACACAATTGCATATATGTTAGTTCTCCGACACAAACAGTATTTAACTGCATAAGATATCAAGTTAACTTAAACAGCCAGGAAAAAAATCATTATTATTATTATATTTATCATCTTAGTAACAGCCAAATCTCTGCGACTACCGATGGTACACTTAATCATGTGATAGATTCACTTCGACTGTGTAAATTAGAAGTTGGTATATGGTGGCAAACTGCATTCTAAGCGCAAGCTCTTCCATTTTCGAAGGCTCGTTGCAGCAATACTGGATGCTTTTGAAGATTTCCAGTAAGAATTAAACCTGGATTAGTATGTGAAATGCTTTTAAATTCTGATGCCAGGCCTACTTAATAGCATAATATGTTGTCGATAGAGAATAAACACGGCATAAAATATATAATGCAATTATTCCAATAGATTTTATTCGTCTTTATTGGGCGAGAATCGCTACGGAAGGAATCATATTTTGAGAGCTCATGGTTTAAAGTTCAGAAACTCATTCTCAGTTCCACAAATGTCGCACATTGTGTGCTATTTTTAGTTATATATATATATATATATATATATATATATATATATATATATATATATATATATAACTTAATAATTATATATATTTATCTCAAAACTGGAAGGATATCTACACAATTTATAAAATTAATGTCTAACTGTGTGCTTTTTAATAATTAATTAAATATATTAGACAGTCGTGTATGTAGATGTTCATCTCTCAGCTACAAAATCTAATTGAATACGCAGAGTTGAGGAAAATTAGCAGCGAAATAAGAGCACTTTGCAGATTCAAATTTATTTCTTTGCCTAATTTGAAAATTATGTATGTGGTAGTCTTATAATAAGGGTTTGCAACAATGTGGTTAGGATAATTGCATTTCGGTGCTTTAATTGTACTTTACGCTATGCTAATAGGACTATAAGTTGTTATTATGGAAATATGTGATATACGGCATGGTATAACTATTGAGTATTTTGTAGCTTATCAGTTTACTTGTCTGTTGAAATTTTAATAAAACGTCTGTTGGTTTCATCATATTACATACTTCTTATATACAATAAATCGGTCCTCAAGTGCAAAGTAATTTCTAATTATTCTACGAGATTCAGTTGATAATTTGTGGTTTGTATTGTCAGCAAATCGGTCGTTAAAAGAAAACAAGAAGTTATTAATCGGTCTGCAAGTCAGTCAATAAGAAAGTTGATCATTTGGTACAATAGAAAATTGGTCAGCCAGACATTTGTTACAACTCTTCTTTATATCAAGGTTGCAGGCTTGAAATAAACACCAATCCTGTTGTATACAAACAGTCGAATAATAACAGTCAGTCTTTCAACACTACCACAATAATTCGTTCAAGAAATCAACTAAGCAGTCATTGATTTAACGAGTGTGGATCACATGTATAAAATTAAAGTTTGCCTATTTGAGTTAGGCACCAATTTATCATTCAGTCAGGCATCAGTTCTCCCAGGCAGTCGATAATCAATAAGACACTCAAACTGTGGATGTGCTTGTCGAGTAACAGCATATTTAACCGTCTAGTCGGTTAATCGGGCAGGAAGTCAGTTCGTTTTCCAGTCAGTCAGGCAGTCATACATTTTATATTTACTATAAAAGTACAACAAATTGAACTGGCCATTGATTGTTTTAATGCATTGTAGGCAGTGATTTGCTGGTGAATTATTTGTCAAATCTCTGGATAGAAATTGCTTTCGCACTTTGTCAGCAAGTTGCCTAAGGCATATGCTACTTCAACTGCATCAAGTTGTCGGCTCCGTTCAACCGGAACTGACCACTTAGACAGTAAATGACTCTTTACCACAAGCACTCAAACAGACACAGACACAAAAGATTTTAAACGCAAACATTGCGTGTAACATTTTCTCGGATAAAATTGTATCTTCGTAACAGATCATCTTCGTTTCTGCTTTGTTTTGATTGCATAATATGAGCTAGGGCAAAATAAATTAGTTTCATAGAAAAATTCCGAAAACGCATGTTTTGACATTCCGGCATATTCTCATCTTTTGTATAAATAACGAAAAAGTTTTGATTGACATTTTAGATTATATCTTTGCAGGATTATGGGACGTAATTTTTACCTGTATAACACTTAGTCATTTTCCCGAGTTTTGGCAAGTAACTTTTATCCTTTTCAATACTTTGCTAAGAAGCCACAAACTGACGAAATCGGTTTGATCAATGAGAGCTTTTCATTGATTTATTAACATACGAAAACAACCATAAATCAAATCGGGTCTTTCGATTAGTGTACTGAGTGATATCACATTTCTAATGAAGGTTTTTGGAAATAAAGCACCGAAACGTGAAACAACATTAGGAAAATGATCCTTAATCGAAAAATGTTTTTTCGAAACTGGACTAATCGAAATTAACTGATCTGCGTTTTGACTAACGCAGTTGTTATTTTTCCAGTAGTTTTCTTTCTTTACCAAAATATTTCGGCTGCCTTTATCGACAGCCTTCTTCAATTGGTCACTCCTCACCAGTTTAAAAAAACCCAATTTGTTTCATTAGTTTGGTTTTTTTAAACAGGTCAGGATGGACCAACTGAAGAAGACTGCCTATAAAGGCAGTCGAAATATTTTTGTAAAGAAATAAAACTACTGGAAGAAGAACAACTGCGTTAGTCAAAACGCAGATCAGGTAAACATTAGGCAATTTTGCAGACCCATAGTTTTATTGGTTATTACCAATTTTTTAGAAACCTTCAGAATGAAGCGACCAATCAACACCCAGTCATCACAGTCACTCACACGGCGTGTACTTGGAATTGAGTATCAATATGATAATCGCGGAAACACTGCTGCAAGTCATAAAACGACTACAGTAAATCGTGTATATGCTTAATTTGCTCATCGCACTTCGCCATAAATAATTATATCATTCCAGGAATAAACTAGACATTTATGCTTGAATGTTTATATGCATATCATAACGAATTCGATCTAACAGCATTGCGGGGAGGGTGATCACAATTACTTACACAACGTTTGCTTACATCGGATCAAAACAATTTTCGACAGTCTCTTCGCAATGTTAGTTTCGCAATCTGGTCGAGGTGTTAACTAAAATTTTTGATTTGTGCTCATTTCACGCGCACAAACTTTATTTAAATAATTTGTGCATTAAAACTTGTCGGGACGGAAATTGCATTATCGAATAATTCGAGATGGTTATAATAAATTCAGACAGAATTTAAATTCGTATACGAAATTAGAGATAAATTTTAGCAATTTCATAATTTAACATAAGCAAATTTTAAATATTCAAATGGAGGTCAATCATAAGCATACTGTTATGTGGCTCGTTTCAAACAATTTGTCATTGATTTATTTAAAATATTACTACCTGATCGTCAAGCATGAATTATATTTTGCTTTGACATGCTCTTAATTGGAAGATCGCGTCAAATTAGCCTGCTTAATAATAGGCAGTGTAGGTTATTCTATAGAAGGAAATTTATTCGAGATTATTAATAGTCTGTTACGTTGTAACAAATAAGTATTTCGTACTAAGTTATTCATATTTAAATTTACATTGCAGACAGAAAACATTTCTTGCAATTAGGCAATCGGTGATTACGCGCGTGGTGATAAGATATGTGGCAGGTGGGGGATATACCCATTTTTAATTCATTCTATGATCATTGTATTTAAAAATGGTTAGATTTTAAACTTTTTCCTAACAGGCAACATTTTCTTAAGTAAATTCAGTTTCTGTATGATCTCTTATTGAAACCAGGTTACCGGTAATTTTATTATAAAACATGTGTCCCGAAACAGTGGATATGCGGTATGGCTCCCGATTAAACGATCCTTCCCGTATTGTATAAGATTAAATTATTCCATAATGCTTTATAAAGGGTGTAAATTAATGGATACGTAGGTTTATACGTGTTTTTACGAGAAATATATTTAGACTCATAGATATTCAGCCAAAAATTATGATAGACAGTCATTTACATCTGCACACTGATACAAGTTATTGATATGCATAGTATTGGTTAAAATAAAAGCGGGAACACCGATTGATTGCTAAAGGCATGTTATAAACATAATTCTATTAAGGTAGATTGATTTCAGTACTTTTGCAGTCTGCTACTGCAGGCTTCGCATAAATGAGTTTACTTGCAGTACTCAACTGTGATATACAGATATTTAGGCTAAAATGTAACGATTGTTTTGCATGTTAGGCAAAATATTTGGCTTTGATTTCAGATATGGAGGTCACTGTTATGCTGAATAACAGAATGCATATTATGACAGTGTTTGGAAAACAATGCATATACATGTTTAATTTAATAATTGTTTTCAAGATAATACTGATAGTAAAACTGGTCGGAAAGGACTTCTAATTGCTTCTCCACCCAACAGAACAACTTCTCGATTACATTGCTAATAAAACAGTTTCAAGGTCATATACAAACTTTTATGAATGCCCGAAGTTATATACATTTAAGGCGTCACGGCCTACTGAAGCTGCCTACCAATGTAGCGAAAACATCAACGGAAAATAAGTAAATCGAACGCGAATCCATATTTGCAATAAACTAAATAGTGTTCACATCTAGTGTGCACAAATGTATAGAAACAGCGATAGACAGACGCCTCAAACAAGTGTTAATTGTATCCTCATTGCGAAACAGAATTGCCAAATTTCTTAAGAATAGCCGCATTCCGCAAATTCGAACCACAAGTGTCATTATGATCTGTACTTTATAGGTATCGCTTGTAAAGCTTTAAAAATTAAATTTGGAATGTTTAAAACTGGCCTTGACCGTCCGGGAAAGACCATATATATATATATATATATATATATATATATATATATATATATATATATATATATATATATAATATGATTTGAAGTCCGATGACTGCATTATTATTATATCTATTCTGTTAGTACAAACAAGGCATTACATAGGGTAAGAAAGATTATTTATTCAATAGACCGGCTTAGCTCTTATTGGGAAGTCTTCACGTGTTGGCAGAAATTTCGCGGACGGGTTTCGAACCGAAGCATATATGCATCGTAGTCTGAGACTCATCTTCAGCGCCACCCGTACTGCGGACTACACGCAATTTGATTAGCCTTTGCGTGTATTATGCGACACGTGTGGCGCAGTAGATGAAGTCTCAGACTACGAAGCATATATGCCCCGATTCGAATTCTGTCCAGGGAAAATTATGGCAATACTTGAATTATTCCCAATAAGAACTAAGCCGGTCAATTGGATGAATTATTTTGTTACCTGTGGCAATGTTTCTCAGTTGTTCGAGCAACAAATTCTGCAGCAGACGTGTCCAGGTTCGACAAATTCTGGCCAGTACGCGATGAGTTCCCAATAATTTCGAAACGGGTCTACTGGATGAATTGTCTTTTCTACACTATAAAATGCTTGGTTTATACTAGCAAATGTATGTATTTAATAGGCCCGGTGTTTATATCAAAATCACAACTTTGTTTTAAATAAATAATAATTATGAAATATTACCGCGTTAACAGTCAATCTATAATCCGTTATTGCGTACTCTAATGGGACAAATCAACTGAAGTAGCGGTATTTAGGTGCTGTGCATTTTTCATTCCAAGCCTTTAAAATTATTACAAATAAAATATGTTTAATGAAGCTTTCTTTTTCTTTATTTATTATTTTATCTATAAGTTTAGGCCTTGGACTGAAGCTGAATAACAGGATTTGATTATAAATGTTGTTGGTGAAACTGAACAATGCATAAAATAGCAAATGAAATTCATTAATAAGATTGGTTTCGTCCTCATTGAGCACTTATTAGTGGTAGCCAGAATTTATGCTGCCCAGGCAGAATGAGAATGGCCAATTGGAAATGTGTACCAAAGGCTATATTGAATAAAATCCAACCGAAAAAAAGTCTAGTCATAAAAAAACTGTTGATATATAACTGACATTACATGCAATGCGCGACTTCGGTGGTATAGGTGATAAGTTTCAAGACTGTGAACCAAATGCCCTTTGGTTCAAATCCCGCTTGTGGTAATTCCTGCAACTAATAATGAGCGACGTAACTGGATTAAATTAGTATAGTTAATGAAATTCATGTGCTATCTTATGAAAGATATATATATATATATATATATATATATATATATATATATATATATATATATATATATATATATATATATATATAAATCTTATTTATAACAAGATGTAGAAAACGCAATCAGTCCTTCAGATAATGCCTTTGCTAATATTGAACAGCTTCTCCGTTGTGGCTGAAATTTTTGAAATGGTAAATCAAACTTATAAATATTTTATATATTGATTGTCGTGTAGAATTTATATATGTGCAATTGTGTATCAGGTGTTGCGTATGAACGAAAGGTATAATCTCATGGACACATGTGTATCGGGCCTACCGGTGATTCATCAGTATGAGCCGATAGTATGTCCAAAATGTTTTGTATATTTGCTCAAGTAATTTGGGATAGATGGACATGACAATCTGCTATACACACGTGTAATGGAATTAACTTCCAATATAGACTTCGACAATATAACTTCAAAGCCAATAACTTATGTATTATATACAGAACCTGCGAAGGATATTAACAAATTGGCGCTTTTAGATACATTAACTTTCATCGAAATTGAGAATTACAACTAATTATCAACACCTGTTGCTCTATCAAATCCACGCACTCTGGCATCGAACGATTTCGGTTATAGATTACGTGGAAATTGAACTAATTTATTACTATGTACGCAGCATTAAATAATAAATCGCATTTCCATTAGTTCTATGCAACAACGAATAAACAATTATTACACATTTAATTCAGTTATGAACTGATTACTCGAAATATGATAGCCGAGGCCGAAAGGGGCCATAATGTATTGATTTTCTGGAGAAATGTTTGGTAAGAATGGATTTTAATGCTCAATCTTGGTTCAATTTTGTCTATCTCATTAAACCAATGTGTTGGTATCCGATACCGACTCGGTATCTCAAAATTCATTGTGTCGACACCCTTTTAACGCTTAGTGTATATTATATTTAGTGAGTTGGCTTTGAAGTCGCATTGCCGAAGACTTTATATGAAGTTAGCTCTACTACTGCTTGCATACACATTGATATAGGAGATTGCACCGTCCAATTTTCCGAAATTCTTCACCCAAATATATAGTGGGAAAAGAGCGTTATACCGACTCCTACTGTTAAGTTGCCACTAAGCACGAAACGCATGTTTTCATGAAATTATGCCATTCGTTCATATTGAATTTGGTTTATCTTATTGATCCTATTTGAAATAATTTGTTATTATGGCTATTTTGTTCATCGACATGCAGCTCAACTTCAAAGTGAAGTTATTCACTAAGAAATCATACAATGATATATTTTTATGAATATTTTATCTGTGAACATTCTTTAAAGGTAGTCGTCGGACTCTCATCATTTGCTTGTTAACATGCCTTGATTTTCTTTTGCTAATAGATGTTTTTAACCACCCCTAATTCATTCATGTATCGAATCTTGTTAATGCAATTGTTTAAGACGATATTGGAATAATGAGCATTATCGAAACATATTGGTAGCTTTAAAAAAATTGTAATTACAATGGCCAGTCGCGATCTGTCATTATTAGACAGATACCGTGCCAATTAGGAGATGATATTCGTCTAAAGTATAATGGCAAGAAACATTGACATGTGAATGCTTTCCAAAAAACCTAAACATTGCACATTATAGCTGATTAAATCCTATGAATATGGGACAACACCACAATAATTGTCGGAATTTTTACCAACAGAAATGAAATTGGTGTCCATTTGGCGCATGTATATGAAGCTAATTTTATGCGCATTGCATTCCATTTTAAGTTTAATTAGAATTATTATTTACTAGTTCTTGTTACCTGTCAAAATGATTTAGTGTTGAATTCGTCACAAAAGTCAAATTGGCCAGGCCTTATGTGTCATTACAAGAATGGCACCATGCCTATTCGAGAAGTGACATTGAATTTATCTTTTACATCAATACCAAATTGCGTATATTTCATCTGTTTTTATCCTAACGAATGCATGTCCAGGTAAAAACAAATCACCTACTAGATTAAGGTTTCTTCCCTAGTTTATGCAACGAGGACTGTGAGAAGAAATAGAATAGATGATATTTCTATCATAAACATTCCACTCACTTTTTGTAATTCTAAACTTAACACCAATTAGGTTTTTTTATCATCTTTCATTTATGCACCAGTCAGATCCCCATCCATACAAGATTTATGGATAATCACCCTAATGTGTGACACTATATGAGACATCATGCTAACGAATTGATTTTAAGTTTTGAACACAAGCTCAATACAATTCATAGTACCGTTCCCATGTGCAAAGAAATTATTTTAACAGATACGAAAGTTAAATACTGCTTGTTGCGGAGAGCTAATATATATGCAAATATGTATTAGGTGTTGCGAACCTAGTAACCAATTAGTTCAGTTGTGACCAAAAGGCAGCATGAACGGAAAGTATAATCTCATGCACATTCGTTTCGTGCTTACTGGCGAATCATCACTATTGCGGGTTTACACATTCGTCTAGGAGATTTTACCGTCCTATTATTCCACATTCTTCTACCAAATATATAGTGGTTAAAGGACGTAATACCGGCTCCTACTGATGAGTCGCCAGTAAGCACGAAACGAATGTGCATGAGATTATACTTTCCGTTCATGCTGCCTTTGGTTTATCCTTCTGGTCACAACTGAACTAATTTGTTACTAGGTTCGCAAAACCTAATACATACTTGCATATATATTAGTTCTTCGCAACAAACAGTATTTAACTGTAATATATTGAATTGAATGATGTCATGCTTACCGCGAAATGTGATAACTGATATCGATGAAGGCCAGAGTGTATGGTTTAACTGGAGTAACAGGTGTTCGGAAATTGTTGTAATTCTCAATTTGGGTGAACTTTAGCATAAATTTATATCCATCAGATTGGTATCATGTACCGACTCGGAAACCATAGTGTTAGTATCCGGTACTCATCGATTTCAAAAAAGGTATCAGTTACTAACACAATAGCCATAGTGTTAGTATCCTTTACAGACTCGGTATATATATTATATAGTGTGAGTTAGCATTGAAGTCGCATTGTCGTTGACTTTAGATTATGTTAGCTTCACTATTACAGGTTCACACATTCGTCTAGGAGATTGTACCGTCCTATTATTCCACATTCTTCTACCAAATATATAGTGGTTAAAGGGCGTAATACCGGCTCCTACTGATGAGTCGCCAGTAAGCACGAAACGAATGTGCATGAGATTATACTTTCCGTTCATGCTGCCTTTGGTTTATCCTTCTGGTCACAACTGAACTAATTTGTTACTAGGTTCGCAAAACCTAATACATACTTGCATATATATTAGTTCTTCGCAACAAACAGTATTTAACTGTAATATATTGAATTGAATGATGTCATGCTTACCGCGAAATGTGATAACTGATATCGATGAAGGCCAGAGTGTATGGTTTAACTGGAGTAACAGGTGTTCGGAAATTGTTGTAATTCTCAATTTGGGTGAACTTTAGCATAAATTTATATCCATCAGATTGGTATCATGTACCGACTCGGAAACCATAGTGTTAGTATCCGGTACTCATCGATTTCAAAAAGGTATCAGTTACTAACACAATAGCCATAGTGTTAGTATCCTTTACAGACTCGGTATATATATTATATAGTGTGAGTTAGCATTGAAGTCGTATTGTCGTTGACTTTAGATTATGTTAGCTTCACTATTACAGGTTTACACATTCGTCTAGGAGATTGTACCGTCCTATTATTCCACATTCTTCTACCAAATATATAGTGGTTAAAGGGCGTAATACCGGCTCCTACTGATGAGTCGCCAGTAAGCACGAAACGAATGTGCATGAGATTATACTTTCCGTTCATGCTGCCTTTGGTTTATCCTTCTGGTCACAACTGAACTAATTTGTTACTAGGTTTGCAACAACCTAATACATACTTGCATATATATTAGTTCTTCGCAACAAACAGTATTTAACTGTAATATATTGAATTGAATGATGTCATGCTTACCGCGAAATGTGATAACTGATATCGATGAAGGCCAGAGTGTATGGTTTAACTGGAGTAACAGGTGTTCGGAAATTGTTGTAATTCTCAATTTGGGTGAACTTTAGCATAAATTTATATCCATCAGATTGGTATCATGTACCGACTCGGAAACCATAGTGTTAGTATCCGGTACTCATCGATTTCAAAAAGGTATCAGTTACTAACACAATAGCCATAGTGTTAGTATCCTTTACAGACTCGGTATATATATTATATAGTGTGAGTTAGCATTGAAGTCGCATTGTCGTTGACTTTAGATGATGTTAGCTTCACTATTACAGGTTTACACATTCGTCTAGGAGATTGTACCGTCCTATTATTCCACATTCTTCTACCAAATATATAGTGGTTAAAGGGCGTAATACCGGCTCCTACTGATGAGTCGCCAGTAAGCACGAAACGAATGTGCATGAGATTATACTTTCCGTTCATGCTGCCTTTGGTTTATCCTTCTGGTCACAACTGAACTAATTTGTTACTAGGTTCGCAGCACCTAATACATACTTGGAGATACGAGAAGTGTTTCTTTCTCATTTTCTCCTTGACTGCCTACAAATTAATATAAATATACATATATAATTCTTGCAAGTACTCGACGAGTTCGCGATTGGAGCGAATACGGCCTACTTGATGAACTATCTATGCTACCTAATGATATGTTTTGCTTATACTGACAAATTGTAGACAGTCAGAATTCAGTTTATTAGAATTCCTCCAGTTGGCATGTTTCCTGTTCCAAAAAGAAAGATTCAAGTTAGCTAGGAAGACCATTGTGTCGAAGGAGAGGCAAAATAGGCTCGGCCTGAAGGTAAAATTGACCGAAAACTTAAGTTGGTACATAAATAAAACTTACGTCTAGTGTGCGACAGAGGTGGCGCCGTGGATGAGTGCAAGATACCGAAGCAAAAATATGCTAAGATGCCAGTCCCAGTCTCTGCAAATACTGGAACATGTATGCCGATTTCCCAATAAAGCCGAAACCTGTCTACTTGATGAATTGCATTTTCTATTTAATGAAATGTTTGGTTTATGTTGAACACATGTATGTAGTCAAAATGCCCCCATAAAACTGTAATTCAATATCACTTCTACGAGTGGTAAATTGTGTTTTCCGAAAAGACAAACCAGGTGTTGTCATTTAATAATTTAGGTAAAAAGAGATGTTAAATAAGCTACAACTGAAGGACGGGCGAAACCAAAGCATAAATTTTTATATAGATAAAGTTACGTGTATTGTGCGGCACGAGTCATGCAGTGGGTGGCAACAAGACTCTGTAGCAAATTTGTTTCGGTTCGAGCCCAGGTATTGGCAAATTCTGAGCATTACTTGAAGAATCCCCAATAAGGACAAACTAGTCAACTTGATAATTTGGCATTTTTCTATAATGCAAATTTTAGTTTATTCATAAAAGACATATGTATGTGTGTATTTATTAATTATAAGGTAAACATTGTAATAGGGAAAAACTGAAATTAATTCATTAGACGGGTTTTACCTTTATTCTGAACCCTTCAAGTATATATATATATATATATATATATATATATATATATATATATATATATATATATATATATACATTTATACATACATAAATACATACATATTTCACTCGTTTACATGGATTACATCTAATCTTTTGTGTTCAATGTACGGAAGTGTACTTTGTGTTTCGATTCTTTGTGTGACAAGGTTTTTGAATATACATATGAATATGTGCATTTCTGATGCTTAAAAAGATTGACAGAATATAACGCCTCCTGCGATCGTTTGTTGCCAATTTGAGTTGTTATATGAATATTATTAAAACTCATACTAAATGCATACTTGCAAATAAGTAAATAAGTAAATAAATAAATAATCTAATTAATTTATTTAAATATAAATAAATAATTTTTGGCTTCACTTATTTATTAATTAAATGATAAATATGTTTGTGTGTGTGTGAGTGTGTGCTTATATGAGCGATAATGCTGAAAATTTTCTTTTTGAAATATTATGCAGTCCACATAAAATGTTCTTTAATGCAATCAAGTAATAAACAAGAATTAATCGACGAAGTTTTTGCCATCGGCTGTCATCGTAAATACAATTAAAGGACATCTATAATGGCTTTTGTTTTATCTCAAATAGTTGAATAAATTGAAGCTCGATATTGAATTTTTTATATATTCATGTGATTCCGTATGAATAACTGTAATAATATTAGTATATTATTTTTGTCGAAAACATTAGAAAAACTTAAATGCCTATTGCTTTTTCCTCTTTTCCAAAGACGATAACACAATGTATAAATTATTTTAACTGGAAATTTTGTGTATAGGTGGCAACAATTATGTATACTTACAAAGTGCAATGCAGAATAATGGTTCAGGCACAAATAACAATTTGTCAGGAATAAACGCAAATATGTTAACCGGAAACTTATTGTCTATGGGTCCTGCTACGTCAATGCCACCACTGACTCCTTTTTACCCTGTAAATAGTACAACTGAGCGGATTAATATGGACTTTGGCCCACTATCTCTGGTCAATCTACAATCTAATTCTATTAAATACACCAATGCTACTAAAAGTAGCAATACAGATCAAATGACAATTAGCAGTGATAACATGTCTACAACACGTAAGCTAAACGCTGCGATTCAACAGGCAACTTTAGCAGCCGGTATTTTAGACTCAGACGAAGGTACACCCGGAACTTCTTCTACTCAGTCGCCACAAAGATCTGTTGCCGAGACGAATAGCGAAAACAACGGGAACAATAGTGGTATTGGCGTCCGTAATACTATGTTGGCAAATGACAAAACGAATTCAAAAAGTTCCGCAAATATAATGATTGGAGCAGAGATGGGATCCCAGCCAGGTGATTTTGATATAACCGATACGGATATTTCTCCAAGCGACACCCAAAATGATAATACTGGTAAAGTAATGCTTTTATAACTCTATAAATGTAATGCTTAGTGCGCCATTAACAGAAACTAAGTAAACTTTTATTCGAAAGAAAATGAAATTAAATATATTTATATTAAGTATATAAAAATAAGACATTTTTTTCTTTAAATCAAGGTTGCCTATTTAAGATAAACACCAGTTTCATTTTACTTAACCAATCATCCAACATGGCAATACTACAGCTACTCGCACGTAATGACATATCTTGACCTTTTGTGGTCGACACTATTGTGTGTTCGCGACTACATATCATATCAATTACAAGTTTTGCGAGACTGCTATGTATGAAAGCTGCAGTTTTGATTTCGCTTACCTTGTCTATGCATTGCATTTTAATCCTTCTTTGTCAGTTTACGGTCGCCTCTGATGACGACCATGGACAGTCAAAAAGCGTCATTACCTGTGACTGACTGGTTTTATAAAATGGAAGTGTTGTGTCTCGGAAGAAATCAAACTTGAAAAAAAATATTGTCATTACCACCCGCACAACCAATGGTACTTCGATTTATGATATTCCGTGGATTTGCATCAGCATTTCACTTGTGAAATTATTCAAAACAAAGAATTATGAAAATCTTTATATAATAAATGGATGAAATATCGTAAAATATGTATGATATCTACAATAATTTGCGGTGTTTTTTGATAGTGAGTAGGAATTCCAAATTATCTGTTAATTATAGCAATTATAGCGTTGTCTAATATTTTATTTTCTTTGCTTACGCTATAGTTGCTTAGCTGAGATAAGCATTCCATCTTTCTAGGTTGGGCGTAAACAAATGTGTTTTGTGCAGGCATTCCTTGTAGTTGGTCCATGATGTTGCTATCATACGGAAATATGCGCATTTAAGGACCATGCTGAATGGTTTGAAGCTCATATGCTTTGTTTACTACGACTTGTGTGAAACTGACAAGTTTTTCCTGTGTACTAGGAGACGGGTTTGTGGAATGGGTTCGGTAATTCAGATTTCTCAAGTCTGCTTATCTTTGCTGAATTATTTTCGGTGCCAAATGCAATTTGATTCTGTTTAACGGCTGCTCATTTGTTCGCCTAATGTACTGGATTTCGCAGTGATTTGCATATAAGTTCAAATTTGGAGCTTTTAAGGAATTTGATAGTGCAGTTGTAATCTTTAATGCGAGTTTAGGTATTTTTAAGGACAGTTAAATTGTGAATTAGACCGTTTTACATTATTAAATTTTCATCGGCCTATAAATGGAGCGAAAAAGAAGAATATAAAATAAAAATGCAAAACTTCACTTTATTGAATAATGTCACGATTACCGCGAGATGTGATTTAGGATATCGATCAAAAATAAAGTTTGTGAATTCGCTTGATATAGAAAAGTAGTCATAAATTTCCATTTTGGTGAAATTTAGCATATCTTGAAATCCATTGTGTTGGCACCATTTACCAACATGACAAACATAATTTGGTTACTACGCACCGACTGGGCAACCGTAGTGTTGGAAATAATATCCGACTCGGAAATCATAGTATTCGTACCATGTATCTATTCGACAAAAATAGTGTTGATGTGAGGTATTGACACAACAACCATTGTGTTTGTATCCTTTACAGGCTCGTTATATATTATATAAAATGAGTTGGCTTTGAAGTCGCACTGTCAAAAATTTACATATAGTTAGCTCCACTGCAGCTTCGATACACGTTCTTATAGGAGATTGTACCGTCAAATTGTTTTACGTGCCTTGAATAAAATATATAGTGGGTATCGGCTCCTTCTGATGAATCGCCAGTAAGCACGTAACCCATGTGTACATAAGATAGTACCTTTCGTTCATGTTGACTTTGGTTTTCCTTCTTGTCTGTTTTGAATTAATTTGTTACTAGGTGCGCAACACCTATACACAGTTGTATATATATTAGCTCTTCGCAACAAACAATATATAAATCAATATATTACAGTTAAATACTGTTTGTTGCGAAGATCTAATATATATGCAAGTATGTATTAGGTTTTGCGAACCTAGTAACAAATTAAAAAAATTATATATAAATCAGTTTATGGTTGTTGATTCGTCAAGTTAAAATAATCTCACAAATTTTATAATAATATATACCGCTCAGTTTTTTATATAATTAATATAAAGTCCTGTTATATAATTGCTATGACAACATGCATATGTAATAACGACACTGCAATAATTCCATTAGTGCAAGCAAATATAGTAATTAACTTCAATGATGATATACTGTCGGATTAAAACTCATGGCATTACCTTAGTAAGGAAATTTCGCTTTGACATATGCTTTTTATCTGTACAAAATATAAATTCGGAAGTAATTTAGAAGCAGAAGACAAAATTTTACTTAGACGATTGTTGGTTATTCGGATGGTGATAACAATTATTTTCAATCAAAGTTGCGAATTTGCATATAAACACCAATGCTATTTTATATTTTTTTTCATTATAAACTAAGAAGTGTATACTAGAGCGTAGTTAGTTTATCTTTATCTCAGGTCACACATATGGCTATGCATTTGACACAGGTTTATTTTTGACATACAGACTAAATTTACTGTTGAATTAACTGAATATGAGTTATCGTATCATTAATAATGTTAACTAAATCTTGATTTAAAAATTTACAAGTTAATATATTCATGAAATTTAGCGTGGCTTAATATTAGTTAAATCCAAAATCTATTTAATTAATACTTCCCTGTGCGTGCAAAATTTATTGTATAAGTAAAGTAAACTTACTAATTTCGATGAATTATTTAGTATGTTAAAGAAGGCAACACGTTAAAGGTAGTTAGAACCCAGCCTACAAAACCTCATTTACATAAACCGAGTATAATTATTTTAATACTAAAATAAGGTTCATTTGAAGTATGTGAAGGAGAAATTTTGCTGCAGTGTAAAATTAAGTCATGTTTAGAACGAAGGTTAATTGCATTCGTTTAACAATGTGATAATTTATCTGTGCACCCTGCTTTTAGATATAATGAAATGTGTCATAGACGAATCATCAAATAGATTTTTTGGCTACTCCAAAGAAAATAGTAAAAAGGAACCTGTTGAAAGCAATCAACAATTAGTCTTGTCTCCACTTATGACTGGCCGTAATGAAGGCCATAATCAACTTGGTGTTTCCTTATTATCGCCATCTTCAAATGGTTCAAACCGTTGCAGCAACAACTACAACAGTAATAGCAATAATAATAATAATAATAATAATAATAACACGATGGCAATAACACCAAGAGTAACATTCAAAGACAATGCAATAACCACCATTCTTGACAGCTCACCAAACAGTAGTGAGCCAGGAAGTACTTCGCAGAATACATCAAGTGACAGTGGTATTGACGGGCAAAAAATGTCCTTGGAGCCCTCCGAAACGCCTGGATTTACGTCTGGAATGCACAGAACCACACATATTTTACCAACTGATTTCACATCCAGCTATCTAACGGCTCGGACTACTACTATCACAAATTCAATTACAAATAATACCTTAGCAAAGGGCAAAACGGAAGATACAACTTTGGCACGAAATTCAAATTATTCGTCTAACACCGGAACACCGGCAACAAGGAATGTTAATTATATTAACGAACCACCCTATTATAATCAGATGAATTATGGTGCAAGCTCAATTTACAGCGAGCGGAGAAGCGGATATGATATAGGCGAGCCAAACACGTCGTCCGATATGCCAACATGCAAGTCCCATCAGCTTACAAGTCTAAGTTCATTTGCCAGTCGGATTTCCGGTGTTGGCTTTGGAGATTCGAACACTGGTGTTGTCAATAACGGATACTCGAGTCTTTCCCGACGCCCGCACGGCATGAGCCAAACAACATCGGCTGCAATTAATTCTGACGTTTTAATGAACGGTGGCTCACGTCTTAACGGATTAAAAAACTCGTTGGAAAATGACGCCATGAAGTTAACGAGAAGCGGACTTATTGTCCTACCTGAAAGTAATCGCGAGTCTCGACTCTGTAGTCAGGTGTAATGAAAGCTTTTACATTAACAGCCACGCCAAACTAGTTAAAATTTGTCACACAATATCCAGCATTGTACGCAAAATTGATATTCGCCTAATTAAATTTTCACTATAAAGTCTTAATTCACGCACATCTACGATTAAATATTTACATTTAACGTTTGTGATCTATGTTTCGATATCATATCGATGAATTCACAACAATCGAATGACCATTTTGAATGCAAAGTCGGGTCATTATTTATTACACTATCGTGAATGATACTGAGCGATAGATTTGGTGTTACTTTTTATTCGTGTTATGCTGATGTTAAGTAAATTATGGTTACATGTCAGACTGATAACAGATTATTGAATGCGGAATATTAATTAAATTACTACACAAAGTGATCCTCGTTTTCACTCGTGCTTTAAGTGAACCTTCTCTATAATTCTACTATATAAATACTCTAGTTTCAATAGAAAAAAGATTGACATTTTCGAATTTTTTAATCTATAATACAGTAAAAGTTTTTTAAACCCATGGGACAGTGTGAACTAATGAATTTTCTCAGTTACCAATTGCGGTATATTTAGGAATAAACTTTTTAGACAAATAGTTTTTATATATGTTTATTTCTGTAAAAACTTACAAATTATCGCCAGTGATGCCCATTACTCACCAGTCGGCCAATGTGTATTAGACCAAGGTACCCAAGAAGATATTTCCAAGCAAACGATATATTTGCTATTCAAAATTTTTGGTCTTTTAAAATATAATTCCATTTCTCTTAATTGGCACGGTGACCATTTCATACTGTTAAATCTGGATGATTACTTTTTACCTTATATTGTTGAGATTAACTCTAACTCCACGTGAATATAGAGCAAGCGAATGAATAGGTGGAAGACACTAATAACTTAATAAAATTTTCCTGCCCCATAACGTTTTAAACAAACTTTTGTCTTTCTACTCAAACTTCTTGTGTTTATATACCTATACTGATGAGATTCCCATTAGCCAGGAGGCTAGTTTATTGGATAGATTTCATTTGTAATTATTTCGCTTTAAATACAAATATACAGGCATTTGTGCCGCATCATGTATATATATATATATATATAATATATATATATATATATATATATATATATATCGAGAATAATTAACTGCAAATTACAATCTTCTAGTTATATTCATTGTTGGTTTTCATTTTTTTAGTGGATGAGTGCTACTTTTATTATATATATTTAGAGAGAGTCTGAGTCACCACCAGTTTAAGCTCAATGCCTTGGAACTTAAACTGGAGGTGACGTACGCAATTGATTGGTTTCTTCTTTTCACATTCTCTCTATGTTTACATGTTTCTATCTTGTTTTGCTTTCCAATTTATATATATATATATATATATATATATATATATATATATATATATATATATATATATAAATGAGTGTGTTTGTGCGTGTTAGCTGCATGCTTTACAAGATTAACGATAAAATCTACCATTAGGCACAAGGACAAACACAAACGAATCAAGAATTTTTAAGTTAAATTTACTTATATAAATTATGTTTATAAATAAATACCATTCGATTGAACAATATTGCTTATTCTTATATATATATGTATATTGGTGTGTGGTCATGTGTGGCAATTTGCCTATTGAACGAATCAATTTGAAGAAAATACAAACCACATTTATTTTGAACCTATATTTTTTTTCGTTTATTGGTTGTATTCTAATGCATTATTAATTAAAGTAAGCTTGTCAAAAATTATTATCGTGAACCTATTTTCGCAAACGTATAAACTGTTTGTCTCATAATCTGCCATAGCTGGTACGAACATGTATAACTTATCTAACTTGATTTGCTGTCAATTGTTAACTTGTGGTCTGAGTTTGCATGGATTTTCACAATTTATAATACGAATTTGGAAATAACTGGATTGCGTGATGTTTAGCACATTATAATAATAATCTTGATAAATTTATATCGCTTTTCTTGTTGTGTGTTTTTCGATAGATCTTCTCTTACGCAATAAATG
Organism: Eudiplozoon nipponicum; assembly: GCA_029291075.1. Classification (NCBI taxonomy): domain Eukaryota; kingdom Metazoa; phylum Platyhelminthes; class Monogenea; order Mazocraeidea; family Diplozoidae; genus Eudiplozoon; species Eudiplozoon nipponicum. The sequence continues at coordinate 136,126 of JAQBSW010000192.1, forward strand.
TATTTTTTATTTCTTAAATTATATATATATATATATATATATATATATATATATATATATATGTATATATGTGTGTGTGTGTGTGAATATGTATACACATGGTGTTTGGCCATTCCTATCACAAAGATCGTTCAAGTTTATTAAAATTTTGTTTCTGTTTCAGTTCATTAATTTGAAGAATTTATTTATTATGGATACCTACCTCGTATCTCCATTTATAGCTAATCATGACTTCTTGTTACCTATCTCTGCTTATTGCCATATATATGAATCCCATTCGTATGAATTGCTCATCCCATATTAATTTCATTTGAACTGGCTTGCAATCTGAGTGACACTTTCTCGTATGTGGACAATGGTTAATTTTCATACCATCTTTTCATAGAGTTGTTCACATCATAATATTTCAAAGCAATTTAACCATGACAGGTCACCATCAGACCATGACACGTTTCCAACCAATATTTTGTTTACCGCAAACAGATATTTACTGTAAATTTGACAACCCAATAACATTCCTTGTGCATCTTACGCGCCTACTGTAACATAGATATTGTACAATGCAAAACTACTTTTTTTCATTGAGAAATACACTACTTCGCATAAAAGTAGACATTTTTATGCCTGCGATGTAGTGTATTCTTAACCATGTATTAACTACTGCTGCATAGAGAACTATTTAATTTTCTAAAATTATATTCAAAGTTAATCTCTTGTTTTCTGCTTGTGTCGTTGAGGCCGAATCACTTGTTCAATGTTTTACGCTTCAATCCACATAACTATACCCGTAAATCATCTTTTTTCTGTAATCACCATCAAAATTCTGCACGGGTCTTCTTAAAATCTGAAAATATACTCACATAGGCAGTGCGAACCTGAATTCAATAGCACTCATGTGTCGGGCCAAACTTTGCTTTAGATTATTCCCGTGTGCAAATAATTAAAAGAATACTGCGTCCACTGGATATTTTCACATTAATAGACTTGCATGACGCGGAATTAATTCTTCAGTGTACGATTGTGCACACATACTCCACACACACACACATTCACTCATATATATATACATATATATATATATATATATATATATATATATATATATATATATATATATATATAGCATCATTAGGGTGAGTCCTTCTTTTCAGTACAAAGGACATTGTTTCAAGACATAGCTTAATTTCGCATTACTGTTTTATTATTTTGGGAAGAATATTATTTTCAGTCCTAAAGAAGGCTCACACAGAACGACGAAAAATGTTTCATTTTCTGACAAAATAATGTACATAGTAGCATTGATGGCTATTCGTTTCATCAATAATTTATTTTTTATAATCACAATCAACTTTATAAAATTTAATTTTTGTAACTTACGTCGCATACTTTAACGAAACATGAAACGAAACGTTTAAACGCATTCTTATGGTGCTAGGATGCGAAATTAATATTTTTATCATTGTAAGCAAGAATTATATTGATGGATATTACGCTTTTCAAACAAAAATAGGTGGTAATACCGAGTACTGATGCTGTTCATAGTAAAAGTCTTGTTCGGATAATTAAAATTTACTTTTAAAAGATGTATTTGTTGTCTCAGTGCTGTCCTTTTTGTTTCGGATTTGACCGCATTTTGCTTGTGCGGGACAATTGGTAGCACTCATAGGTCGGTAAAATCTTGAACTTCCTTCATCTTCAGATGATGTAATTTTTGGCCTCAATTGATGGGTTCTCACTTGTCCCTTCTTCTTTAAGCCTTCAATTAGCTGATTGTCTGAAAATGACGTTGGATCAATGGAAAATCTTGATCCAACGTCATTTTCAGTCAATCAGCTAATTGAAGGCTTAAAGAAGAAGGGACAAGTGAGAACCCATCAATTGAGGCCAAAAATTACATCATCTGAAGATGAAGGAAGTTCAAGATTTTACCGACCTATGAGTGCTACCAATTGTCCCGCACAAGCAAAATGCGGTCAAATCCGAAATAAAATTTACTTCTTCTTGGTAAACTCAGTCAACATAAATAAAAATTGGAAGGCTAGTGCACTTACAATTTTCGCAAGTGTGGAATCATATGACGCTCATTCGTGCAAGCTTAGAGCAACTTTTTAATAACCAACATACCGATGCATTATAGTTTTCAAGCACAAACTGTTTACATTTCTAGTCAAGTTTTATGTATGCGAGACTACTAGAGGTGAGAGCCGCATACCCAATTTTGCTTTCCATATATTTTCGTTGCAGTTTGATCCCTGCTGGTCAGTTTGCCGTCGTGCCCTGATGATGATCATGGAAGGTCGAAACGCGTCAGTGCGTGTGACTGACGATAGTTTTGCTATATTGTTCAACGACTGGTAAAAAATACAATGGGATTGGGGTTTACTCCAAGCTCGCAAACTTGAGTTAAATAATTGTTGCCAACCCCCCACGAAATCATTGATTGTGTTATTGTTTTCATTTTTTTATTTCAAAATCTTCACAAACGGTATGGGAGCCTTTAGGTAGTGAATGTGTCATTTGTTGATGTAACCTATAACGTCATTATGATATATTAGCGGTCTTTGCTTTATCTTTTAAAGAAGCCGTTTCAAAATTGCCTGTTCTAAAAATGACTAAAAATATGGTTATGCTACAAAATGAAGTAAGTTATAATCCATGATCTGTCCATAATGGCTTCCAGAATTGGATGAAATTTCTTCGTTAGAAAGTGATCAATGTAAGGGACATTAAGAAAGGCATAAAAATCAGTGATTTTTTAAAATAAAATCAGTTGATTGTAAAATATTTTACATAGGATGAACTCTTGACATGTTAAAGTCAATTAACAATGAACTGCTTAAAATTTAATTCGGATGGAACATTCATCAGTTTTGGCTACGGATTTTTTTTTTCATTGCACAATTCTCGGATGGCTTTGTAACGGAAGGATAAAAGATAAGTTACATATCATATGGTCACCTTGATTTTATGCTAAAAATTAATTAAAATACTCGAAATGCTAGTATCTATGCTGACCTCAAATTTCTCCAAAGCTGGTGTTCTTGGTGGCGCAGTGCAATCATCATGTTTAAATTATTCACGGGTTTCTTTCGTTCGTGATCGATTAACACTCTCGGTTCCGCAATCATGCGATTGATCCTCATTTCCATGTATGCGTTGAGTCTGGCTTCGTTGTGTCAAAATTCCGAAGGTTTCCACACCATTTGTACTAATTACTGGAACTGGATTTCGATCTAAGCTAGGTTGTTCAACGTTTCGGTACTTTATTTCCAATACCATCTTCATAAATCTAATACCACAGTACACTAAACACAAGATACCTTCGTAAATCTGGCCTTGTGATTAGTGTACTGTGTGCTATTAGATTTCCGAGGATGGTACTGGAAATGTAATACCGAAACTTTAAACAGCCAAGGTTAGATCGATCTTCATCTCCAATGGTTAGTACGACGGATGTTGAACCCTTCGGGGTTAATGACACCGCGAAGCCGAACTCAGTTCGTACTTAGAAATGAGGATCAATTAGATCACTGCAGAACTGAGAGTATTTATCGACCACCCACGAAAGAAAATCGTGTATATGTTAGATAAGCTACAATTTTTTACCATAAAAAATTGGGCTGCACAATGGATTTGACCAAATACATACTTATGACGCGCTTTTTTTGAAACAATTTTAGTAATGAACAAGGTAGATTAGCTCAATTAAGATAAACGAAAATCGTAACTGTCTTGTTAAATAAAATTTTGAAAAGATAAACATATTTATGTAAAAGCGTAAAGCACCAGAATATCAATTTAAATTTGTCTGAGATTTTTCTTAGGAATTGCACTAATTAAATAATTACAGATAACAGTTACACTGCTTTATTTCGAATACCGCTCTATCCAACCGCGCCACTCTTTTATCATTAGCCTGGCTAGCAGGATTTTTCAGCGATCGTTCTAGACTTCCGCAGCTAGCACATTTTGCGTATCAAACTAAATGTGAGTGCATTTTGAAGAGCAGCCATATGAAATCGTCCGGCTCGTGAATTTTGCCTCCGATTACTTCCATCTTCCACTTAGCTGAAATAATCAAATTACAAACGAGAATAAACAATATCTCGCACGGCTATCCAGATGGAAACAGCTAGCTCCAGTGCTCTGATGCCCCAGTGTTATACAGGATGACAGGAAATTTACTTCCTACGTGATACTATGGGCTATTACTTAAGGTAATGGAATCTAATTTTTAATTAAATCTATATTTAAGCCAAATTCATTGGTTCAAGTCAAACGTTTTATCACAGAATGTCATAAATTTCGTGTACATTAAAAAGACCGAGTCTATCTGAAAATTGTCTTACTGTGTCTTGTTACAAATTGTGTCAAATATGAGATGGGTGCTTATTTTAAGTCGGCAAAATTGAATTTAATAAATGCATCTTTGGCTTACAGTGAATTTAACGATTTTTCAGAATTTTTTTGTTCTTTTCGGTTTTTCTTCGCACGTAAATTAGCTAAAAGTACTGGCATTTGGCATTCAAATCATCAAACCTGATGTTATTTGGCATTCTATTGGCTTACTGCCACGTTCGGCTCTTTGAACTCTTTATTTATTTTGTATGCTTTATAATTCACAATTGTTTAAGGTTGTGTTTATTTGCGGTTGACAAATTTTAATAAATGTGGTAAAATTATTTTTCATCGACGATGATTTTCTATTATAAATGAAAACCAAGGGGCATTTCATTTGTTTGATCAATGCTACACTTATACATTTTATAGTATATTTTTATCAGAAAGTAAGCGCTTTGTTATAATCACATGTTTGGCTGTAAACGTTGTTGGTGCCCACATGATATTGCAGTTCTGTACTTCATAATATTGCCAACAGCCCTTGGTGCACGATATCCTTTGTTCACTGATGCCTGATGTTATCTTGAAACTTTAGTTCTGTTGGCTCCAATACCTGGTCTATAGTCATGTCTATCCGACATGAGCGAATGACGCACAATTCGAATTTTAGATTCGTTCTTCATAGTGCGATACACAGCCCTGGGTGAATAATTTCCTCTGTTCAATGCTTCTTTAGGTTCTACTAATACTGTAAGCTTCAATACTGGCGTCATAGACATTTTTAACTGACATTAGTGAATGAAGCAAACTTGGAATCATGGCACTAGGTACACGACATCCTCTGTCCAATGATGCTTGAGGTTCTCTTCAAACTGTAGATCTCTAGGCTTTAATATCGGCGCCAGAGCAATGTATAATCAACAACAGTGAATAATGAATATTTGGTATTTTAGATTCATACTTCATAGTGTGACTCATATTTTAGGTGCACGGCGACTTTTGTCCAATTATGCTAGAGGATATTTTGATGATATAGAAATATAGGCTTCAATTCCAGCGCCTTTGCCGAGGTTAGCCGATTTGAGCGAATTATGCATAATTTCTATTTTAAGTCCATACTTCATCTATCGATTATGAATTTTCCTGCATAGCTGAATCCGTAAGTTGTAAGTTAGTTAAGCAAAAACTTTAACCAGTGGCTATTATATTTTGTAAATATCATGGATCTGTTTCGCTTCAATTGTACTAAAACACCTCTTAATTTGATTTCAATTCTTCTATATGTTAACGAAAATGTCTTCATGCAACTCGCATTTTTCAAATAATTACGGCCGGAATAGAATTTGAAATGAGTCAATGTGGCATAATGTTAGGGAGGTTCCACTCGAGCAAAAGAAATGTCATACAATATTACTTATCGGAGAAATATTTTCATATTCAGTCTATTCTTTCCCGTTAGGGACAAATGGTGATTTAACATTTAATGGTGATTTGACATATTGATTGTCAACTAAGTGTGTGATGTGTTTGGCATTGAAAAAGGGCTCCGTAATTGGAGCCCGAAATATCTGCAAAAATCATGATGACAGTGGATTCAAATATTTCGGTACGCAATCCGAAAATCAGGTAAATGGTGATTTAGTTTGCATGACCATGCAGAAATAAAAAAAGCTCAAGATAGCACCATACCATATGAGAAACATTTTCCTCTTTGTCGCTTCTGGTGATAAGGCAGCAGAAACTCAGGGCAGAGCCGCATATCTCATTTTTCTTTCTATATATATGCATTGCAGTTTGATTGTCGCTAGTCAGTTTGAGGTCGTACTCTGATGATGATCATGGAAGGTCGAGCCGCGTCAGTGCGTGCGACTAGCAGTAATTTTTCTACGTTGTTTGACGACTGGTCAAATAAAATGTGATTAGCGTTTAATTCAAGCTCGCAAACTTGATTTAAATAATTGTTACCACCACCCGCGCAATCAATGATTGTTTTATTGTATTATCAGTGCAGATGTCAACTGTAGCAAAAACGCAGCTACACGATTTGTTCGATAAAGAATGTTGTGACCGGTTGACATCAGTTTTAAACAAATGCTCTATTTAAGTCTGATTTTAATATTACCGAGATTATTTTGTAAAATATCAGTAAGCACTAATTCAGCTTTTACTTATTTTTTGGATAAATTGCGCTTGCCTATACATTTTCATGGTTTAAGTAGGACTTAAATAGTAAAACATTTGTTTATGGTGAATCAAAATTTGAGTCAAAGTACCTTACTTACTTGCTTCTTAAAAAGAGAATACCGTAACAGTTAACGAGAATCGTTGATAAATTTGGGGCAAATGGGAGGTAAAATCTTATCAACACATCATATTATTTTTATGTTAGACAAGTAAACATAGAAAGGCTGCAGCTAGTAGTTCAAGATTTAATACATATTTACATATTACATAATGTCTTGCAGTATTGAAGTTGTAAGTAGATGTCTTGACGTTTTGTGCTCTCTGTTGCGAAAACAATCAAAGGTATCCAAATATTAATTCATTCATTCAGGGAAAACAAAATATAAAATGAAATAATGCAAATAACCCTCTTATTTAAACACATCTCTGTTTATGAATCTTGGAATTCACGTTGTCTATTACCCTATTGACATTTATACAATAATCTTCAATACCCAAAAGTATACATATACATTTACGAGTATATAACATATGGTAATAATATATAACGGTTAGATACTGTTTGTGGCGGAGAACTAATATATTTGCAATTCTTTATTAGGTCTTGCGCACCTTGTATCAAATTAGTTCAAATATGATCAGAAGATAAAGTCAAAGACAGTATGAACAGGACTTATATTCCCATGTACATTCGTTTCGAGCTTATTGGCGATTCATCAGGAGCCGGTATTACGTCATTTACTCACCATATATTTGGGCGAGGAATGTGTGAATGTACCATCCAATTTTCCCATATTACTCATTAAAATATACAGTGGGTTATGGACGTAATACCGGTTCTTACTGATAAGTCGCCAGTAATCACAAAACGAATGTGCACGAGATTATACGTTCCATTCATACTGTCCTTTGGATTATCCTGCTCGTCTTATTTGAACTAATTTGTTACTAGCTGACCAACACAAAATATTCGATTGCGTAAGGTAATAAAAACTATATATCAATAGGAGATAAAGTCCCTGTGCACCAAAGTTTCCATACATAATATATTTTATATACATTATTTATATGTATTTATTTATACGTACATGATTTATTTCTCAAATAAAATTACAAAATTGGTCTACTGTACAAACAGTACTGGGAATAAATATCTATAAAATCAATTGACCAATCTTGTTTGAACGAGTCATTCAGTTAGATTATTTCTTTTAGGATTGTTATTCAATACTGTCTTCTTCCATTCGGTACACAATAATCTATGACCAACTGAAGTATATCCTTATTTTTATACATGGAAATCAATAAAAAATAATGTACACGCTTCCGAAGATTCTGAAAATTATTAAGATTCATTCTCGTGCGCGTGTAATTTCTTCTGCATAACTGAACTCACATCAATAATTACCTGCAACGCTCAATTTACAAACACTGAATACTTAGATAAATTGATCACAACTAACTAGATTAGTGAGGTTATACAATATTGGTTTACAAAGCTGCAGTTTTAATAAAATTAATTCTAGAAGATGGCAGCGAACTCCAGATAAGAACCAATCACATTTTATTTAACAAATCGAATAACCCAGATAAACCGTTGTCAGTCGCACGTAATGATGCGTTTCGACCTTCCATGGTCATCAGGACACGTGGACAAACTGACAAACGAGAATCAAATTCAGACACCTAACTCTCACCACTAGCAGCTTTGCATTAATTGAAAATGTCGGCCAAACAACATCTAGGTAGTTACGAATTTTTTATGGGTGATTTTGTTAGTTTTTTAGCTCCAATTTACTGCCAGAATGAAAGAGGACGAAATTTTTGTTTCCGAGGTTTCATCAGTAAAACATTGACCTATATACCGGAAAAGGTTTTCTTGTCTGTATGAAAATTTTACTGATCCACAAAACGCGAAAGTTTCAAATGAAGAAAAAAATTCTGTTAAATTTCATTATAATATATTACTTAAAAGGAATTTGCGTTCGCGTAGTGTTTTCATAATTCGAGCTGATACCACAATTAGCGGTTGCGGGACAATTGATAGCACTCGTAGATCGGTAAAATCGTGATTCCTCTACATTTCCACGTGCACAGCTTTTTTGATTAATTTTGGTCCCGTGACACTAAAACCGTCTTTAAACTGTATGTAGAATGAATACATTTAATTCAACTTAATCCCTATTTCTTCGCAACGATTAACATTACAATGTATCAACTATTGCAGTCGAATGGAGTTTTGGTGAAAGGAAAGTAGACATTTTAAAACCGTATTGTGTATGCCTGATTTACAATAAACGCATATCTCAGCGCAGGATTAATTGCTCAATCAATTTAAAAAGGCATAAAAATGACTGAAGTATAAAGGAAGTTTTGCATTACTTAGATGTCACCTCTAGTCATCAGACATTTACAGCGATACGCGATACGAAGTTTAAAGACATGATCATAAGAGCACAGTCATTTATACAACGGCATTCAAAAACTGTTACTCAACAGCTACAATATTATAAAAAATAATCATCGCGATGCATAGTCTGTAAATTAGAACTAGGCGCTCAATCCTAGTAATAAGAAGCCACGTTTTAATCAATAAGTGATCATGATTGTTATCACAAACAGCAATAAAATCGTATTTGCAAGAACGATGCCTCAGGGGTGATTTTGTTGCAGATTTCTCGTGAAATCCTCTAATTAAAATTCTTTTTTTAGTTCGCTGCAATTTTTGGTTGTGTGTATGATGTGATACAGTTAAAAACGCAAGGAAGCTGTATTTCTAATGTTACCCTGCCTTAAAGCTGACTTGGCCATTGTGGTATTGTGGTGAAGTTTAGTCTAACCTCTGCTTGTTATTTGGGTAATTATACTCATATTAACTAGGTCCTCCAACTCCTCTAAAAAATTGTATTTAAATCATGATTGCGATCTCGATATAAATGCCAATCCCAATACACAAATTTATCAATACAAACTAGGCATTGTATAATGAAGAAAAGGATTCGTCGATTATTGGCAACTGTTCACGTACTGTTCAGAATTTGTCGCGGACAGGGTTCGAACCTGGGTACGTCTGCTTCGGAATCAGAAGCATTATCCACTAAACCATCCTGCCGTACGCTACACACAATTTTAGATTATACACCAACTAATGTTTCTTCGTTAGCCTTTTATTCTATGTTGAACCTATATGGCATCTCTTTCGACCTAAAGTTCCAATGAAAACAGGTAATTTGTCATTATAGAACAGACACCACGCTACATGAGTAAGTGGTATTGAATTGTACATTTATATAATTAATAGAACATTAATTGCGCGGGTGGTTATAACTATTTGAATTAAGGTTGCGATCTTATATAACAATCAATGCCATATTACATGACAGGAATTTGAGTAAACGTAACAGGTACACACATTTTAAACGATAAATGATCATCACTGACAGCAATAAAAGCGTTTTTTTCAAAACCGATGCTCCATAGTTCTTCGTCGTAAACCATGCGCGATATCAGACGGAGTCGAATTCAGTGGCGATTTTGTTGCAGATTTCTAGTGGAATCATCTTATTAACTTTAGTTTCTTCGTTAGCTGCGAGGTTTCGCTGAGTTTATGCCATGATACAATTAAAACCGCAAGGAAGCTGTATTGCCGATTTAGCTTGGCCGTAATTGTATTGTGTATATGGTTAGTTTACCCATTCCTGTGTTAAATGGGTAAATATACCGATGTGGAAAGCAAAATTGAATATGCGGCTCTCATACCCAGTAATCTCACATACATTTTACTTGACTGGAAATGTCGGTTGCACAGTTTCTATTCATTCAGGAATATCAACTCTTTACAACTTTCGCCTATATATATATATATATATATATATATATATATATATATATATATATATATATAGGTAATAAAATTGAAGAATCATTGATTGCGCGGGTGGTGAAAATAATTCTTTAAATCAAGTTTGCCAGCTTCAATTAAACACCAATCCCTAAATATTTAACCACTAGTCGGACGTCAGCAAAAGTAATTGTGACTGACGGTAGTCTTTCTGACTGGTTAAATACAATGGAATCGGTGTTTACACCAAGATCACAAATTTGATTTAAAGAATGTCAAAAGAGCCCTCACGAACTTTCGCGATTTTCATACTCACCTAATCCCTCATATTACCTGTTGCAATAATACATCTGCTAGAAGTGTGGAACTATCAATTACCTTACAATCATTTTCTTGAAGCCGCAAAGTTCAACTTGATATCATACGTTTGAAGGGTGTAGATATCTTAACTAAAGAATGAATAGTGTTTGCCAATCTTTTCCAGGTGGCCTGAGTACATTCTCAGTTGTCGAAAGATAGTTAATATTGCCTACCTAGTCAAGTGTGACCAATCTACTTCCTGCATCTCGAGCACATGAGAGAGTGTGTGTAGTTCAATTTGGACATCCCCACTCAGACGTCACTGATATTACCAAAATTTTACTGTAGTGTAGCGTGGTACGAACAAATATATTTATGCAGTGCTTGTATAGCAATCAGAAATTTAGCAATTTTTTTAGAATGTCGAAAAGAATGTAACAATCCAATGTTGAAAATGAAACTTTTAAGTCGATTAGTCGGCTATTGTGGGACGGCGAAAAATAAGTTTCCGTACAAAACACCGACTCATAGTGAAACAATGATTTTACCAAAGCACCCTAGTCGAAATTAATCATGTTCTACTTTAATATTACATAAGAATGATGCTTTGAAGTGAATAAAGTGGCGAAGATAACAATTAGGCGTATATAAAGACAGTTAATTCACAAATTGTGGTAGCCGATTTTGAAGATGAGAATGTGGGTCGACGCGCCTCAAGTAACCAGCGTGGTCTTTTCAATCCATATATCACAATAAAGATAATTCACTGTACTACAAATTCTTATTACCATCTTAAAATAAGGTCGGTACCCGGTCATCAGATCCTGTAGCTTCGTGAGATTTGAGACTAAGATATTCCTCCATATTTCTAACTATGACAGTGGTTCAATAAAAGCGTTCCACATTTTTGATAAGAGTTAATTTCTGGGATGACTGAAGCGTATGACTAAAATAAATTTTCTTCGAGGTATTTCGTCCATCGATTAAGAAGAAAAAGTTTATTAGAATCAAAAATATTATCAACATTAATTAACGAACATCAGTTGTGCGGGCGGTGATTAGAAATACTTTAATCAACATTTCGACCATGATATAAACACCTGATCCATTGTGTTTATAAATTTTCCAATATAAGCCAAGTATTTTATAGTTTAGAAGAAACAATTCATCCATTTGACCAGATTTGTTTATAATTTGCCGCGGGTAAGCCTTGAAATCAGGCACATCTTCTTCGGAATCTAGTACTAAATACACTGAGCCACCCTGCTTAAAGTAATTTTAACAACCACCCGCGCAACCAACGTTCATTCAATTATATAAATGTTAAATTCAGTAACATTTCCCCATCTAGTGTGGTTTCCGTCCTATAATGACATACGTATTCCAAATAAAGGAACGGCTAGCAAGGAAACATTAGTCGGCATATTCCTGCAAATGCTGTTTAGTGTGCGGCAAGGTGACTCAGTGGTTAGAACACCAGATTTAAAAACAGGCGTAACCAGGTTCTATCCCTATCCGCAGCAAAATGTAGAAAGTAAGTGATGAGCTTACAATAAGAACGAAACCTTTGATATACTAAAAATAGCCTTTTCTTCTGACAAATGTACACAATGGGTCAGGTAATTTTTAAGATCGCAATCCTATATTTATAATAGTAATCATTATTGTTTTGGTGAATGTTAAATCTCTTTCCAGCTGGGCAAAAGGAATCTCGAATGGCAACTCAGGCAATTCTAACTATTCAGCCTTTCTAGATAAAAACAATTCACGATCAGCTTCGAGACTGCTCTTAATTTTGAATATAAGCCGAGGTAGTAAGAATTAGGCGACTAGTTTCGTCAACCTTGCATAATTCTTCAATTATTTACAATGCCACTAACAAAAGTACTTCTCTAATGCATGAGTCAAGTCCATTTAAGATTTTTTAAATTGTGCATACTTTGTGAAAATGATGTTAAAGTTTGCCGACATATAAGTTAGGTTCAAATCTACATTGACTGAGTTTATGGTGCGAGTCAGCGTACCTTTTTCAGTACGTCGATAGTTCTGTATGTGACCACGTCTTATATAATTAATTGCAACATTCATTATCATCCCCATGCACAGCAATACAAAAGTCGTTAGTAAATAATGTTTCACTTCCATATGACCATAAGATTTTTTAAACAAGTGTACATAATGACAAAAAGAAGATTTCACGCAGCAAATTAAAGTACAGTGATTTATAAAGTGAAGGATCTAGTTATTATGAGTTTATTTACCTAGATAACACAAAGAAGTGATGCAAACTAAGTCTCTACTCAACACTATTAGGGCTAAGTCAGGCTTAAGGCAAGGCAACATTGACAATTGCTGCATTATCTAATACCGTCGCGTTATCCGGGATCGCTTTACATTAAACCTGAGCGCTGCGCTACAATGTATAATCAGTGTTCTGTGCCGTAATCAGAGAGCTGTTCATCATTCTCATTTATCTACCACCTAACCAAAACTCTGCGTCATTTGGGCGTTTATGTCTTTCTTTTCTGATAAGAAGCACAGGTTGGAGTAGAGTATCATTGCTGTCATTTGTGGGGCAATCGGTGGATGCTTATACAGACAAAAATAAAAAGTAATGTTGATTAATGTATCTGACATTGGTGTCTTGATACGCGCTGCATAAAATCGGCCTTTTACAAATTTCTCCTCAGTTTAAAAAGCGGCATTGTCTGGCTTAAAACAATTCTGTGGTAACCGAAACCAATAATGTGCAGATTACGATGGTACACGCAGTTTTGTAATACTTGTAGGATCCTGGATTCTAACTTTGAATACGAAGAATGCATAGTATTCTAATTTTGTAAAGCTTAACGTTGTCCAATTTGATCTAATGTTAGCACATTAAATGCAGGTACGTAAATGACCACCCTATGTTTGGTTCAATATGATCTACCTGAAGTATTTTTTATATATAGAAGCATGAAAGTAAACTCAGTGCTTGATCAACTATCACCTTATGCATTACTTTAAAAAGAGGATATTAGTTAGACGGATACGAGTAAGATAAATTTGTAATTTCAAATGTGTTTAAGTGTCTAAAACAACTTGATTTCGATTAATATTACTCACTATTCAGATATATACAGTAAAATAATATAACATTTTTTGCAATCATCGTATCATTTAGAACGACACCTTCTATTTCATAAAGAGATAAGCCATAGTTTATATCGTGCTCTAAATAAACAACGATCGAATATTTGATATTACTAGTCCAATGATGAAGTAAAACTAACACAAGTGAAACGCAACCACACATTTCAACTTTCAAGATTAAACAGCAAAACACGACGAAAAATCAATTAACAGGAATTTTATCGCATTGAATATATAAAGACATTGAAAATATGGAGTGGGGCTGTCAAATATGGTATTTTTGTATGGCTTACCACACTAGATCACGTTTAAAAAACTTTATCCACAACTAAATTCATCTGTACATATATTTATGCAATAATATCACAACGAAAAAAGATATATAAAAAAGAAAAGCTAAAAATTTTATCACAAGTAAACAAATAAACAGTATGCTGATTAACAACAAATCAATCAAACCATTTGCAAAAAGATATTAAAAAATGTAATAAGGTAAAATAAATAACTCATAATATCAAAAGATAAATCAAACCAACACATGTGATAATCACATATTTTATAGTATAACTGTGATGTCACTAATTATGCTTTTATATTATGCTTGAATGGCAAAACAACAGTTGAAATTAAAAATGAATTGACTGAAAATAAAAAACAAGCACATAATATTAAGTCTCCGTTTAAGAGCTCGTTGCGGAGCAAGTCAGAAGAAAGTTGTTTATCTGAGCGCAAACACTTTATGCAATGTCGTATTTCTATTCTTAAAGAGGAAGCTGGCGTTAAATCGAAAGCTTCATTTCTTGAACTGTCCATTTTGTTAAGCCAATCATTACACAAATCCTGCTCGAACCTCACTAGAGTTTACAAAAGAAACAATAAAACATGCCATTTAAACAAATAATTTAGTTGACAGGTCGATCAGTTGAAACGATGAACCAAAGAGATAAATGAAAGTGCTATAAACAAGACTCTTCAAGTAAACACATTTATACCCAGAAACGGGCGACAAGTGAGAAATGCGTATTGAGAGAGAGCAAGAACGAGAGATAAGAAGCTACGCAACACACATAACGGAGACACAGAAGTCAACTAAACAGAAAAAAATAAATTAATATGCAAACTGATGAAACTTAGAGAACCGAATAGAATCAATTAATTAAACGTTATACACCGACGTTCCGTAAAACTTAACAAATAAATGCGGATACATAGTTGTATGGCGTAAACGTGAAAAATGTGTCCGCACAATAGATAATTCCCAATGCAAATGTAAACTCATTTGCTAAACGGTTTCATATATATATATATATATATATATATATATACCTATATATATATATATATATATATATATATATACAACAAGTTACCATTGTTGTTTCTTATTTAGAATGACATTATCATAATTGTAGTACTACTTTGACAAGCTCCATTATTGTGCATGTTGATTTATCGAGGATTTATATTTAACATTTATTTAATTTTGTACAGTAGCTTTTGGAAATATAAATTAGTTGGCATGTGATAAAACCATGCGTTATGTTTCAAGACAATTCATTACGCCCACGTAATAAATATAATTTTATTTTATGTTTCCATTATCAGTTTCATACCAAACTCCCTACTCTAGTCATTATTCAATAAATATATTTCGCGCTTACATACTGTAATACTGATACACTAATACTGTGATCGTTCTTAATTACGAAGTTCATCTTATTATGTCATACACGTGCTTATTGATATTTACTGTGTCATTTATTTAATATTATTCGTGCTCATTCTAGTTAATTATTTAATATGATTTAACTTCTATAGCTTGTTAATAAACTTTTGTGTTCATGCATCTATCCGTCATTAAGCAAATCTGGAGTGACCATGTTATTATTGGCTACGTTAGACACGAACAGTTTCAAAATCTAGTGCAACAGAGGTACAGCTAGTTAAATACAAGCATTTATATAATTAAACGAACATTGGTTACGCGGGTGGTGATAACAATTATTATAATCAAGGTTGCGGTCTTGATATAAACACCTGACACTTTAATTACATACATACATCCTGCGGCAGGATGGCTCAGTGGTTAGAGCAACAGATTCCGAAGCAGACGTGCCCAGGTTCGAGTCCTGTCCGCGGCAAATTCTGGCCAGTACATGATTTAATTCCCAATAAGGACGAAAGCGGTCTACTGGATGAATTGCCTTTTCTACGCTATAAAATTCTTAGTTTCTACTGACATATGTAAGTAATTAATGGGTCAGGTGTTTATATCAAGACCGCAACCTTGATTATACATACAAGCATGCCTGCTTAAAAGAAAATATTTTAGATTTACCTACTATTATAACCCACATATTTTTATTAGGAGAACAAAAACCAAAAAATATATTAATGCTCGCTTTCAATCAAGTATTGTACATAACAAATGGAGAAATTTTATGTACGTATACATGCATAGATAGGCACGATCATACCATAAACGCAGATAAGAAACGCTAACGCACACACGACTCAAGAAAAGCCTATTACTTTACAGTCGAGTAGTTCAGGCGACGCATTGCGCCACTCTAGAATCACTAGTCGGAGACGAGTTCACATGGCAGGCTTCAATTAACACTGGACTAAAAAACAAGCATCGATTTAATAAAACAAATTTACAAATATTAATCAATTTATGTTCACTTCGGCTCGAAGTCTGCTTTTATCATTGGGCTAACTGCTTCATTCTTATACGGGCTCTTCTGCGAGGAATTTCTGCTGAAATAATGTCTGCCCTAGATAAGACTCTTTGTTCATTATTTGTCTTAAAGGTGGCTATTGCCACAGTGGCCTTAAAATATTTCTAGAGAATGAGAAAGAATGCATTATTAATCTAAACACATGAATTGTGAAGTGGCAAAACGCCTATGCTGCAAAGATATAAAATTTCTATGATGTGAAACTGTCACGAATACACGCACATGGAGTTATATCACCAAATAAGGCAGAATTGAAAGCGGTAAGAAATCAAAAAATATTGACAAGGATGGCAACACGAATTAAGGTTCGTTTATAAATGGTTTAATTAATAAAATGATTCATAACTAAATAAAACTGATTTAGTTCAAATTGGAACTATTTGAAATAATTTGTTACTACGTGAATAACACCTAATACACAATTGCTTAGATATATATATCCGCAACAATCAGTGTCTAAATAACCACTAACATACTAAAACATAAAAAAAAACGTCGCCAATGTATTGGAGGTGATAGTTGTAGCAGTAAAAATAGTACATCGACTTTGTATCAAGTAGAACTCTATTGGGCAAGATTCGCAACAATTAAAAACTATAAAATCCGCAGGTACCACACCTTCACTACGGAATTATGACAAAAACACTAAAGAAGTGAAGCGAAACATAAAGTAACAAGTCTAAATTCTTCATTAATTTGCAGATTTTCTCTCACTAATAATCAATTAAAACCTTTTGCCGTCAGCTCTCTCTACTCCACGTCTCTGTGACTTGGCGGCATCAAATGGTCAGGTAGAGTATCGGGCAGCTCATGCCCGTCAATCTTGACTTTTACCAGATAATTGGCGAGAGCAAATTCATCACAGTCCAAATAACCGTCTCTATCCACGTCCGACAAAATCCAGATTTTGCGCAGCACATTGTTCGTCAGTCTCGATTTAACCAGATGCTCCTTTACGATGCTACCCGGCAGTCGGCCGTTGACTGGATTCATTTGATAAAAGATCTAAATTAAGCGGCAAGCACACGCACACACGTAGAAAGCAAAGATAAACGATTACATGATGAAATGGGTAAAGGGCGTAATACCGGCTCTATATATATACGCATATATATATATATATATATATAAACTAATCATTGCAGATGTAAAATCAATTCATCAAGTAGACTTGTTCGTTCTTATTGGCTGCTCATCCATTTACTCATAGAACGAAGCGTAACAGGACTCGAACAGGGGCGTTGTTTATAAGTATTGCGGTGGTGTCACCAGGGCGTGGTGGATTTCCGACCGGCAATCGGATCTCCTATAAAATACCACATGAGCCGACGACGGCACCATGACTCGGCGTGTGTTCCCCGCCACAAAAGGGTTCAACAGCCACAGGATTACATGGACTCCTGGACAGTACCCCGTACTTCCGAATGGCGAATGAGCTCTTAACAGCCACCGGCTACCATATAACTTACTGCTGCCTTGCAGACTGCGCTTGGATGTGCAAAGGCTAGAGGTGCGTCCTCGATCAAAAAGCCGAGTGGTGAGGGGACACCATTTGTACCAAATTCCCAAGAAACTCCATGAAATGTGGAGCCGGCTTATCCTCCAAAAGGAGTCAGCCGCAGTAAAGTAAAGTAACTCATCCACTGCGGCAACCAGATCGCGCATATTTACACATACATCAACACATGAAAATCTACACACATTAAAAACATGTATATGCATATATGAATAAATATATACACATATATAAGTGCATACTTCCCCGCCGACACCATAATAACATTTGATTCCTTTCCATATAACAAGGAGAAAAATAAAATTTAAAAAAATAATAAACATATTTTTGGTTTTTAATTGTTGTCAGCGCCCGCTCAACGAATAATGGTTTAAACAGACAATTGTCAACAAAAAGGAAGATCTAGTTCAAGCTGAGTTACTTACTTAGATAAGAAATATAAATAAGGCGACCTAGAGATTTACAAAACACCATCATGGTCAATTTAGCTCTAAGGAATGGCGAAATCGGAAATAAAACCTCTTTGAGATTTGCATTATATCGCAGTCCACACGGTATATGCAGTTGGGACTGACGAAAATTGATCTTTGAAGCATTCTTTCAACCAATCCAGACAATAAATTGTATCGATAATTAGATGATAGTTACAATCATTTATAGTTTCACAAACAGTTATTTACCTTAAAAAATCTTGCGCCAATAAGTTGGAACAAACATTGGCCATTATTTAGTGCAAACGCTCCTTTCATCAATTCGACCTTCCTGGTCCAAAAGGATTCGAGATCGCCTGTTAGACTACGTTTAATTTGGCATCTCACAACTCAACGAGTAGTATTATTAGCCGATCTATTTGCAATATGGCACATAGATTTCCAAATTTCCATAAATTTTACAGAAGCACAAAGATTATTTCTAAGGGAAACTACACAGCTGAACACCCATTGTGCACAATGGAACATATCTTCGTCCAAATTAAATTCGAATTTTCGCCATCAGAATCAGTTAACTATGACTTTAGAAAAATTTTCACAATTTCAATGTAAATACGGTTGATTGAGTTTGCTTACATCTGTTTGAGATTTTTTCTCTTATTTAGCTTTCCGGTAAATGTAACTGGAAATCTAAAACGGATAGGTGCATGGACCGATTCCACATACGTGTTCCAAATTAAACGACAACCCTGGATGTAACCATGCTATCTATGATTAATTGCTACATGATCTATCTCAGACCACAGTTGGCCGAGCCATTCAACAGTTTTCAAAACTATCATTGCGCACTTAAGCATCCAACTTAAGCACTCATGACACCTAAAATGAGGACTTAATTTTGACCACTTGATCTACTCAGTAAGAAAACTTGGATCGAAGTAGAGAGCATCATTACAATCAATTGTACAGCAATCGATGGGAGCAAGTATTTGAAATTGATTTTAGTAAATGTCTTTAAACGTGCCGCACAAAGTCGGCTGTTCACAAGGAAACATTCTATTAAACAGGGTTCAGCTTTTGAGTGAAAGCAATATCGTCCCAAGTTGTGCGGGTTCAGCAAATAACTTTCTATGAGAATAAAGCGTGGATACGGAAGATGTAATAGTCGTAGGATCCCGCATTCACGTATTGGAAACGTGAGACATCAATTTCTTATTTATCCAACGTATATTTCACACAGTTTTTAAAATTGTTTTAATGTTCGCAAATTAAGTGGGCTTGCGTGAAAACCTAAGTTATGTTTAATAGATGGTATTTGACTTGAAATATTTTCGAAATTTAGAAATCCGATATTTGGCACAGTGATTTGACCAATCTAGATCAAGTGCATAGCATCTAAAAGAGCGTTATTGCTAGAATTAGTAGAAAAATCGAACATGCAGATTCGGAATTGAACGTACCTACAGAAGCCTGATTTCACTTACCCACCCTGCACGACTAAGCGGATAAGACAATAATGATATAATGCGCAACGGCCAATGCAGTAAAGATTCATTGTAGGGCGTATTGAAAATAGTTATATGTGGGCTGTAACACAACGCTAGTTCGCCCAATCCTAGTGGTGATCGTTTATATTCCATGTTTCTAAACAAGTCTGCCAAGCACTACCTGCCTAGGCGCCAGTAGCCAGTCTCTATTAGCAGCGGAAACTTGTCTTTCGCATCTTCCTAGGTTACTTTCATTTGGCCACTACCCATTTAACACTAAATTTTACATGTAGTTAAAACAATCGCTGTTTCCCATTAGAACCCAGAAGAATCATGCTACCGTTACATCCATACATACATAAATACATAGATGCAACCACAAGCCTATATATATATGAATAAATTCATACATACATGCATAAATAATTAAATTCATAAACATACATGTTTACAAACTTGTTTTCCTCTTCAATCATCATGCACAGCTATACAAAAGCCAAAAGTGACTGCTTCACTGCCATATTACCATAAGAAGCGAACATTATAACTCGTGCCGTTCATGGTTACATGTGTATACCGTAGAAGAACACTAGGTCGCCCATTACTAGTGAGGATGGTTTGTATTCGGATTTTTCCTTCTCCTAGATATTCTGCCAACAAAGGCTGACGAGCACTATCTACCCAGATGCTATTGGTCATTTTCCTTCGGAATCCGAAAATTTTTCTTCGCGTCTGGTAGGCTTGCTCTCATTCCAGCACTATACATTTAACACTAAAAGTTACTTCACATGAAACGGGATGATGGCTGTGTTCCTTTTTAGACTCAACAAGGTTCATGCTATCATTCCCGGGATGACTAGCTTGTACCCACCGGTCATCCGGCCGGAATTTCTATGGCTACGGACCAAAGATGTTCATGAAGAATCTAGGCACCAAGACAGCACCTCGAGCCTCTCCACTATACAAAATCAGGAAAAGATTTCTACCTGCATTTTGTCAGTACTAAATGAATGCAATTATCCTTCTTTTAAGATAGAATTAGGATGTTCCAATCGGTTTTTCACATGCCTGAAATCATTTATAATGTTTCACAATTAATTATGAATTATATGAATAGCATTGCTACCTCCTTAGTAGTAGAATACACAATTCGCAATAACAAACACCGTTGACTACTGGCTTCTTTTTGTGGAAAATTTAAAAAATCATATAGCCCAATGATCTAGTGAAGCTTACTTTGTGGAATACTTGGTCTCTGTCTATGCGATTACCAGATCCTATAAAAACGAAAGAGTGAGTGGAGAGAGCAAGTTGCGCCTGATACCAACGATCTTACCCAAGATCGCAAATAACAAAACGATCCGCTTACTCCACTTTAAAAAAGATAAATTATCGTTAACAACGAAAATATGCATACTTTGAGACCTGCCCACTTTACATTTGCATTTACGTAATATTTGTAACATTTTGAAAGGCGTGATTAATCTTAATTTAAATTGAGGAGGATTTAAGTGACGCCAATACTCCATAAATAGCACATTTATCCACATCGTATATAGCTAAATTATCAGCTAACAAAACTTGTGAGATTCGAAGACACTCGCTAGAAGAAAAAAGAACCTCAATGTATCGAAGTGCATTATTGATATGAAAGTCGATATTTTACAACCAAGCCAGAAAAAACGCCATGAAATGGAATTGGAAGGTTTCCACAATCGGCCACGAACAAAACAGAACCAATGAACATGTTGTTATCGGTACGATATATTCCTGACCAACACGCCGATTTTCGTTCTCCTTTTTTCAGTGTAAAATGGTGATATTTAGACATAGACGTGAAGACCTTACATCAATATTAATATATAAAGACTTATCCATGTGGTTAAGTCAAGATTCTTTAAAACGATTGCGATTTAGTGGTGTCAGCGGCACGCAGCATTAACTTTCACCCGTCCGCATTGAAGCCTATCTATGGCGAAAGCCACAATCTTTCATTATGCCCACATTTACATTACAGCAAAGTGATGAATACAGCTCAACCTGAAATGATAATGTGGAAAACCACGCTAGCGGTGACTCTACAGTCCTTTTACCTAATTAACTTAACACCACGAGGAAGTTGTAATACCAATGTTGCCTTGTCTTAAAGCTGACGTAGCCATACTGATGGTGTGTATAGGTCTAGTTTGCCTCACTTCTGTGTGTTATCTAGGTAAATATACTCATAATAACTAGAACCTCACTTACTTTTAAATAATATTTATGCCAAAATTTTAATTCGTGTTATCATTGTTGCTTCTAATTTTTTTTACTGTTTCTCATTTGTTCTTGATTTTAAAGTTTTATACTCATGGTTTTATGGCAGTGAAGCACCAGTTACTAACGATATTGTGTTGTTATTCGTGATGCTGCTGCTGCTAATGAAGATAACAACGTAGGTATGTATTGTCTGAAAAAGTTTTAACAGTCAAGTGCTATAGATTTGGTAGACTTTAGTTACAAACACTTTAAGTTGATATTAAGCAGATGCATGAGTCGATATCTTAAACAAAATTTGCAAATTAACAACGAGAGTGCTAAACCAAACAAGCCAAAAAATCTGTAATTGAGCGTCTGCCGAAAATGTCTTGATTGTTCGAGCAATACTAGCCTGTTTATCAAAATACATTGATTCATCCAGACAACCTTCAAGCTTGGCCGATCATAGTACAGAACGATAACCACTTAAAATATGTGCACAAATAATTAGGATGGTTACAAATGCAAGTGGCCGATAATCATATTATAGACCATGCATAAAATTTCAGTCTTAAACTCGTGCCTTGACCTAGTAAAAATTGTGCTATATATAAATATACATATATATATATATATATATATATATATATATATATATATATATATCACTTTGTAATACATCGAGAAAAGACCATACACGCAAATAGATACGCACAGACACATACGCATATCTACTTGCTAAACAGCACAAACAAAAAGTTAAACCGAGACAGACAAGCTACCTATATATATATATATATATATATATATATATATATATATATATATATATATGTATCAGTAAGTGGATCGAAACACGTTAATTGAATAGATTTAAGTTTAGCCGTGAGAATTTTTAGTATTAAGAATTGTGGCATCGATTTCAATAGACATAGTTAAGCGTGTTGCACAAATCGGCTATTTACCTGGATCGATTTAGTTAAAATATCGTCGGCTCGTGCACCAAGGACAAAATCGGCACCTCACTATCTGTCTTTAAAAAAACCTTTGTTAAAAGATGTCCGAAGGAAATATCACGTAGATAAGGTTGGTGGGTTCATTTGTGTTCTACCCAAATAATCCTGTATTTTGGTTTCGGACCCGAAACTTTTATCAATTTCTAATTTATCAAACGTGCATATTGAAACTTCTTCTTGCCAAATTAGTTTTAATATTCGCATCGTAAATACGCTCACATTAAGCCTAACCTAGGTTAATTAAATAACATTAAGCTGGGTGACTTGATTAATATCAAAAATTACAAAAGCATCTAAAAGAACATCGTTGTTAGATGTAGAATAGAAGAAAGCAAAATAAAAAAAAATCAGGAGTCCGCAGTAGCCGGATTTCATTTCTCCACCTTGCAAGGCTTAGAAGATATGACGACTGATTTAATCCTATGAAATGTCCGACACAAAACTGATTCATTGTAGTTCATATAGTACATGGTTAGATATTGGCAGTGAAAGAACACCGGGTCGTCCATTCCTAATGGTGATTGTTTGAATTTAGAGTTTTCCTTCTCTAAGATAGCCTACCATCGGTCAAAATTATCGACAGGTTTTAATTTAAAGTCAGAGGAATCGCCAATCAATATACTAATGTTCACAATAAAGATTGCAGACTGAATATGTGAATTTTTTCGGAACTGAAGTTCTTAACTACTTTCTCAATAAAATACTAAGCAAATTAAAGTCATAAAAATGAAATCGAGGCCACATAAACACCATGCAAATAGCAAAAAGATATATTGTGGATTGATAATAGAATTGAAGTTCAAAGAACCCACTTTTTTCCTTGTAATATATATATATATATATATATATATATATATATATATATATATATATATATATATATTCTTTTGAAATGCGAGCTTTAATAAAATTCATTGTTACTAAATATGTATATATATCTCGTCATGAATTACCTTTTCCACACTATACAAAACGTAGTTTACTCTGACAAATGTTTGTACATAATTGGTCAGGTGTTTATATCAAGATCGCAACATTGAATAAAAAGTAATTTTTATTACCAGTCGCGCAACCATTGTTAGTTTAAATACACGTTTATCATCTCATTGTGCACTGATCAATTTTCCATAGTTGCCACAAATGGGGCTCGAGCACGGGCACATTTATTTCTGGGTCTTGCAACTCATCCACTGAACCACAACAATCGTCTTTTAACATGTAATTTTAAGTTATATAAAAACTTATGTAATTCGGGTGTTCGTCCTTTCAAGTGGATATTATTTGGCGTTGATTCCAGCCTAAAGTTCTAACGGACCACTCCTAATCTGTCATTATGCAACGAACACCATAAAAGCTGGGGACGTAATATGACATTGATGTATTTTAATGCACTGTCACTGCCCCAGGTGGTATGGTTTTTACCTATATTGACAGATTGTAGGTAACGTATTGGAAGTTTTGGTCGGAGGTGATGTCAAGTGTGTTCGACCTGAGAGAAAAACGGGACCAAAATCCGGCTTTCACAGTGGAAGAGTCGCGAGAATCTGGAGCAACTATAGCCTGCTTTGAAACCTGGTAGTGGCAATCCTGAGAAGTACCGTATGAGTGCTCCATGAGGACACAGATTACCTACTTGATAAGTTTCATTTGATATCTTATGCATTTTTTGTTCTATACTGAAAACATACTATAAATCCTGACAATTTCTTATAATCCAATATCACATACGCAGGTAGCACGGTGCTTATTCTACAGTGACTAGCTGGGCGTGGCTGGTTGTAACTATAGGTCAATAACGATACCGGATGGAATAGATAAACCATTTCAAAGGAGTTATAATAAATTCGGTTTTCCGTACAGTAAGTATGTATTAGGTGTTGCGAACCTAGTAACAAATTAGTTCAGTTGTGAACAGAAGGATAAACCAAAGGCAGCTTGAACGGAAAGTATAATCTCATGCACATTCGTTTCGTGCTTACTGGCTACCGTACAATATTTTGAATATTTTGCATTGTTTTATCCATCTTTCCCTAGAGCTCCGATGTTTCCCAAATCACCATCTTTCATAAAGTAATATTTGATGTTTTCTGCAATATTTGGTGAGTCGACTTAATACTAGCTAAGCTTTTTTATTTTTACTGATTATTTAGAGTTCGTTCATGGATACACCACAAGAAACGACTTCCTTTATGGCAATATCATATCCTTTGCCGGCTATGGTAAATGGTATGATTTTGCGTAATTTTATTCTTCAGAGTGCAACTACATATTTCCCTTTGTAATTACGTGGCTGCCTTTGAAATCCATTCAGTGATTACCATCTGTGTTGACTATCTTATCCATCAAAGCCGATCCGCTTAATACTTCCTGTGTAACACCTCAGCTGTACTCGTTAAAAAAGCGGACATAAATACCGTTTCAACTCCAATAATGACGCATTCGCGTTAAATTTCTCTTCATAATGCCAAATTTGCTTAAATCTATTTATTCCTCGTTTTGCCAAAAGATAATTGAATATAAAAACATTCAAGGTATGTGAGAAATTCTATTGTTCGGAAAAAAATTTATAGTTATCCCGTGAGGCATTTTATTTCATTTGCAATCGTTATTTTCATCAGCAATTCGATTTCCCCGTAAAAGTATTTAATTAATGAAAGAGAAAGCTATACAGTTGATGATGGAGCCATTGAACTAATCCCTCAAATATTTGCAGGACTCTTGCCTGCGCAAGAATAAAGCAATAGGCGTTTTACACGTTGTTGAGTCTATTTCTGGATATCTCTTTGGTACTGATTAATAAATCCTACTGGCACTATATTCCATTGCAAACAGGATTTAAAGAATGTTGTTATCAAATTTTTATGCAATGAAGTCATCACATTTAAAGTATCCATGATTTTATTTCGTAGGTAGTAGATTTGCTTTATCAGTTCCGAAAAGATCCAATTGATTCGCATTTCAAAGTACGCATTCAGTTCATCTTCGTGGTGGTTGGGTATTGATATGTCCCCCCATTCCGAAGGTTTCCACATAATTCATACAAACCACTGAAAATGAAGTACGATCTAATCTGGTTGTGCCAGCATTTTACTGTGTGATATTATTTAGAAGAAAATAGCTGGTAAAAATATGTACTTTAAATATTGGTTAGTGGTTATTCGTTTAGCCAGACGAAGAATATATAACGATTATTAATAATTGCTCCATAATAAAATTAAAAATTATCTATATAAATAAATATAATTAGTAAACTAAATAGACGTACCTTTAGAAGTAATAAAATAAAAATTATAATTATTTCCAGAAGTATTTTTTCTAAATAAAGCAAAAGGAATTCAGCTTTGTTTGTCTATGATAATTTTTGCTGAACAAAATGGTAAAAATGATTATTTAAATTGAAAATGCTTTGAAATATTTGCTTGAATTTCCTTGAAAAACAGATTCATAAAATTGATTATATATAATTAATGATATCGTAATATAAATAATGGTAATGGAAATCTTGTAGAGCGGGCATCATAGAGTGGTGAAACAGTTGAACTCTACATGCAATGGAATGGACATAACGATAATATTTTAGAGAAACAGTGAAAATAAAATTTCCCTACTGATCAATAGGAATAATAATGACGACCATCTACTACCGTCAAAAAGAGATGATACGCTGACGTATTCTTAGCAAATTTTAAGAGTATGCTAGGACCGTTGGAGTTTGAGCGAACTGCTCCATGTTATAAAAAATTAGACTTCGTACACCGCTTTAATTTTTCTCTGGACAAACGCGTAATACACCCGGAAACACAAGATCAATTATCCAGAAATGAACCATTTTTTCTGTTACTAGGGGAAATACCAAAAGCTATGACTGCTCGCACAGGACGATTAATCGCCAAATGTTTCAATTGCATTGTCGACTTACTTAAAGGCAATATTTAAGCATTTCTGTTGTCACATCCGCATAATTTTTGCTCCAATTCTGATACCAACTACAGAAAAACGAATTAATTGACGCTATTCAGCTAAGAGCAGGAGCGTCGACAGCGCTAACTGTTTAGCAACGAAGCGGCTATCAGTCAATTTTGAGTTAGCAGCAGTAAGTCAGTATAGGCCTGGACTAAAACAAGGGCAAAATGGAAGAATATGCAACTCTAAGGGAAGTGGAGGTAAAGCACTAAAAATCAAGCACAATTAAATTAACCACACAGGTGTCAACGATATCCTTATCGATTACACGGCAGAAAGGCAGACCGGGAAATGACAAAGCTTTTTATTTGGGACCACCCAAGCCAAGCCAACGTTTCGTAAAAGCAACACCGACTCTCCCAGTAATAATAATTCCGGTCTAGTCGGAATCCGAAGACTACGCATAATTATATCCGATACAGAACCAAGCGATGAAGCTGATTATCTAATTGAAATATCTGGTATGACGTAGCGCATGAAACCAGGGCACCAAAACAGCATGGCATGTTTAAAAACAAGAATGAAACTCTACTGATGATAATTTTGTGGATATAGTCATCTTAGCTGATTCGAATACAGGTGTTCACAGAAGTAGACTGGTCAACTAGGTCGCATTCATGGATTTGATTGCAGTTGACTGCATGTGATAAGTAACATTGCCAAGATATTAGTAAGTCGTTTGCGCCGGATGGAATGAAAATAAACGATTTTGTGTACTCAAGGCAATTTATTGCGCCTGATAAAACTTTTTATGCAAAGAATTGACACTGTAGATGCTGAATACACCTGACGGTTGTACAAACACTATTCATCTTCGCAAACCTATGGCAATTCAGAAGCTTTAGGCAGGGTGCGGAGTGTAACTGTATTATTTCAACCGCCTGACTTCAGGGAGGCACTGTGTCCAATAAAGTCACAATAATAGTTATGTTGAGTTAAAAGAGAGTTATCAGCTACCGCGACCCAACGTCCCTGCCCCGAAAAAATACCGGCAGCCACAGCTGTCACAACTGCCACACCCAATTATCGAGGAATGGTGCTCGAAACATCGATGTCTTTTGGACACCAATAATCAATTAAAAAAAGACGGATCCTTGAGCAGGACGCGGATTTTCAAGCAAATAAAAGCAACCTCGACGACTGGCCTGTTTGCGATTTTGGTAAATAGTTTTGCGACCGGAAGACATGAAAAATATTCTTGCATGTACAAGAAGGCACTATATGTTCACCTGCGTGCCCAATAGCTTAAATGCTCAAACAATCTCTCAGAATATGGAAGACTTATCCGTTATCAAAGCTTACTCGATTCCACCAAAAGAGCACGGTAGAATCCTGTATACATTCTCTTCTATGCAAGGCGATGCAGTGCTGATTATGCTTTAAGCCCGAAAAAAAATTGGCGAAGAAGTACGATTTTTCGGCAATTTCGTTTTCAATGAACTATAAATTCAAGCGAGAACAGGAAAATGCCACATCATCATCATCATTAATCACAGCAATACAAAAGCCATTAGCAACTTATATTTCACTGTCATATAGCCATAAGTGAACCAAAAAACAAGATTTTTTCAATAACTACAAAACAAATAATTTAGGCATACAAAATATTAGAGATTTATGAGAGAGAGAAAGCCTCTAGTTTCTACCATTAAATTTATCTAGATAACACACACACACACAAGTGAGGTAAACAAAACTACTGTACAACACTATTATGGCCAGTCAGCATTAAGACAAAGCAGCATCCCTGCAGTTTTCACTTCATCACGCTATAAACAGAATCAGAATATAACCATGTACGATTCATAGGCATGATCTCATCGTCCATGCTCTATTTGCCAGATGTAGCCACGACACAAAACAGTTGTCAAAGATAACCAGTTTCAAGAAGCCACTAGACAGAGACACAACAGGTCATTGACCTATCTGAGCGAAAGCTGATGAAGACAACAGTGATAGCATTCTCTACAGGTCAGATACAAATTATTGCAGACGATTTAAACGTCAGCATCTACGCAGTACTGAAATCCAGTGCAAAAGGCAAGATGTTATCCAAAACGGTATGCAACTATAATGCAAATGAGAAAGAGCTGTTGGCGATTCAATGAGCATTGCGCAAGTTTTTAAAAAAAATTATCATCGTAAGTCGAGTTGATGTGAAAATAAATCATAACGCGTTGCTACGTTGGTGGTTGCTGGGACCTAAACCTCGTGCGAATCAGGCGGTAAAAAGCTGTCTAAGTATGAATTCTCAATACTAACAAGCAGGTCAACTACAATATGGTTCGAGCATCTCTGTTGGCGAATCACGGCAGTAAGGCGAAATGTGCCAGCACTTATCGGAGCAACTGCGGTACAGTGAGCAGTTGCATAGGCAGTACCTAAGTAATTAGTGCGCAAAGATGGTGAAATGACACAGAGCATAGTGGCAGAGAACTTGCTAACAAAAGTAATTCAGTTTTAATATGAGAAGTTGCATCATCTTGGGGCTAATAGGCTGTCAGGAATGTTGCAAATTAGGCGTTTCTGGTACAGCATAAAAAGCATTATTCAAGTGTTAGAACTACTTCAGCGACTAAAACGTTAAGCTGCAATGGCACTAGAAGGCTATACATATGATTTTCAATTATACAGACAAGAATCTATTCCAACATGTTTTGTTAAGGTTTGCACCGGTGGATAATGATAACGTGATATATAAATTACCAATGTTAGAAAAATTGGCATTATGGTTAAATGTTTTGCCGTTATCAATCATCAAAATGTTTAGGCACAATCATCGTAAATGAGCCATAGATAAGCTGCTTTCGGTTGCCTGCGACATTTTTTAAGAATCAGGGCCCGAAAATTGAATCAAAAGAATCCAAACACAAAATTCGTAGCCAAGCAGTACCTCATTCAAGGTCGACATAATATCATCGGCAATACTTAGTTGAGTCACATTATTTCCTGCCTTAGATTTGGCCTTGTTGAAATTTTGGAAGAGAAACTAATTAAAGGTCAGTTATTCTACTTAGAAATATATAAAGAGGAACAAGAAATAACAAAGGAAGGCAATGAAGGCATGAGAAGTGATAAAAAGTATTCAAACCATGTTTGTTGACTTGAAATTAATGACAATATAATATTTTCAGTTGTAATCGTAACTACACAGAGATTGTACAGTCGAAGCACCAGTCAATTTATAATGTATACACGAATACGATGCGATGAAAGTCGCAGTTTTAAATTTAAATGTCATATATCAATTGCAGATTGACCATGATTAGTCAATTTGATGTCGTGCTATGTAAATAGCGACGGAAAGACGAAACGGATCAGTGCGTTCAACTGCTTGCAGTTCTTCCAAACTGTACAGCTCGTGAATAAAATGAGAATGGTGTTAATTTTAAAGCCACAAATATTTTTCCAAAATTGGAAATTCAGTAGTACAAAGCGTCTAACGAATAATATGTCAAACTGCGTGGAAAACGAAATTTATAAACAAATGATTAAAGGTAAATGCCCGGGGAAAAAGAAAAACCGAAAAAATAGTAGCATATGTACACAAATTTACACACTAAGAACAGGTGCAGTGCACAACTTTTGAATTTCAAAAGTTCGAACTTTTGTTTGTAAATAAGAATCCATCATCTTAAAGGATTGATTATGTAAAATAACAATAAATAATAATTTCAGTTGTGCAAATATTAAAGTTTTAAAATTCATTAAATAGCCAAAAAAATAATTATTTGAGAGTTTGTTATAGATACTAAGACAATTACGCTAAAAAAACACAATTGGATAAATATTGAATCGTTTTCATTCACGCGAATCTCCAGTCTCACGTTCTTTTAAAGTTGCCATAGTAATGTTCACTTAGGTCTAACCGAGATGGATAGACCAACTAGACGTTAAACTATTAAGCATACCAGCAATACATTTGTTTATTATTTCTATTCGAAAGAGTTATTGACTATATTCGTGAACAAGATTGTATCGGTTCAACAAGCCATTACGGCGCAGATAATATAAAAGGCTGGTTCCTGAATTGAAATAAGTCAGTTTCAGTTAAAAGGACATAGTGTCAAACAGAAAAGTGCAGTTTAATAATCATAGCAAAATGATTAAGTCCAACATGAATTTTTCCTCCAATCGAATCGAAGTTTGTTTATAATTACATGACAGTTGTATAAATGTGCGCAGTCAATAGTACATTTAGGCTAATTAGCATAAGAGCCGTTTGTCACCTTATGATAAGCGCTGTTTGAGGCATGTATTAATACGACCAAATGTCAATAAGTTAAATTTAACATACATAAATTGTGAAAAAAGGCAGAAACCTTCCAAAGGTACGAATTCATGGCGAAATAAGTGTGTTTAGCAACATGTTTCTGATGATATCAATAATTTTTCAAGTCAAAATAAATAAAAGTACTAAGTTGTTTCAACAGGAGATAGCTAGTGAAATCATCGATAAGTAAATTCAAACTTTAAAGCAACAAAATATAACCACCTCACTAGTGTTGCGCCTGAAAAAAATGGATTAAATCATTTAACAGACCATAGTTCAAAAGGAAAATCATTCTTAGTCGGGGCCCGCAACATATTAAAATTCACTTTTAAAGATTTTCGAAACTACATGCACAACAAACGGTAGGCAAACTAAATTTTCCGAGACAACCGCGCAATTAAAAAAATATAACTTACGTGTATAGAAACCTACAAATGCGTATGTATGCATAAGCAGAAATAAACACACATGCATACATACATAAATATATACTTACATACATACACACAAACGTATAAACAGGTATATACATAAATACACGTATACACCCACGCATACACGTTTACACATACATATATACATACATTCATACACGTTTATACATACATACATACATATATGCATACATACATGCACACAGACATATATACATCCATAGAAAAAGACATGCCTGTATACGTACACGCATACTTATGTACATACACAGGTATGCATATATACCTCACACATACATAACTTATATATACATAAGAGATAAAGCATACAAAATATCTTAATAGGCACATAAACATGTATACACTCGAAAATCCACACAGGAATAGCTTTAGTTACAATTATACACACAAGGGCATATATATATATATATATATATATATATATATATATATATATATATTATTTATTTATTATTTATTTATGATATCCATGCCGTTTTAATTAACACAGTATTCTTATAATTAGGAAAACAACATATAAATAACAAAGTGGATAAAGGCCATTTATTTCGTGAATACTAAACATCTCTTATACAATCATACATATTTCTACATTTTGGGTTTTCAATTGATTATGCTATTGGTAACAAATCTGACTCGTTATTACTGTTGTTTCTTGTTTTGACTAGTTGGTGAGTGTGTATGCGTTTGTGTTTGTGTTGTGCATGCGTGTTTGTATGTAAAGGTCCTTCTCGCAGTATTGCGAAGTGATGTCTGAGATCTTGTCATTATTGTTTTGGTATCTTGAGAGTTAGCCATTTGTGCACATTGTTCACTGTCGTCTTTCTCTACCTCGAGAGT
This sequence comes from Eudiplozoon nipponicum, assembly GCA_029291075.1. NCBI lineage: Eukaryota > Metazoa > Platyhelminthes > Monogenea > Mazocraeidea > Diplozoidae > Eudiplozoon > Eudiplozoon nipponicum. Next base: position 168,887 of record JAQBSW010000192.1, read on the forward strand.
AAATTTGATGTCTGAATCGACTCCATTTGCTTGTTTGAGGATTTCGGAAGGGTCTGCTGCTTCTGAGATGAACAACAATATATCATCTATATACCTTTTGTAGAGTGCGCACTGGTCAATTATACATTTTAGGCTCGTTTTTTCCAGGTGATACATGTATACATCTGCCAGGAGGGGTGCGATGCAACTTCCCATAGCTACACTATTGATCTGACGGTAGTATATCCCTTCGAAAGTAAATTGCACGTTTTTAGTACATGCTAATATGAGGTCTTTGATGTCATTGGGGTCTATAAGGAAGTCAAAAACCCATTTTTGATGAGGTCACACAAGATCTCCGTTGTCTTATCCAGTGGTATGTTTGTAAATAAGTATGAGACGTCAAGCGAGACCATTTTATTCTGTAGGATGTTCTTCCCCTTCAATTCATTTGCTAGTTCGAAGGAGTCCTTGATTGTGTTAGCGTTTATGATGCTCCGTATTGGTTCAAGTAGTTTGCAGAGAAACTTGGCTGGTTTATGTTGTGGAGCGTTGATCATTGACATAATGGGCCGCATCGAAGGAGCTCCTGAGGCTGTCACGGCTTTATGAGTTTTTGGTTTGCCGTACAATCTTGCGGTGTTTGTTCCGACTGGTTTTGCTTTTTGGATGTCTTCTGTGAGTTTTGATCTAATCTCGGAGTCAGCCATCGATGTTAGAACATGTTTTTCCATCTTTTTCAAAATTGTATTAATTCTTGATTCGATGTTCGTTGAATCATCTTTCTGTTTGATGTCATGCTTAAATTTAGATTGATCATTTATTATATCGTTCATGGCCTTCCTGTAAGCGTCGGCCTCAAGTATAACGATTCCTGATCCTTTGTCGGGTGTGGCAAGTCGTATGGATTTGTCTGATTGGAGTTTTCTGAGTTCGTCTATGTGCTGTTTTGTGATGATTTGGCTGTCTTTGAATTCCTTCTTGTATTGTTCTAGTGCGCTTACTATCTCAGCTTTCAGTCCTTGTCCATTGAATGCATGTGGGGCGCTGTCTTTCGTTAAGTCATTGTAGAAATTTTCCGTTCCAGCCTGAATGTCAATAATGTCAAGTTCACTTAGGTTTTTCTTGACTACGCAGAATTTTGCTCCTAAGGAGAGTAATTCTTTCTGGTGTTTTGACAAGATCACTTTTGAATAATTGTGAATAAAAGCGTCTGGGTTCGTAGGAAATTTTGATTGCGTAGGAAATTTGTCCAGGTCTCTGGTGAGGTCCTTGGTTTCTTTTTCCGCTGTTATTTTCATCAGTGTTTCTATCTTCTTTGTGAGAGCGGTGTATTCGCCGTCGTTCAGTCTTGCAATTTGACAACCCAGTGATTGAATGATGCTTTCAGCATCTTGCAGTTTTGATTGGTTGTCCTCGATACCATTAAGCAATAAGCGATTTATAAGTTTATTCGTCGGTTTTTGGTTATTCCTTCTGCATTGCTTGAGGAATCGTTTTGGCACAACATCTGATTCTAAACACGATTTGAAAAACTTAATTCTTTCTAGAAGTTTGGCACACGTACAGTTGGCTGCAATATAAGTGTTTAGTTCCTTACGGGTAAAAGGCTGACCCCGCTCTTTGATAATCTTTATGATATCCATGCCGTTTTAATTAACACAGTATTCTTATAATTAGGAAAACAACACATAAATAACAAAGTGGATAAGGGCCATTTATTTCGTGAATAACAGAATTCAACAACAATCTACTAGTATCCAGCCAAGAACCATTAGGCCCTCTACTAGAATCAACAAACGTACAATCGGATTGGCAACAATGTGAAGTGGAAATAACAAAGGCGCATACGATGACAGAAGTCTCCAAACAATGTGAGCGTTTAACATTGCAATCAACATTAGCGTTGTTACCAAGCAAAAATAGCAATCTTGCGCAGCGGGGTGAAACGATCAACTATACTGGGAAAAATAGCACTTGTACATGTAACAGTGAACAATGTGCACAAATGGCTAACTCTCAAGATACCAAAACAATAAATGACAAGATCTCAGACATCACTTCGCAATACTGCGAGAATGACCTTTACATACAAACACGCATACACAACACAAACACAAACACAAAGGCACACACACTCACCAACTAGTCAAAACAAGAAACAACAGTAATAACGAGTCAGATTTGTTACCAATAGCATAAACAATTGAAAAACCAAAATGTATAAATATGTATGATTGTATAAGAGATGTTTAGTATTCACGAAATAAATGGCCTTTATCCACTTTGTTATTTATGTGTTGTTTTCCTAATTATAAGAATATATATATATATATATATATATATATATATATATATATATATATATATATATATATATATAATTATCATCACAACCAGAAATTCACCAGTCTTTAATACATGATGCTTCTCGGTCATATAACCATGAGAAAATTAATAAAAATAGTCTAATTTCATACAAAAGAGCTGTTCAAAGAGTGATTTATGAAGGGGGAACTTATTCATATGGGAATAATTACTTAGATAATACAGACGAGAGGCAACCGATACCTCTACCCACCACTATCATGGCAAAGTCAACTTTAAGGCAAGAAAACATTGACAATACATCTTTTTTCCAGTTTTGATAGTGTCGCTTCAAAATATGATCGAGTTTGATTTCATTCCAGCTTTTCATTAGCTCTGTAGTTTTCTTTGATATATGGTTGCGACATAGGCCTTCATCAATTGCATTTCACGAAACAATGCAACTGATGAAGGCCTACGGTAAGTCTGGCCGAAATATTTTATCAAAAGAAAACTACTGGTACAATGAAAGCTGCGTTAGTCAAAACGCAGATCAGGTAATTTCAATTAATCCAGGTTCGCAATTAATAACTTTCTTCAACATGACCAAATGTCAAAGTTAATTCTGCCTGACTAAATAAATGTTATGATTTTTCCGCCAGAAATCTACAACAAGATAGACATTCAGCTTGATTCGATGCCATATGGCGCAGGGTTTTTAAACAAAATATTTTATGCGCTCACAAACCCCTTTCTTGGTAGACCATCGGGCTCTATACTGTTCAATTAGACTGTAGTTGCATTTAGCTGTTACAGCCTTCCCAAACAGCTGCCCACCTTGCTTCTTTCACCAGTCTAATACAAGCTCAAGGAATAATATTCATCCGGGCAATCGGATTCGAGGTTGTTCGCAAAAGGTGTACAAGCCACTGCAGTTGATGGAGCCTTACTTTTTGTCTAATGAGCACTTAGTGTTGTCGATCCAAAAGTATGTTTAATTGTGTCATCCTTTTTTCTTTCGTTGTCAGTTTGCAAGCGTCTAAAATCTTCCACTCTAAAGAACCAAGTTTTGCCAGAGTATAGCAAATCTGCACGTACATATGCATTGCATACACAACCCATAAGACAGAGTGAGATACTCGCGTTTCATCATAAATAGTGAAGGTTCAAAAAAGGCTAATTTGGCTTAGGCAACTCTCGTATTCAAATCATCATTCATACTGACCAAGTTACGCTAATACAGCCATCATGATATTTAAACCTGTGAAACGCATCTAGAATGTTACTGAGAAGCCGCAGAGTATAAGTGTGTAATGGGTGATCCTGTAGATGCATTTATATTTATAGCGTTAATTCCATACATAAAAACGGAACGACAACTGCCAATCTATTCAAAATGGCCCGAGTACAATTTCGGTTATCAAATAATTATACAATAACGTCTGCATAGTCAAGATCAGAAAGCCTATCACCGAACCACTGAGTCGAATATATTTTCGAAGTATAGAAACGCGGTTATTGTGGGCCGGCATTATGCTTCTCGCTGTTCAAGCACTTGCCTCATCGTTAAAATTGTTACTATGCAAACTTGGCCTGACCGAAATCAAGATTGTTCTCCTCATGTATGTCATTCACGCTAAACGCTGATTCAGCGCCAGTTATTCGAATCAAATAATCTAAATACGACTCAAGTTAAACTTATATTACGATGGTTTTTACACAAATTCCAATTGCATTTTTAAAAGAAAGGAATGATGGTTGACTCGCTTCCAGCAACCAACAGTCTCCTCATTACATACTAAAATGAATAGTCGACGCCATACAAACTATTTCAACGTCATCTTTAACTAATGTCGGAAGCAGATAATCAGGAATCGTAGTTTTGGAATAGGTGATTGTTTAAGTACACGCAAAAAATACATAAAAACAAATAAAAATACAAAAAATTGCGCACATTAAATATACTGGCCGTAAATAAACAACAGACATGCATAGAGACAAAATTACGTACAAACACACATGCATGTATATTTCCAACATAAATAAAAACAATTATTTAAATCAAATGTACGGACTTGATATAAACAACGAATACATCACTTCAGACATAGACGTGCACATAAAAACCTGCATGAATACACAAACCGATACATACAAAAACCAAAACTCCCGCTTTCTCCACATTGAGGTATAGAATAAACATCATGCCAATAATTATTATAAAGGTAGCACGTCAATATCGTTTCCCCTAACGTTTAGTCAGGAAGCCAAAGTTCTGAAAAACATTATTTAAATTTCGATATTACAATAATCAGTGTGACAGGAAACTAAAAAATGCCTACTACGACTTACCTAGAAGTTTAAATTATCCATAGCAAGAGAAATATTGGTAAACGCAGTGTGTAATAACATCATTACCTTATCAAAATCTTCCCGTTCTTGGTCAACAATCCAACCTTCATAGTCTCTTCCTCGATTCACGCCTAACGTAGCATCTATTGTGAACGGATTCTCCTTAGTGGCGCCGTCAAAGGCACCACCTTTAACACGATGTATGTCCGGTGGCCCAGCTTGTTTCAACTCCTACATATTTAAATGAAATAAAAACAAGTCGGCATTCTATGTAAAAGCACTATTGAAATATCTTAGCAAGAACCAACTGAACGAATTCGGAGAATGAATTACTTCGATCTATTCAATGAATGTTTCACTTCACATTGAATAATTAAAAACATAAGCAAATATATATACAGACATACGTTTTGGTGATATAAATTAAATGTTGTATAAGATAGCTAATACAATTAACCAACAAGAGCATTTTCAATAAATAAGTTTCTACGCGGAAAACGAGACTGCATGGGGCCGAAACTCAATTGTATTCTTATAGCTACAATGGTTTTATTTTATCTCCTGACTGAGCTCGATAATCACTTGTAGTGTGCTCTCGCGCACTCGACGGAATATAACAATCGACTACTACATCTTTTATAAATTGTTTCCATCTCACCTGTATGAGTTACGTTGTTTCAATGCATTACAGAATCCCGTATTTTGTACTCAAGATGAGTGTTCAAGGGAATCTGTCTATGACTTAAAACAAAACAGTGCAGCATGATTTCGTACGCATAGCAATTTTAAGTCAGGATTCATCTAATCCAGTTCCGTATACTAATCTTAACCTAGCTTAGCGTGTAAATTGTCGGCTATGACTAGAAAATCCGATCACCACTCACAAACAGAGATAAAACCTGAAAGATTTTCAAAGAATTCGTCCGCACCATTTGCGGAATAACTGAAAGTCGGCAAATGCACTTATACCTAATCAAGTACAAAGCTTATTAGCAGAACTTACTGTACGCTAGAAAATGAGTTACTGCTATAATCAAATAAGAACTTTACTGCAGCCGTGGTAAGCATAAAAACTACGAGAGTACGACTAAATCTAATCAGATGTATAAATAAAGTTCGTTCGATGAAAAGCTTTTCCATTTCTCATAGATATAATTCTATTGAGCAGAAAGAACTAAATTAACATAAAAAGTATATTGCACGTGCCATTGAAATCGAGCAAAACATAAATTCGTTCAAAGGATTTCAATTTTCACAGAACGGATTCAATTTCCATAGATAAATAGACATTTTGATCAATGAAGCAATAACATAAAGCAACCATAATCCAAAGTAGTAAGATAAAAACAATAAAAAAACCGTCGAATTAAGTTTTAAAGCCGAATTTTTCAAAAAGGAATATAGTTAGTTGTCCTGGAGACAGCAACGTCTACAAAGTAGATTAAAAGCAAATTTTTGAGACAAAAAGTGTAGGATTTTGGTCTAGGCTGATTTAATGGAAAGTGAAGATTTTAGAAGCGGAGCCACTCTTCAAACCAGAAGTACTCAGCGAAAAGATCCAGTTTGAGAGGAAATTGCAAAGATAATAATTTGTTTATGAATAATCCGTCTTATATGTTCTACCTGTTGAGACAAGACGTAACACATATCTCCTAAATTTGTAGTACGGATCAAAGAATTCCACATTATTCTGCTGAAAATATTATTGTGACAAATAAGTTTGGTTGAGCGATAAATTCAAATCAACGATAATAAATAGCAAATGGAAACGCAAAATGTGAAAACATAAATTATATTAAGCAAGAAAGTTGTCGTCGATATTATCCTGGTCAAAGTTACCTTCCGTTTTATATCTACATAGTGTTCTGTTACAACAAGAAGACGACAGGGTTCTTACTCATCTTGTACTATCCTCATTGCTATCTTTAATAATAAACAAGTTCTAGTCACTGCCTCACTAATTTTTACACAATCCTGTTTTGATTTGTGCCACGATCGTTTCAAGTGTCAAACTGTATGCTTTTTGTTGCCAGTTAAAGCTGTATTTATACTATCATTATAATTATATGTCAATTGAAGATTAAAAACTGAGCATACACGTTGGTAGAATGCAATTAACACTTAATATTTACAAACAGGAGGAGTTTTTAAAAATATGATTCAGGAAAAGTAAATTCTCTGTTATTTGATAATAAAACTACCCGAGGTATTAGCGAAAGCAATCTTGGTACATCGTTTCTCAATGAGTTATCGATTTGTTCAATATATCGGTCTTTGACAATTGGAAATGTAGTAAAATCTTGATCGTGAAGAATCTCCCGCATTTTCTCAACATTGACGAAATCACCAACAGACAACTGATGCTGTCGAGCTAGTGTTTCATATATAGACGGAAGCTGCTTCAGAAGTTCTGCCTGTTTCTTATTTTTACCAACTATTGACGGCATTTCTTTCTTTAAATGACTCAATAAGAAAGCATGAACCTTTACGTTTAAAGAAATTATTAAATACTTGTTACCTTGCACAAACGACATCGACGAATTAGATCGTTCACTTTTCTCATCGCTGCGTTAGAAGGAAGCGATTGCAGATCTTTGAAAAGATCTTGTTCCTCTAGTTCGAACAATCGTTTATTAGTATCAAAATGAAGAGGCTGATCCCAAAAGGAACCAATAAACACTCTAGATACCTCTGGTGATTGCAATACTTTACCAAGCCCCCACATTAAAGCGCCATATATTCTCATCAACTGCTGAGCGTCTACCATATCAGCCTTGTTTAAAACTATCCTAATTTTTTCATCATAACCACGAAGTGCCTCTATTACATTTTTAAACTCGTCAGAAATGTCTAGTTTATGTGCATCGAACAATAGTATGATCCGGTCTACGTGCTCAGCAAACCATTCAATAACTTCTGCGTAATTGTAGCCACGATCAGTTCTTTGTTTTTCTCCACTAAGAATACCCGGAGTATCAACGATAGTGATTGACTCCAGAACAGTATTTGGCAATTGTGAGCAGACAAATCGATTAAGAAACGTGTTTCCAAATCTAGATAATGGTCTAAATTGTTTTTCACTGTCAACAACTAATGCATTTCCAGGGATTATCCCTTCGACACCATGCATAACCACTGTAAAACAATCAGTAGTAGGCTCTGGACCAATGCGTATTCCGGGAAAATCTGAACCCAATAAGTATTTAATAAAAGTAGTCTTTCCGGTTGAATATTGACCGAGAAGGAGAACCATTGGTTTAGCTTTAAAATCACCATTATCGATAGGAGGTGAATGGAATTGATGAAACAGTGATTGCTTCTCTACAGGAAGCAATACACGATTATATATATCTTGAAGGCCATCACAAACAGATGAGAAAACCTTATAGCCATTTATACCAACCTTTTTGCTCATATTTAATTAGAAAGAATTATCCCTAACAGAGATGGGTACTAATTATTTATCACAAGGACAAAACGGTGTGCCATTACTACATTATTAAATTAAGGTAACTTAATAAATATAGTGTATAAATAAAATATAAATTATTTGGTATGAAAATTGAAATTAGAGGTATTTACTATATGTCTTATAATAAAATCATTAATTAATTACAATGTTATTAAGATTATGAGCTAAATGCGATCCATAGAGACCAAATGTACCGCTTATTTCGTACAATTTTTTTTGAGAAAGGAAAACAATTGTAAAATACCTCGGCTTCTAGTAAATGCCGTATGAATTCACAAAGCCAGTTATGTGCCGAGATGATTGAAAATAATACTGATTGGAGCCTTTATTAGAACCGGTATTGCGTTTAATGGAAAACATCGAGAAATTTAGTTGTAGTAGCAGTGTCTAGAAATACTCCTTGACAGTTCGGACCGGCTCTGGTTGACTGGCTGAAATTCCTTCTGATGCGGCGTTGACATCTGCGGTGAGAGACTTTGTGATGACTGAGTATTGCCTCATTGAAGATCTGTGTCAACACCGTTGTGACTGGCACACGTAGAGGCCCAATAATTAGATGTTGCTCCGTCTCACTAGTTGTGCAGCAACAAGATTGGCTTGACTAGGTGACTCTGCTTATGAACCAAGTCCAGAAGTCAGCGAAGTGGAACAGTAGGTATGACACAAGGCAGCGCGTACACGTAGCGTACAACATAAATCAAACGTGATTATGACAAGCATGGTAAATGCACCGTACTTTTATAGCATGAAAAATGAAAGCTCGCACGCCATTGGTCAACGGGAAATTTTGATTTTATTAATTGGTCCCGCGTAAATTAAATTTGAATTTCATTTACTTGATAGGTCGGCGAATTGTTCTTAACCAGTTACATCACTTTACTTTCTGAAAAAGAAAAACATTCCTCTCGGCGAGGCTTGATAAGAAATGTAGGGCAGAGTTCGAACCCAGTTAAGCAACTGGTTATTATTCTGCCCATAGCTATTTAAAAAAATGTACCATAAATGCTGGGCTGAATTATGCTTGTTGGTTGCTTCAACAATGATATGATGCCAAATAACCCCTGGGAATTGCTACACAAATTGTTAGCTGTAATGGCCGGATATACCGCGTGATGCAAAATAGAGCAGCATAAGATTTGGAGAACCGCTGCCTGAGGATTGCAAGGCATATTGCCACTGAAGTTGCCAGGTTTAAGTTGAAACCTGTGCAGGCTGAATCGCCCTTAGTGTGTTTGAATAGGACCCGTGGATCTATTGTTTTTGTCAAGATATTCGAAGAGTGGTCACTGTGCAACTGATGAAATTGAGATAAACATTGAAAGTGGCCTGTAACATTTTATGAAGCCAATGACTAATTAGTGTTTCTACACAAGGCGTCAGCTATAAGTAACTGGTCATACCAAAATAGACAGTGTGAGCTCAGGTGTGAGACATAAGTTACAACGTAAAAATACATATCTGAAAATCAAATGTTAATGACAAAATGTGTACTTGAGCATTGCTGCAGAAATAGCATAATACCGAAGAAATGTTAAAAAGCTACGTAATTGTTAGCTAAGTAGAGCTGGTTATACAACGAGAGACAAGTGAGTGTGAGAGAAGTAAATAAATATTTTGAATTCATAGAGGTCACATTGCATGACATAATGCACAAGTGGTGCGCATTAAGTTTAAAATTTGATACCTAAAAAGAAGAAAAATTAATGTTAAACAATTATCAGTTATGCGTTATACAAAGCAATCTATTGCTAGGTTGAGATTGTAGGCAGATAGTGCTAGAGTCGCGTGTATAAAGTTGTATTATCCCAGGATCAAGGGGTTCGATAGACGGTTTCAAGCTGTCTATGCTTACTGATGTAGATGTAGCAACTTGTATGATAATGAAGTATTTCGGCTGTCTGAGCAAAATTGAGTAAGGAACGCGATACTTTGGTTGTATTTTTGTAACAGCAGCGTTGTTGCGAACGAGTACTATCTGGCAGTTGTGGAGCTGCAATTGAACAAAAATTGGACGAGACGTATGTCTCGGTTGCTGTTGAGACATGTTACTCAAATGAAATCGAAGGCGGATAGCTTCGTCTTGTGGGTCATCCTGTGCGCCTAGTAGACGTTGGAGCTGACTAGGGAGGCGTAGATCCATGCCATACAAAATTTGTTACGCAGAAGTTTTAATAGATTCACGAGTACGGGAACGCATGGAAAGCAGAACTAAAGGTAGTGCATCGACCCAGTTGCTATTAATGGACGAGAATGCTAAAGCAGTTGAGTTCCTTATACATACTCTTTACCATACTGTTAGATTTGGAATGGTAGAAAGTCGTCTGGAATAAGGTGCATCCCATGAATAGCAAGGTTGTTTTGAAACGATCCGATGAGAAGAAAATGCTTCTTTCAGTAATGAACTTAGTGGGAACACCATAATGGGATATCCATGCAGAGGTAAATCCGTTATTGACTTCTTCTGCAGAAATGGAGCGAAAAGGTAATGCCGCAGGACATCGTGTAAATTTATCATTCATAGTTATAAGGTAGCTGAAACGTTGAACCTTTGTCGATGTGGACGACAGCTAGGCATGACATAGTTCGGTAATGCTGCAACTTAGAACAAGTGTGAAGTGTGATTTTGTTTTTCTGGAAAATGGCACACTCAGTGACCTATCGTTTAACGTTCTGCTTAAGCCTGTGATTGGAGAAACAACCTGTAAGAGGTCGGACTGTCGCCTTGCTTCCTGGGTGAAAAATTGAGTTAATTGAGTCTAAAACTTTTTTCTGAAGGATGGTCGGCAGAACTGGCTTGTTGGGCTTCGTACCCGTGAAGTAAACAAGAGGTAAGCCTTCCCAGGGACGAAATACTAACTTAGTTGGGTGACGGACAACTGATCTTTGAATGTGAGTGTCACCGCGCTGTTCTTTTCGCAGGAGGGATGACGTTAGTGCAGGTTCTTTGGGAGTCACGGAGTTGACAGTGAATTGCGACGGAGAATGTGTTTGGAGCGAGACCTCTGGCCTACAATGAAGTTCTATTTGCCTTTGACATGAGAGGTGTCGAATTGCCCTTTGCTCAGATGAGACAGCTGTCTTACCACTCTGGCAGGGTACCTGGCGACAGCTGAATTTGCGTTTTGTAGTGCGCTAAACAATGGTGCATGATCTGTGAAAGCAACAAATCAGTTGCTGCCAACGATGCAGATAATATGGCGTACAGCGTTGTGGATGGCGAGGAGTTCTCCATCAAATTGTCACATCTTGTTTCTACTGATTGGAGATTATGCGATTAAAAACTGACAGGCTTCCGATATCTGTCGATCTGTTGTTCCAACGTGGCTCCAATAGCGAATTCAGGAGCAACTGTCGAGAGTAGAAAAGACCGTTGAAAATCTGGATGCGTTAGCATTGTAGCATTTGATAACGAGTTGACGGCGAATCGAAGTAATTGCTCGTCTTTAGATTTCCAAGAAATGATGGAGTTCTTGCTAAATAATTTTCGATTCGGCAGGTGCCTACACAACGGATAAAGTTGTATTGAAATGCCGAGAAGGAACTTGCGATAGTAGTTTAGGACTCCCAAAAATTTTTGTAGCTTACTAACAGTCTTCGGTGACTTGATATTCTTGATTAAATTTACTTTCAGCCACAAAGATTGATTACCTTGTAGCGTGATAAGATGCCCTAGAAAGTCCACCGATGTAGTTGCAATTTGAGACTTGTCACAGTTTATCTTGAGTCCGTGGTTAGATATGTGTGAGAGGACATTTCGTAAATGCTTGGCATGAGATTGTAAGTCTGGACTAAAAACCATTATTTCATCGAGATATGACATACATTAAACGGCGTCGTCGCGAAGTATGTTGTCTATGAATCTTTGAAAAGTCTGTGTAGCACACTTAACTCCAAAAGGCATGTAAAGATATTCGATATGGCCAAATGAAGTGATGACCACAGTCTTTTAATACTTTCTGGCGCTACCGGGATGTGATGGTAGGCTTGTCTGAAGTCAATCACTAAGAAGAATTTGCAACCTCTGAGTCTTTTAAGTAAGGTTTTAATATTGTGAATAGGATATGCATAGGATTTGGTCACCGAATTTAACTTTCGATAATCTTCACAATCTCTGTAAGATCCGTTTTATTTGGTGACTAAGTGCAGTGGTGACGCCCATGAACTTTTAGATGGTCTGATGATTCCCACTTTCAATAGTCTTGAAAATTCCTCTTGGGCAACTTGCATTTTAGCAGGGGCCAGTGGTCGCTTCTTGAGTACAATACGTTGTCCTTCTGTGACGATAAAGTGTATCGTGAAGGAGACTTAGCTCTGACTTGCTGAGATCGAAAAGCGACTTGCGTTCTCGAAGAGCTGCTGATATCTCTGCTGAATGATGCACTGGGGTTGGCTGAATTACCTGTAACTCCAAATGCTCGGAGGCAAGTGTGCAACAACTTTGCTCAAGTCCGGTGGAGTGGTCGATTATCTTTTGATTAGCAAGATCAACAATGAGCCGAAATTTCAAAAATAAATCAAGACCTATTATATTGTGTGAGACCTTGGTGACAATGAATTTGTGAGTAAATTCACGCCGTAAACCTATGTTGAGTTTGTGATGCCGGCAGTCATAAATAGATATGATGTCCTTTGTAGCTGATGCACGTAAAATGCCTAGAGTCATCTCTGCTACTGTATCACCCTTGAGAACTGAAACTGCCGCATCTGTGTCTACGATGAATTTTTCGCCAGTTCTGAAATCAAGAAGATGCAGAAGTTCGTTGGGCTGTTTGGCTGGGTCAAACAAAGAAGTAGGCTGGTCATTGCGACTGACATTGTCAGTGTGGCTGTCTATGTGACATATTCAGCGTAGACGAAAAGAGTCAATAGGAATGGCAGATTATAAGAGATTGCTTCTAAATGGCACCGTTGATGCCATTGATGCGCAGAAAGTACGGTCTTCTAATTTCTGCGCCATACGTTTCCCGATCTTGATGCTCCACTGCGCCTGTTTTCTGAGGCCTTTCCCGTCAACTGTGAAAATTGGTATTCATTCGGGAATTCGTCCGTACGGAAGAGACAGACTTGACATGAATAAAAAATTCTTGTGATTATAGCACCAGTTCATTAGGGTATATATATTGAAGGGTTGCGGGGATCTAGATCGCCGCATACTGTTGTTTCGTGTTTTGGGTGGGAAATGGGTCGTGCGCTCACCTGATTCAGCTTGGATTTCCCTGTGGCTAATACTTTTAGAACTTAAATCATGTTCGCTTTTGTCCTCTCTAAAGAGGCGATCCTATCATCTTGTGGGTCAGGACAAAATGATGACGAATTTCTCTTAGGTTTCAAGATCATAAATTCTAATTCGCTTCTTTGTGATAAGTCACCTATTGAGAGAGAGAGAGTTGGGGAGCTGTCTGACGAAAAGTTTTAATGACTGTGGAATATTGTTAATAAGAAAAACCTTAGTATCATGATCACAAATATAGATTTTATACCAACGTTTCCGTAACTCACTTAAAATCTGAATAGGGCCAAGATTTGGAATGTCTAACTGCGCATATTTATTTAATATCTGCTCAGTTTCAGTGGGTTCCAGCAAGGATTCTACATCATTTTGGAAGAACAAAATGGGATTGGGTAGTTTCCTTATGGCCTCAAACTTCGGATCAATTCGTCGCTGCAACTCTGAAGAAAGTTTAGCGAAAACATTTGACAGTTTTGTATGACTGTCATAATCTGGAAACGGGTAGAAAGCAGAGTCTAAGAATAACTCCCAATCCTCATCTCATACAGTTACATCTATACCTAAAATTTGACCTGACATTCTAACAATCTTACGGGATCTTAAAAACATAAATTTATAAACAAAATAAAAAGTATAAAAAGACGTGAATCGAAACGCTTACCGAAATCTGCTTACACAGTTGAACTTGACGAAGTCAAAATCAGCATTCACAGTTGAAACTGACGTAATGAGCACAGAACACAGATGAAATTAGTTCTTTCACAAAATCACAAGCCACAGTTCTAAATTTTCGTATAGTCAATAATGTGCTTCAACAAAATAATTATTCTGCGTCCACCTTCCAGTTTGTCACACGAGATCACAAAGGTATTCATTTTGTACCAGGGAGAAAAATTTTGAATAGAACACCTTTCCTCAAAAACAATTACCAACGAAACATTTCCCACAAAACCTCGACTCAATAAAGATTCACAACCAGAATAAAATGTGATATATGCTAACGTCAATTTACTGTACTCCCAAAAAATATAATGAAAAAGAAACACAGTCGATAATATTTATGCCAAAAATGTTGTGGTTTTCCAATAAGTCTAGAAAACACAGTACTGTTCTCAGTATCCTGGCGCGGTCGCCATTTTGTAAACGCCAGAGCTTCAAGTAAATGTTTTATGGTGTCACAAAATCAGTTAGGCGCCAAGATGTCTGAGAATAAATACCATTAGGGGCCTTTATTAGGGCCGGTATGGCGCTCTCCGTCAAATGCTGAGAAAGTTAGTTAATGTAGCAGTGTCTAGAAATACTCCTTGACATTTGAGTCCGTCCCTGGTTGGCTGATTGGTGTTCTTTCTGTTGTGGCGTTGACATTAGTGGCGAGAACTATGTGAGGGCTGCACTAAAAATTTTCGGGAAAATAATTATGAATAAACACCAAATGGATGTAGGCAAACTCAAATAACTGTCCTTCCTACAAAATTATGAAAATATTCTAAAGGTCAGGATGGCGAAAATCCGTATATACGTTGGTTCAAGATAGGTTCCACTATGTACAATGCAGGCACTACTGTATGTACTTGCAGGCCCCCGTTGAAATAATAATTGGTTCTCTGTAACATCTATGAAGATACTCGAAATAAGGCACCAAATTCCAACTGGCTCGACTAATAATAATATCTGTTGCAATATAAGATGCCAACTTAAGCTCCAGGATTTTTTAAGGATGGTGGCGATATAAGTTCATGAACATTGATCAAACTTTTTCATACTATATGGAATGAGGAAACCGTACCACTTGATTGGAATGAGTCGACCATCATTCTCATCTTCAAAAAAGGCAATCGTGATTCGTGCGATAACCATCGTGGTATAAGCTGGACTCCGGTCGTATTTAGGTTATTTGCTTTGATTATCCTACGTCGTCTTAGCGCTTCATGTGAATCACATAAAAGAAAATAGGCCGGATTCCACGCAGGACGAGGTTGTATAGATAATATTTTTAAGTTAAGGCGAGATTTTGAACAGAGACATTTATATCACCGTCGCACAACAGCCGTCTTTCTAGACTTCAAGGGTGCATTTAATTCGGTGTATCGCAATGTTTTATTCCATATTTTGTCGAAAAGCGGTATGCCCACAAAATTTGGTAATATTATACGAGCTCTCTATACAAATACATCTGGTCGCGTTAAGGTCTACAACGAGTTAACGCATAACTTTACAACTAGCAGTGTTTTTCGTCAAGGTTGTTTACTTTCTCCCTTCTGTATAATTTTTTAATTGATGCTATTATGAAAAACACTCTCCCACACATTTGGGATTCTGGAGTTGAAGTTCTCCCGGGCGATAAACTAGTCGATCTAGACTATGCGGACGATATCGTTCTATAATTCGACAATCGGAATGCTGTCCAGGCCAACTTGAAAAGATTAACAGACGACTTTCGGTATGAAATTCGCACCCTCTAAATGTTACAGGATCACCCGCCACTCACTCCAACGTTGCGACTGCAGAATGAAGATCTAGACATAGTCGACAGGTTTATATATCTTGGGAGCTTTATCAATAACGTAGACAATATGTCCGACGAGGTGAGAAAACGAATCGCGAAAGCTAGAGTAGCTTTCACTAACCTTCTTAATTTATGGAGAAACACCAACATTTCACTTTGCCGTAAAGATCGTGTTTACAATGCATCTGTACGCGCAGTCGTACTATACGCTAGTGAAACTTGGCCTCTTAGAGTTGATGATTTGAGACGCTTAGAGGCATTCGATCATCGTTGTTTGAGAAGTATAGCACACATTGGTTACCAACAACGAATAACTAACGTTGATATCCGTAGACGTATTTTTGGATCTGACAATAAGTGCTTGCCGTTAGAAAAACAAATAAGGCTCCATCAACTTCGTTGTCTCGGTCACGTTTAGCGTATTCCATCATTTCGATTGACCAGTAGAGCTCTTGTCTCTCATCCAGCACCAAATTGGCGTAAGAAACAAGGTGGGCAGATTTTGACATGACAGAAACAATTGAAGTCATCAAAATTGGGTGGTACAGGACCCACTCGTCTGCCAGGATGAGGTCCTCGTGCGTATCATATTTCTTGGTTAGAAACGCTTAGCGATAGGGCATCGAATTGAGCTCTGTGGCGATCTTGTTGCACATGTCTAGTAAAATTATTTTCGTAACTTTCTTTTCTTAGTAGGGCAAAGTTAGCTGCGAGGCTTGGTATGTTTATGATGCGATACAGTGAAATCCGCAAGGAAGCTGTATTGCTGATGTCGCCTTGCCCGAATGCTAAATTGGCTATAGTGGTGTTGTAGAGCGGCTTAGTTTGCCTCATTTCTGTGAGTTATCCTGATATATTTACTCAAAGTAGCAAGGTATTCCTTCTTTCTTTGCATCTTTCTCTCTTAAATATCACTATTAATTTGTCTAAATTCATTGACATACTTTTTACAGTCCTTATGGTTATTTGGCAGTGAAACATTAATCACTTTTGACTTTTGTATGGCTGGACAAGATGATGATGCTGAAGGCTGACTATTGTCTCGTTGAAGATCTGCGATAACACCGTGGTGACTGGCACATTTGAAGGCCCTATAAGTAGATATTACTCCATCTCACTAGTTGTATAGCGACAAGACTGGCGTGACTGAAATCAGCGTAGGTAAAAAGTCAGTATGCAGGAGACAGCACACACACGTAGGGCGCA
This sequence comes from Eudiplozoon nipponicum, assembly GCA_029291075.1. Lineage (NCBI taxonomy): Eukaryota > Metazoa > Platyhelminthes > Monogenea > Mazocraeidea > Diplozoidae > Eudiplozoon > Eudiplozoon nipponicum. The sequence goes on from JAQBSW010000192.1 coordinate 185,939, forward strand.
GCAGAAGGCAAACGTGAATACTGACTAGCATGGTAAATGCACCGTGCTTATATACTTTTGAAATCGAAAGCCCGCACGCCATTGGTTAACGGCAAATTTCGCTTGTTTTAATTGGTGCCGCGTAAATTAAATTTGAATTTTATTTACGCAATATATCGACGAATTGGTTTTGAGCCGTTACACAACCATAAGCCAAACACATGCAATCTGCAAATTTATGTGCGCAATGCATATAATTATCATAGAATTGATTTAAATAAAATAGAATAGAATTATTTATCTGGATCCAAATCACATATGGTCTGTCGAATATTGAGAACAAGAGCATATATACACTATACAAATTACATTTCTCATGAAGATTCACAGAATAGAAACAAATAGAATGTTTTTGGAATTAAACCACACATGCTCTATCAATTATGGAATAGAATTTCTTTATTTGGATTTATAGAGGCCCTTTGATCACTACCATAAGAGAGTCTCTGAGATGCCAGTTTCAGACAATCCATATATGCAGTATGATCATCTAATTTAGAACAACTAAATCCCTCAGATGTATTATTTAAATTACATTACTAAAGTCCAACTGCTAATTGCTCTGTATCCTCAATATTTTACAAACCAGCCATAATATTTAAAAAAAATATTTCTTGCAATATATATTATAAAAATAAGTGTGCTCACCCAAATACGCTGATTTCCACAGATGACAGAACGATAGGTTGGTGACCTTGCAAACAAATATCCAAATGAATTCCCTGAAGAAAATTCGAGATCCTTCCCAATAATGTGTATAAAGAACACTCGATGAATGCAAATTTCAATACTTTATTAACAAAGAGTATTCAGATAAAACCATGCAGCAAAGCGTGCACGCAACTCAATAACTCAAAAAAACTCCCGTATAAACATTCACGAATACAAGTAAAAAAATTTCGACTATAAAAACAAAGTATGTTTTATGCGTTGCGAAACTAATAACAAATTAGTTAAGTTGTGACAAGAAGGGTAAAAAAAGACAGCATGAAATGAAATTATATTCTCATTCACATGCGTTTAGTGCTCACATGTAGGAACTACTATATATTTGGGTAAGTAATGTGGAATACTAGGACGGCAAAATCTCCAAGACGAATGTGTAAACCAATAGTAGAGAACCTAACATCATATAAAGTCTCGAAAATGCGACTTCCACGCTAACTCGCTCTATAAAATAAATATACTGAGTCTGTAATGATAATAACACTATGGCTATTGTGTCAGTAACCGATACTAACATTATAGTATTGGAAAGCTACATGGTACTAACACTATGGTATCCGAGTCCGTACGTGGTACCAACATGATGGATATCAATGTATGCTGTAATTTACCGAAATTGAGAATTACAACTTTTTCTGAACACCTGTTACTCCAGTAAATCCATACACTCTGGCCTTGATCGTATATGTAGTTCTCCGCAACAAGCAGTATTTACCTGTGATGTAAACAAAAGAAACTTCCAAAAAAATTACAATATCTTTTAAATACACAATATTGTTTGATGAAACCAGTGATAAAATCAAACGTCCAAAAACTTAAATTTGAAATATTTTTTATGAGGAGTTAATTGATGTCCGATAAATTAATTAACCTCCACATAAACTCTCATGTTTAAGATGTTTAATCCTAAATTACGAAGTCCTCATTCTTCGGTTTCTTGATAATTATTCCAGAACAATTTCCAGCATGTTGTGCTGATACGTCACTAGGTTTCACTTTCATATTGCATTGTTTTCTGTCCTCAGTCGTCATGGTTTTAATCTTTTCTTTTTTCCTACATTTATTTTGCTCTTCCATTTTCTCACACATTTTCAAGTCACATCTTGCCTCAGCTTCTGGATATTTCGATAGATACCGGTACTCAGTCTCCTACTCCATCCATGTAATGTGAAATGCAGCGATCCAGTACTACACACACTACTGTGCCATTTACTTCTATAAATGCAATTTTATCAGTCATATGATTGACTATAAATGGCCCTATATAGAACGGAGTCAGATAATTCTGACTGTTCTCGTTAGTTCTATATACATGAGATGCCAGCTTTAAATATGAAGTTCCAAAGCATTTTGACCTTGAACTTCTAGTTTTGGCTGGAGCTAAGCGACTCATTTTATCTCTCAAAGCTCCAACAAACCAATCTACTGAACAGGATGCTCGATCAAGACAACTTGGAGTTTCTATTAGAAGATATCCAGTTAATCTCAATTGTTCTCCATAAGCAAATTCTGCTATGGATGTTCCTAACTGAGCTCTGTATCTGTTTCGCATTGCCAACAAAACTATGGGCAAATCATATATCCAGCTAGATCCATCAGTGCAGCGTAATGCAAACTTCAGCTCCCTGCGCAGTCTCTCAAGTATCCCATTAGCTCTGGGATTATACGAACATGTGTATTTTACTTCTATCCCCATAGTATTCAATGATCTGATAAATAGTTCAGACATAAAACTACTACCACGATCAGTAGTTACGCCTACGAGGAAACCATATCGTGACACCAAATTGTGCAAGAACATATGTAAGACTTCTTGAGCTGTCATGTCCTTCAGGATTGCTACCTCAAACTGACGACTGAAACGATCAACCATCATGAGTAAATTCTTTTGGCCAGAAATTTCTGGCATTTATACTATATTAATATGTACATGCATGAAACGATCCGCTGGTTTACCAATCATTTTAATTTCTGTTTTAATATGACGCCAAGCTTTACAAGTTTGACACCGGGCACATGTCCTTACCAAAGCTCTTCTGTCTTTCGAAATCTTAGGCCATACATATCTATCAATGACCATCCTGACAGTTGCCTTAATGGAAGGATAACCAAACTCGTGCAGCTGTTGAATTACCTTAAACCTTAATTTTAACGGTACATACGGTCTAGGTTGTCTCCTGAAAATTTCACATAGTAACCACTTATCTCCACTGTTCTTGTGTGTATACCCGGTATTCTTTGCCAACATAGCTACTAAAGGATCAACAATTTGTGCTTCTATCAATTGCTAGACAAAATCATTAGAAGATACAACAGAGCATACGAGTGACTCCAAGCAAATCATACCTTCATCTGATACGTATGGTCTACTGAGAGTATCTGCCACCACATTCTCTTTTCCTGAGATATGAGTAATGTCACAATCAAATTCTGCGAGTCTGGTTATTTTGAATTCACCCGCCGAGAATAATTAGGCCTATTCGCTTTCTCTAGAATACTTATCAACGATTTATGATCAGTTAATATCGTACACTGATGTTCATCTAGGTAGTGCTCAAAATGCAGCACTGCAGAATTAACCGATAGTAACTCCTTTCCAAACATGTCATATCGCTTCTTGCGATCTAGGAGTTTCCGACGATTGATTATACCATTATCCTTCTGATGTAACACTGGCCTTATGGCTACATCGGAAGCATTTATGACCAGTTCAAACGGCTTAGTCTAATCCAAAGGTGCTAATGTGATAATTTGGCTTAACAGATCTTTGGCCTTCTGGAAATTTTTTTTGTCGACTTGGCTAAAATTAATATGCCAGGATTTCTTGATCGTATTCCGTTGACGAAATAAATATCGAGATAGCGACCCCAAAATTCTAGCTAAACCTCTTATAAAACGACGATAATAGCTAATCAATCACAAAAATCTAGAGTTAAGGGTTCTGGAACATCCTTGATTGCTTGGACCTTATCTTTCAAGGTTTTGATTCCATCCTTGAAAATGGAGCGTCAAAGAAATTTAACAATAGAGCAACCAATTCTGCACTTTTCTGGCTTCACTACCAATCCATAATGTTCCAGCTTAGATAAAACGACGTCCAAGTGCTCCCGGTGTTCCTCCCTAGATTGACTATATATAATGATGTCATCTATATACACTCTAGCAAATGAACAGTCTTGAAGAACTTCCTCTGTCAGACGCTGGAATGTCTGACTTGCATTCTTCAACCCAAAAGGCATACATAAAAATTCATGCGATCCTCCTCCAGGGAATCGCACTGCTGTCAGCGGTATAGATTTTTCCTCCATAGGTACTTGATAGTACGCTTTCTGCAGATCTAACGTTTTATATACCTCATACCCCATTATATCCCTGAGCAAAGTACTCTGGTTCGGTAGAGGATACGAATCTCCTTTTGTTACCGAGTTCAATAGACGATAGTTACCACAAATTCTCTATTGACCTGTTTCAAGTTTTGGAACCACTACTATTGGAGATGCAAAGTTAGAATTTGAACGCTGACACATTCCTTCTTCCCTCAACCGCTTAGATTATGCAATAGCAACCTGCTGCTTATGTTTTGATAACGTTGAGCCTTCGGTGAAAAGGAAAGTGGCTCCACCAACTCGATTTGGTGTTCTATGCCTGTCTTCAATCATTTCTGCTTAGCATTGAAAGGTAGAAACACAGCCAGGTGTTCCTCGATGACATTCAACAAGTCATCGGCGACGACGGGTCTGGGTAGTCTCACTGACCTAACTACTGACGTCCCAGACTCAGCATAATTCACTATACCATTGTTTAGTCCAATGGTCCTAGATTTTGGATCTAAAGCGAGATTAAAATGTATCAAAAAATCCACGCCAATGATGTTATCCTTTATATCAGTGACCAGAAGATTCCAAGTAAATGGTGATTTCTGCCCCAAAGTTACTGACAACTCTTTAACTTCCTTAACTTCAATTGGACATCCATTGTCAACCCATAGTTGATTAACAAATGTGGGACTATCAATTTCCACCACATCGGATTGAACTATGCTCGCCTCTGCACCCGTATCTATTAAAAAGTTTTGCCCACTAAGTTCATCTGTCATAACGCACTTATTACTCTTAAAGCCAGCAGCCTCCTTGAGATTACGTTCCAGCCAAAATCTCACATATTTACGAACCGTATTACGGCGCGTTTCTTCTATCGAAGTTTCCGAAATTAACTTCAATGAATCCAGGATGCCTCAAATATGTATACCTTGGAGCCTTGCATGCACAACCCCTCTACAGCTCCTACTAGCGGGGGTTCTACTAGTTTTCCAGCGGCTTACACAAGGCCAAAGGAAGAGTATTTCCTTTCCAGTGGGGATCACCCAATCTTGGAAGTGTGCATTCTTTGCCCTGACACTTTCCAAACTCGGCGTATTTATGATGCGAAATGCACCATTCGTGTGATCCTTGAACACTCCCACACGATTCGCTTCTCCGATGCTTGGAAGTTTAACTTTTATCACGAGAATTTATTCTACCTCTGATGAAAATTTCTCTCTCCGTTTTCATCCAACCCACATCCCTTCGGAGGCTACTTAATTCATTCTCTACGGTCAGGAATCTCCCTGAGAGATGTCTGAGTTTCTGCACAAGGCGTGAATCTGCTGTTACTGCATGTACCCTAGGTTCCTTCTGACGATCACTTTGTCCAACCCTTTGAGCTTCTTTGGCCACTCTAGTTCCAATGTATCATAGATATCCAAAGTGGCTCTTAATCTAGCAGGCAATTATGCTACAAATATACTGTTTATAACTTCTTTAGAAATATCAAGCCCGATAGATTTTGAAATAAGTTGATTTCATATCTTTTGCTGACGTAATAAGTCAGTCATAAGTTATATCCTCTCGTGTTGACATCGTCCATGAAGATCTTCATCCAAAAGCTCAAATGCATTTAAAGGCTTGTTCTAGGTAACAAATATATTCTTTTTTCAGGCTCAGGCTAACACAACCTGGTCGAGGCAAACTTTTCTGTAGGGTCGGTCATTCTTCTTTGTTTAAAATAAAATTTTGCATCTTCGACACAATCAGAATGGTTATCTGGTCTGTACATTGTGAGATTAAAATTGCTATCCAAAGAATTGCGTCAAAAGCAATCATATACATCACATCTTTCCGCATGGAGGATACTGTCATGATCGATATTTTTTGGAGGCCCTTTAGTCACTACCATAAGAGAGCCTCTGAGATGCCAGGCTCGGACAATCCATATATGCGGTATGATCATCTAATTTAGAACAACTAAATTCCTCAGAATTATTATTTAAACTAAATTTCTCAAGTCCAACAGCTAATTGAACTGCATCCTCTATATTTTCCAAATCAGTCATAGTATTAAAATAAAATTTCTTGCAATATATTATAACAATAAGTGTGCTCACCCTAACACACAGATTACAGAACGATACGGTGGTGACCTTGAAAACAAGTATCCACGTCAATTACCTGAACCAAATTCTAGATCCTTCCCAATAATGTGTATTAAGAACAGTCGATGAATGCAAATTACAATATTTATTAACAAAGTGTATCCAGGCAGAACTATGCAGCAAAGCGTACACGCAACTCAATAACTCAGAATACTCTCTGATAAACACTCACCAAGACAAGTAAAAAATTTGACAATATAAACAAAAGAAACTTCCAAAAAATTACAATATTTTTAAAAAACAAAATATTGTTTTATGAAACCAGCGACAACATCAAATTTCTAAAAGTAAAATGTGATTTATATTTGTATGAAGAGTTAATTGATGTCTAATAAATTAATTAACCTCCACAGATACAAACCATACATGTTTCATCAAAGAGATAATAATATTGGAAGATGTACAATATATAAAAGATATCACATCACATAAATATGTGCAATTAGTCTCATATAGATAAATAAATGTGATTGTTATACTGTATAATATATCAACATCATGATGATCGACTGTAATATCACTGCATACGTTATATCAATTTTTATAGAATTATTATGATATGGGAAAAAACGGTCTTGTTAATTACTCCCATTTGCACAATAATTGATTATATAAAGAGTTGGTTTTACACAATATTTCTCTGAACTGTGATTTTAGAAACAATCTCTGTTAGTTTCAAGCAGTTTTAATTGAGATTTCTTGAGCTGCAAATTTTATTGTAATTAATAGGGTTTTGTTTAATAAATAAAAAGACCCGCGCGCAATACGCAGGGGACTTGCGGTGGATTATAGTGCCCATGTGGATTTATTATATGATTCTACGCATCAGGACATCAGATTTCAATGGATTATTATAACTAAATGGCTTAAAACCTAGCAAACGGTGGAATAATTATTTGTGATGTTTTTTCAAGACTGTTTTTTCAAGATTTTTATCCATCAATTATCAGTGACAATATTTACCAGTGACTTTAAATTAAATTGATAATCAATCTGGATTTATATCGTCATTTATTTTCAATTATTTACATGTATTGATCACGATTTAGACGTTTGTGTTCCTGATAATTACTTGTGTATAAGACATTCAATTGTGTTGACAATATATCATTTTGTTGCAATGTAGAACACGGTCCGTTAGTTTAACTGTAAATTGATTCACGTTTAGCTACACCACTTGCAATAAACGTCTGAAAATTTATGAGTTTTCCTACTTTACGCTTCGTAAAATGTCAGGTACTGATCAAGGAACGGGTGGGGATAACGACCACTATGAAAATTTAAGAAATCATTACTAAATAGACAACTACCCCGAAAAAGATATTACTATAACTGCAAAACATCCTACAGAGTAATAGATTCATCGTCAAAATATGAAAAATTAAGGTATAATTTGAGTGTAACATTATGCAAAAATGAGAACCATGACTAGCAACTGTTCGTATGTATTGTTGACTAACATGATGGTATAATGCATAACATTTCAATTTTAATAAAACAGAACGTGGAAATAAAATCTCATTAAGGTATATTGCTGATCACAGTTATCCTTCACTTTAATTCAACCATGAGAAAATGTTATCATAATCAAAAATAAAAATATCAGCAGGATTGTATATTTTTTTTAGTTCAGAACATAATAATTTAAAAGTCATCGTAGATGGAGGTGTTTCACTAGGCCACTTTGGTAATTGATTGCAAATTTTGTAAATCTCTGAAAAAGAGAATGACTTTCCCGCAACATTCCCCATTGTAGAGGATGTTAAATCCTCCGCCTTATGTAAAATAACATTGACTGATAAATTTAAACCACCATAGCTGATTGTAACGAATTTTATTTAAAAAAGAATTTTTTCTTTTATTTTCCAGAACATTCTTTGTTTAAATACTTGATTTTAAAATTGTGCGCTATTTTCAGTTTTTGAGTATCTCGCTCCTTGTCTGGTATTGTAAATTTTGGTCTGCTGCATTTTCACAATTTCTTGGTTAAACGATTATTTCATTAACAAATATATTGCTCCATCAATTGCCTTTTTGTTCTAATATAAAACAAAAAGGAACAGGAGCTGAGGAACAGGTATATTTGATTGTATCTTTGGTTCAAGTTTTATATCTCTCTAGATAAATTACGGTGTGGAACAGCTTCCGACTTTCACTTTCAGATTGCCTAATTGTAAGTATCGATTTAATTGTTATCACATATATTCATGGATACCGATATTAAATTTGAGGACACAAGTAGGCTAGTGCAGGACATAGCGGACTTGAACTTAAGTAACGATAATAACCATGTAAGCCGATCAGACTCTACTGTGAATTTTAGGACTTCCAGCGATCTGGCATCTATGGGGCTTTCAGACTCGAATAGGTTAGGGGCCTCAACACCATCAACGGAGGAGATATCGCCAAATTTCCTGATCTAGTTCCAACTTCTTGGATTAATATAGGCTTCAGTCCACTGGTTTAAATGAAATCTTTTGTGCAATAGCACATCTTCCGAAACCATAAGGTCTGCAGTGATACAAACTGTTATCTAGTGGCGTATATAGTGCACGCAACGTTTCTTTGTACAGATTCTATCTTGTTTGACAACCCCTTTTTAATGAATTTCAAGTAGTGGTAGCATATTCTAGTATCGGTCTAATCAAAATTATTTACATTTAAAAAATTATATCATTCGATAAGATATTTCTATTTATTAGTGCCCATCTGTTCTTGGCACTGCCTACTATTCTTTCAATATGTCTCTCAGCAGAAGTTGTACATTGAATAGTTATGCCTAAATCCTTAATTTCTTACAGAAGTTTAATCTCAAAAACATAATTAATCACAGCATCATGAGAATAAACATACTTGATTCTGTTCTATTACCTATTTTTAAATCTATCGTCGTTTTGCTGTTTATTTTCAGCTCTAGTGTTATCAAATATAGACTTAAATCATGCAAATCTAGTGACACATTATTTTTTGGAGAAGTCGAAATTTTATTGATCAATTAGAAAGATTATTTTTAAATCATCTGCAAATTTTCAAACTAAACCGTTAAGGATCTTAGTTTCCAAACGTGCAAATACGATCTTAAATAAAATTGGCCCCAAACTTTATTCTTGTGAAACTCCACTTGTTACTCTTTTCGATTTTGATATCAAATCATTTACTTGAATACTTGTTCTTCGATTATATAAACAGTATCTAAGTAATATAAAATATTCGAATCAATATTCAATGAATATATTACAATATGAGAAAATGTAAAATATGTAAAAGTCATCACGTAACATAATTATGTACATTAAGTCAAAAGGTCGAGTTTAATTTTCACATATAAATAAATAAATATCGATAATTAAGTTATACTCTGTTTCAACATATGAACATCCCGAATGTGCTATCATTGCAGCTCTATCATTTGTAAAATGTTGCCGATTGACTTTGATTCATGCCAACATGGCTTTACGAAATATCGATTGAAAATTACTAACATTTTTTTCCATTTGGAAGCATATAATTTGGTGGATGTCAATCAGCAGGTAGCCTTTGAGACCATCAAGCACTTTGGATGAATGCCACAGAAGAAAGTAAATTCTGAGACACAAATCACAGCGAACCACCCTCTCGAGATTACAATTCTTGAAGACAGCCGCAGGATGACGGATGAGGACTATATAACACTGCTATTTATACTCGACAGCACACACACGCATAATAGGACGTCCAGTTCAGGAAATGGAGGAAGCACGGTTGCGAGCCCAGCAACAGGATGCACCACCATATGGACACAGTAAAAAATATGCCTATTTGATCCAGACTACCTTGACGAGTGGGCCAAGGTGTCCAATACAACAGATGAGGGCTCAAATTTTTGAAGGCTTGGAAGACAATCCCAATGTCTTTCAAACGCGGAATAAAAGATATTCTGCATCAATACACTGAGAGATCATGTTAATAGCCATAGCAGAGCCTGCAACGCGCCGTCAAGCGCGCCTGACACCAGATCGGGAAGACAGGCTTACAGAATTTATGAGCCAGATGTCCCTAGGTAGCCACACACCTTTCGAGCTATACATGAAGATAGAGCAAAAAGCCTTTGAATTCAACTTGCCCAAGGATATCTTGATGCGGCTATTCATACAGAAGCTTCCTCCGGCACTCCAAGAGATGGCCAAGTTTCTGCGCGAATCCGTTGAAGTGCAAGACGACGTTCTGCTGGCACGTCTAAACAAGTGTTGGAAGAAACACCACTGCAACTAACCCGCCTCACAGCAAGGTTACAGCACCTCACGACTGACTGAATCTTAATCCACATCATCATCAGCCCGAACAAATGTCACCAATTATAGCCTCATCAGGCTGCTTGAGAACTTCACTGTCACGCCAAATTCGGCTTCAGTCGATGCCGTCAATTATAGACGCGACCAAAGCAGGTTTGACCAGCGTCGACAACCGTCCCGAAACAGCACCAGGAGACGACATCCAGAGGCCGGGCCACAGTTCCACAGCTACCGGCGGAGTGGTGTCTGAATCACCGCAGCTATGGCTACTACACACGCTATTGCCTCAGAAACGGCTCCACATTCCCGCGCATAGACGCAACGTTCAAGTAGGCGCGGTCACCTTCGACAACCCAGGATGATCCGTCCATGAATTTTTCGGAAAACTAAAGGGGTCAGCCTCCTCTGCAGCAGTAGAGGCTGATCACCCCAAAATTGTTGGCCGCACCATGTCTGATGGTTCGAAGAACATTGCTTTCGCGGTAGAGCGTAATCAAACTATTGTCTTTACAAAGACGGCTCGAGTCAAGTCATGCTTCAAACGCCCAAATTCCAGCAACCAGTCCCATCGTCAGTTCCCCATCCGTGACGAAACTTTGGCGAATTATTTCTCATAGACACTAGATTAGATGTAAGCTTACTACGCCACAATTATTTTGAACATACCGACCCAGTCAACACCAGCAGTCTTACCTGTGCTAATGGCTCCAACATTGCGACGTTTGGGGTACGAGTACAGAATATCTCGTTCTCCAACTCAAAAAGATGTATCAGTTATCCTTTCATCATTGCCAACAAGACAAGAAACATCATAGGACGTGACATCCTCGAACACTTTGACCTTAACATTCGTCCAAGAACACGAGAGATACGCACTGCAGACAATCAGTTGCTTTCATCAGCGCTAAAATATACGACTCGCGCCGAAGCAGTCTCATCCATACAGATAATTCCTCCAGTTCCTCATGTACCACAACTGGACGATGTTCTGAAACGACATGAAGAGTTTTTCAAACCTATCTCCTTTATGCCTGATCTCAAGAGGAAGCGTGCGAACACAGCCCACCGTATCATTTTATCGAAAGTACTTCCTCATCCTTCACGAGCACGTCCATTGGCACCACAAAGACATAAGGCCGCCGAGCAAGAATTCGCCATGTTTCGTCAACAAGGCATCTGTACTCGATCCAGCTCACCATATGCATCGTCTGTGGTAGTAGTACCAAGCAGCGAATCAGGAAAATTCAGGGTGTGCGGGGATTTTCGTATTCTCAATTCTTGCACACAGTCTGATTCGTACATCCTGCCAAATCCAGCTGACCAACTCAGATCCGCTTTCGGTCATGCTGTGTACTCAAAACTCGACCTAGTGCAAGCCTACTATCAAGTACCGATGGCCAAAGACTCCGTGTCATATACTGCACTCAGATTCTCCGGAGGTGGCACTCACTAATATTATTATATGCCTTTCCGTCTCAAGAATGCCTCTCAAACATTTCAACGTGTTATGGACGAAATACTAAATGGTCTACCATTTTTAATTTCTTACTTAGACGACATTCGGGTATTTGCCAACTCAATGTCCAAACATATGCAGCATATTGCCATTCTACTCGCACGTTTAATAGATTATGGCCTCCGGCTTCATGGCAACAAATGTGTCTGCACAAAAATCAATCGAGTTCCTCGGTTATCAAATTTCCGCGAAAGACATGACACCTATATTTGTTAAGGTGTGTGCTATTTAAGATCTACAGCCTCCAAACACCGTTCGAGCGTTACGACGATTCTTGGGCAAGATGAGCAACTATTCTCAATTCGTACCTTGCTTTACCATGATTCTGGCACCTCTTCACAAATATCTCATGCCGTTTTGTCTAGAAATCACAACTGATTCAGCTCAACGTGGACGACATGCAAGCTAACGAGGATGCCAAAAGAGCCTTATGCAAAGCGACCATGCTACATTCTCCTGATTGGTCTCAATCTTTTGAATTGATCACTGACGCTTCCGATGTTGCCGTAGGCGCAGTACTGCAACAGTCCATCAATGGTATACACCGACATTTCCCTTTCTACTCGAAAAAACTACAACCTCGCAAGACGCGATATGATACCTTAGGGAAAGAGTTACTGGCAATCTACCGGTCGATCCTACACTTCCACACCTATCTGGATGGCCGAAAGTTCAAGATCTACACCAACCACCTTCCTCTACTCCCGATGCTCAGAGGAAAGAAAGAGTATTTATATTCACGACGTGTCAACTCACAACTTACACGAATACACGAGTATGAATATGAAGTCACTCACGTCAAAGGATCAGAAAACGTGGTTGCAGACTCCCTAAACCGTCCTGCAGAACTCTGTGATTCTATCCTGTGTCATTCACTTTTAAGTACTCAGGAATTGCAAGCAGCACAGAAAAATGATCCAAATGACCCACTGTTCCGCGCTATTGACCTATCAGGCGGCGAAGAAACGATTATTCCACCTCCAGACAGTTTTGCTGACGCCCAACATCTCACCAGCAACCGAGCTAACTGACGCCGTCACGTCGCCGTGAGATAAAGAGTTACCAGAGCCAGTGTCGACAGAGCCAACATCAGTGTTTACTCGATACGGCAGAGCCATAACACCTGTAAGGATAGACCCCTTCATTGTGTACTAATTTTAATTGTCGGGGGAGGGGGGGCTCCGCGTTACAACCCAACGATGTTCAATTTTGACAAATAAAGTTCTCTTTAAGATCAAATAGTCTAACTCTGGTTTTTACAAAATATTTCTCTTAACTGTGATTTGAGCAACAATCTCTTTTGGTTTCAAGCAGTTTTAAATGAGATTTCTTGAACTGCAAATTTATTCGTAATTAATAGGGTTTAGTTTAATATTAAGACACGCCCGCGCGCAATACGCAGTTAACATGCGGTGGATTTACGTGTCTCAATGCTAAAACACTGAAGTTACTTGTTTTACATGCCTTAACCATTTTTTACACTACTAACAGTTCAGTTATGATTCTACTGATCCAAACTTTAGGTGTTTCTCAATCCTTTATCCGAAACTCTATAATTCAATGGATTTATGTGTTTAACACTCAAAACCTAGCAAACAGTGGACTAATTGTTTGTGATGCTTACTATGACTGCTTTTACACGATTTCTCTCCATCAATTATCAGTGACAATAGACCACATTCCAAACACTTTTCGGGATTATTTATTGTGTTTCTTTTCATCAATTATCAGTGACTTTAAACTAAACTGCTAATCAGTCTGGATTTATATCCTCTTACTTTTTCAATCACTTACATAAATTCATCACGATTCAGCCGATTGTGTTTACTGTGACTACTTTTGTATAAGACATTTAATTGTGTTGACAATATTTTATTTTGTTGCAGTCTGGAGCACGGTCTATTTGGTTTAACAGTGAATTAATTCATGCATTGCAACATAACTTTCAATAAACGTCTAATAACACGGATGAGTCTTCTCACTTCACCCTTCGGTAAAAGGTCAGGGACTAATCATGTGTATGGGTAATGATAATAGCCACCATGGAAATGTAGGAATGAGATAATAATACTAAATAGACAGCTACCCCGCAAAACCTATTACAATAACTTTAAAAACTTATACTCTATCGTTACAAATAAACAATTGCTTGACACGGTTCTCACTTCGCGCAAATTTACTTTCGAATTTTACTTTGATCTCCGAAATTTTCGGGCAGATAGTTTCGTAGAAAAACATATTATCTGTATAATTAATCATCATATAGAAATATTCATTAAAAATTCTGTATTTCTTCTTTATTATAATAATTGTTTTGGGATTTGATTTAGCGTATTTACTGAAATTACTGCAGGATTCTCGCGTATTGATAAAACCTATAACAAATTTATCAGAACTTATATATTTGTATGTGACTTAGTGGACATATTTATGCCATGATCTTTTTATTATCAATTGTATATATTTTAATGTTGTAATCAATTTGATGGAATATATGTGGCTTTAATACAAATAAAGATAGTTTATTCTATTTTATTGTCCAATTCTAATGTAGTATTATGCAGAAATAAGTAAGGACAATGATTAGTTTTTTTTGTAGGAGGTTTTGTAGTTATTGTAAGAGGTTTTGCGGGGTAGCTATCTATTTAGTGATGCTATACCATTCCTACATATGCCTGGTAGCTGCTGTTGAGATCCGTGCTTATGATTAGTCCCCGACCTTTTTCCGATGGGTGATGTTAGTTAGTCCAAATTAACCGTGCTCTAGACGGCAACAAAACGATATATTGTCAACAAAATTGAATGTCTTATACACAAGTAATTATCAATTCACAGTTAAACAAACGGACCGTGCTCTAGACGGCAACAAAACGATATATTGTCAACACAAGTAATAATCAATTCACAAACGTCTGAATCGTGATGAATACATGTAAATGATTGACAATATATGATAATATAAATAAAGTCACTGGATGCACTGGATAGTGGTAAAATCTTGTTAAAACTGTCTTGAAAAAACATCACAAATAATTAATCCACTGTTTGTTAGGTTTTTAAATTATTTAATTATAATACTCTATTGAACTATAGAATGTTGTGAATGTGACTGAGGAACATCTGATCGTCATGATGCATGAAACTCATATCTGAATGCAAAGAAGAAGACTATAGAACCACTTAGTGCACTATAATCCACCGTATGTTTCCTGGGTATTGCGCGCGGGTGTGTATATTTATTAAACAAAACCCTATTAATTACAATTAAAATTACAGTTCAACAAATCTTAATTAAAACTGCTTTAAATTAACAGAGATTGTTTCTAAAATATTGTGTAAAAACAGAGTTAGATTATTTGATCTTAAAGAGCACGATATTTGTCAAAATTGAACATCGTTGGGTTGTAACGCGGAGCCGCGTGTTACAGAATAGGTCAATGTACAAGTAAAATTTATGGATATTTATAGTTGAGAGAAATATTGACTGGAAAATATGTAACGATAAGGATAACCGTAAGACTGTTAGAAGTTGAGAAAAAAGAGTGCTTTTAGCAACGTCGTGTCAGCTCTTATTAAAGAAAAATAAATTTCACTTTACTAGGATAGAATCGAATATAATAAGGCTTGTGAAGTGTCAGGATATCAATATCATGTGCGAGATTTGTTGTATTTAGCCACACAAATATAAAACTTTGTCATAATGCGAAAAAGAACGAGCACCAGACATCGCCCGGAAGATTTCTTCTTCGTTATTTTTGAGTTCCTATTTAAGTAGCTGAAATAAAATAAAGTGATTTAGTAGAGCAATTATGACAGATCAATAAATAATTGTAAGCTTAAATATAAATATTAAATATGGGGAAAACATTTTTTATGTTTAGAGTCCTGAGCGAGACTCCTAATTTTAAGAATAAGCGAGAAGATACTTAAAACTCAAACATTTATGGAAAGCCTAGGTATAATGAAATCATAAAAAGTTTATAATGGGTGAAATGGACTGGTTACGTGTGCAATTATATTTTTCGCATAAAAATTTGTTAAACAAAGTGTGGGCTTACCGCCTTATTAAACTCGGGCGTGGTAAGAGTTTAGTTTCCATAGTTGGTGTGTTAAATACACTTATAGATTTGATAAAGAGAAAGATATTGGAATGTTGCTCCTGTGCGAGACGTAGTGATGAATAGCATGAACGAAATTTTAAAACGAAAAGGAAGTTAAGATTTTATTAATTAAGGCGATGACTCGTAAGTGTTGGGTGGAACATAAAAGGAGAACATTTGAAAAGAGCCAGCGCTCGCAATCCTTCTCACAATGAGAGAAGACGCTTCAAAAACCCATAAGCGGTCTACTCAATGGCATAAGAGAAGACTAAGTTCAAAGGGCTATAAAATTTGCTGGCATAAAAGACTAGGAGTAAGACTTGGGCTTTGAATAAAGTGAGATATAGAGTAGGGTTCTGTGTCTATTTGAATAGTATGGAAGTAATTTGATTAATATTTTTGGGGAAGTATAACAATTTAGAAAAATAAATGTCTTGGACCTTGACCAATTTAATCATTTGAAAATCATGGGAAAAGTTTGTGGTCGGGACAGAAAAGATGGGTTCGGAGCCAAATTTCATCAAGCAAATCTTATCGCAATTGAGTTCAAGAGTGATTATGCTAAGGTTGGATTGCAAAAAAGATAGTAGCTGAGTGACCACAGATGAGGAAGTATTTTGCGAGGTTGGATTGCTGGATACTTTTACCAACCATCGGCATATTTGAACGGTCTAAACTTGTTATCTGCAACCTGAGCCTGTGAAACTGCAATGTTGAATAGTATACTGAAACCTGTGGGACTCCTTATTTGATAAGAGCACGACTCGAATGAAAAATTCAGACTCAGCCATTGTTCAATAAGACGAATGCAGTTACCGATAACGATACCGAATCAAAAGTCTTGTAGATATCCCGAAAGAGGACAGTGCGTTCAATGCCGTTAAAAATGGAGGAATAGCAGTGGTTAAGGATGATGGCTAAAGTATTGGACGCCAAATTGATTATGAAGGTGGCAGAAACAATCTCTTAAATTAACGAGAGGATAAATTACGTTATATACGATCCTTTCGAATATTGCTTTGAAGGCAATGCAAAAAGCTATTAGGCGCAGATCTTTAAATGAAGAGATGGATGAAATTTCATTGTTTGAGATATGTTCGATCATTCAATCAATCTACTCCTGGAGAAGATAGGTAAATTCGAGACATTGTTTGATAAATTCATCAGTGAAGTGGAGTGGTTCAAATCTAGGAGAATATTCATGACAACTGAGATACCCTACTGTTCATATAGGTGTTTAGATTTATTATCCTTGATTTCTTGAACGATCATGGCTGTCGAAACGTTGAGCCAAATCTCTCCGTAGATAGGGCGGAAATAGAATAGGAATTTATAAGAAAACTCAGATAGCCGTCAGTGAAGATGGCTTTGTCCGAATCAGTGAAGTTTACGTTTGCTTTTTTGGACTTCTGAAACATTTGGTTTTGGATGATTGCGAATTTTTGCGGTAGATAAGAGGAATCCAAATGCTTCTTTCTATGGAAAGCGCTAGCATGTTGACTATTTGTTTAAAATGATAACCAATAGATCTCAGTGTGAGAGCGGGCGCAAATGTCGAGGTGCATAATATTGAGCAACGTGTGAGATTGTCACGCGCCCTATATAAAGTGCTGCAACAAAAGCCAACCTTGAAGCTGAGAACGCTTCAATTTTCCAATCTAGTGCTGAATTGAATACAAAGTGTTGTCCTTGCTGAAGTACAAAAATTAAGATAAAACAGACAGCACAATGATGGGGGCAGCCTACTTGCCTTAGAAGTGAATATGAAATAATAAATATTAGTATATTGTTTTTCTAAATGGACGCACTTTATACCAGCAAACTCTTATAAATAATTGATTAAAAATAAAGCATTTCTGTTGAGTTTAAAAATGGTTTCTGATGGATTAGAATACTTAGTAAGAGAAGTGTCTGAACAAATGAACACTGACTGCGGAGTTAGAGATAACTAAGTCTCGGCTGGTCAACACATTCATAATAAATTCTGATGGAACCCTCTTGAACGACGAGCATTTTCTGACCGTTATCAGAATTTAAGCCTATACTTGTACTCTTCGGTATGAAAAAGCAACGGTTGTGATTCAAAATTTTAAAGCATCTGTTTGAGCACAAGAATTTCCATTAGAAACAACTAATGTGCGCGTGGCTGTACAGGAATTTGTTGACCGGGCAGTTGCTGTCCAATTAGATTTGTCTGCTGACCTGACGTATAAAAAATATAATAGATGAGTCTTAGATCTCTTCCAAACCAGGCCTAAGGTGGTGTTTTCAGAACTGTACAGACTCAAACAAGTAGTGGGTGAGATGTCCCTTAATATCATGGCACTCATCAAGCGGTAGTTGCCCAAGCTAACTGAGTCTGTTCCCAATTTGCAACCGCATAAGGCCACCATGTTTATGCTGCTGGATCTTACCAGATATGGCGCAATATGAAGTGTGCAGGGAGACCTGGATGAAAGTACTCAGGTTTTGCTATGTTTGGCCATGATGACCAACAAATTGTATGATGCGACACCATGCATGAGTTCCGTTACAACATCCAGCAGGGGCAACATGCCTTTTTGTGATTCTTAGCGGCATAAGCAGCGAGTCTGGAACGAACGACGACAGCTAGTGTCTTGGAAGCAAAGTTAATATATTAAGTCACCGGCTGCGACGAATACATCGCATAATGGGCAGTAAATAAATATATTTCTTCTATAGAACGGCTAGTTCAATGTGGAAATAGGTTTCACTATCTGGGGCGTTAAATTTTTAATAAATGAAGATATCTACTATATGTCTTTTGTTGTAGCGAATACTCAAACGCCCGTATTGGGACTTGATTTCATTAGAAAATTGGTTAAGACAATCTATTGTCAAAATAAACATATATGTCTCTCGATGCCAAAAAACACGAATTCCATAAAGTCAGTATGCAACCCTAAGATGCAGGAGGATACTCGTTGTCTGCGCGGGTGGTGGAAAGTGTTTCAAAGCTAAAACAACACTATTTCAACTCCACGATTGCGCAAATGTCCAGGACCAATAGACGAGCGTTTTAAACTATGAACAGAATGAAGTGAATGTTACAAACAACTAAAGTGATATGGTGCTCTTCCAACGAAACTAGCGGTAGCAACTATGGAAACACAAGAGATAATAGAGGTCGGCGTTCTTGAACCTTCCCCATCTGTTATTCGAGCTCACATTGTTTACGTTATAAAAAAGGATGATACGCTCCGATCACCGGCTGAATTCTGGCAATTAAACTCGGTGACTAAACCTGACCGGTATCTCATGCCGACTCTGCGTGATATGTTCCACAGCTAGCGGGAGGCAAATGGTTTTCCGCGCTTGATCTGAAGCAGGAATTTTGGCAAATTACCGTTCGGCTCAAAGAGCGGTGGAAGTTAGAATTGCACATATCCCAAAGCCATTTACATATCATTTGGTTTGAAGAACGCACCGAAAATGTTCCAAAGTATGATAAAACTCTTTAGTGTCCGATTTATTTTGTACAACAGCTTACGTTGAAGATTTTATTTTATTCATCACTACTGAGCACCATTTACTTTTTTCGGCTGCAGAAGATACTGTCCAAAGTCATTTACATTTTAATGCAGATAAATTTCTGTTAGGTCGGCATATGCAGGTCCTTTGTAATTCAGTCTCAGCGTTGGGATGTATGCTATTAAATTCGAATGTACATCCTATCAAGGTCTATCCAGTGCCCACTACCAGGAAACAATCGCGCCAGTTTATGGATATGTTGATTTAAAATAGACAACATTTCGAATGGATGGCGGTTACGCAGCAACCCTTGTCTAATTTAACTAATATCAGGATACAGGTTATTTAGACGGAGGATGCTCAAGAAGCGTTTACCCTCTGTAAACAGAAATTATTAGACGCAGCTACTTTGAATTTCCTGGTAGATAGTATTTCAATTATCACAGACGCGTCAGATATTGGCATAGGAGCCGTGTTACATGCGACAGACGTCCAGCACAATATATAAGTCGTAAACCCACAAAGACGCAGCGAAGCTATACCGTCCCAGAGAAGGAATTACTAGTTTTACAATAAGCACCACAAAAGTTTAGGTATTTTGTCATCCGTGGACATACAAACGTCTTTGCTTATCATAAAGCACTATTGCATTGGTGCTCAATGGGTGTTGATAAGAAAAAGTACACAGAGCCATTGAAGATCTTGAGGAATACGATGTAATAATTCATTTCAGAGCCGGTATCAACAATGCGGCAGCCGATGCGCCTAGCAGAAATACCACTGTGCGAGTTCTGCCTCTTATCAAAGTCTCTGAAGAACAGGAAAATGATGTCACATGCTAGGAAATAGTCAATCAGTTTTAAAACGGAATAGTGATGCGAAAAGAAGTATAAAAAGTGGAATGGTTTGTGCCGGGGTCTACACGAACAGAATTGATGGCAATTCTTCAAATCAAGTTTGCGATCTTGGAGTAAACAGCAATCCCATTGTTTTTAACTAGTCGTCGAACAAAATAGCAAAACTAACGCCTGTCGCACGCACTGACGTATTTCTACCTTCCATGATCATCATCAGAGTACGACGGCAAACTGACTATCGATTATCAAACCGCATTGAATATATATATGGAAATCAAAGTTAGATATGCGGCTCTCACATCTAGCAGTCTCGCAACATTGAACTTGACTTGAAATTTCGGTTGCACAATATCTATGCAGTCACGAACATTAATTGGTTGCAGCTTTCGCCACATATACATATATAGGCGATATAATTTAACAATAATTGATTGCGTGGGTGGTGGTAACTATTCGTTAAATCAAATTTGCGAGCTTGAAATATTTACCAATCCCATTGTATTTAACCAATCGTCGGACAACATACCAAAACTACCGCTAGTCGCACACACTGATTCGTTTTGACCTTCCATGATCATTAGAGTACGACGGCAAACTGACTTAATTTGATTTTCATATATATTCAATGTGATTTTATCCTCGATTTTTGCACTTTAAAGAAAACTATTCATATGCAACAAACGCGTTAGATGAGAATTGATTAGGTCTGTGAGATAAAGCGAGCGACGGTCTTACATCAGCGTACGGTGCACCAACATGACTTGACAAGAGTGATAGATCTCTTTATGATAAGAAAGAATGCTCATCGCCAATCATAGATTTCATAATACAAATCTTATCGGCGGGTTGTGTATGTGAATGCTTTAATAAATTGACGAAGAAGGTACAGGACTCGAACCGCTGCGCAGGGTTAGAATCGCAGCTATTGTGAAGAGCGGTGTCAAGGTAACAGGAAACAAATTAGATAGGATATGGCTGGAGTTCAAACAACTACTGGGCTGCTAAGTTTTGTCGCAATAATGGCAGGTCTAAATACCTTGTTTGTCTTTATGGGGGTTGAGGAACTGCAATAGCAGTCAAGATATAAGGTCGAAACTAAGACCATTGTGCATCACATGGTTTGAGCTAAAGTGCCGCTTCTTATGAATTTGGTCTTAAACGACGTAGATTATGACGCCGATGTAGAACAAAGCTCGACTTGTAGAGTCAGCAGAAATCAATTACAGATGGTTGGAAAAGGTAGCCATAAAAATCTTGATGTACATAACGAAACAGAGACAGGCTATGAACCATCTCCTAAAATGTCTACAATAATATATAATAATACTATAATCTCGGTTCTGGTATGTCTCCACACCTTACACGTTTGACACTTGCCACAGGCTCTTACCCATACCCGTATGTCTTTAGACATGTGCGGACATACGTATCTGTTGTTGATTAATCGAATGGTGGCTTTAATGGATGGATAACCCATGTTATGTAACACTTGGCTAATCTTGGCCCGAAATTCCAATGACACATATGGTCGTGGTTGACTTCTAGATGTTTCGCATAACAACCACTTGCCACTTACGAGCTTACGAACATATCCTGGTCTTTTGGACAATACCAGTGTAAATGGATCCGATCCTTGCGCTTCTTCGATTTGACTAACAAAATCGTGCATTGATTCTTCTAAACTTTTCAAAGGACCTTGAAATATCATTTCGACATCAGCTTCATTCGGTCGGCTAAGTGCATCTGCTACCACATTCTCTTTACCAGCAATATGAGACACAGTGAAATCGAACTCTGCATAACCGTGTTATTTGGGAATTTACTCTACGAGAGTAATTAAGCCTAGCTGTCATACCAAGTATGCTAATCAATGGCTTATGATCGGTCAATAACTTAAACTTGTGACCATCTAAGTAATGCTCGAAGTGTATCACTGCGGCATACACTGCAAGAAGCTCTTTGCCGAACGTATCATAACAAGTTTCTCGATCAGTAAGCTTACTGCTATAAAACCCAATCGGTCTAACTATGTTCTGATCTCTTTGCTGAAGCACTGCCCCTAATGCAATATCTGAGGCATCTGTGATTAGTTCGAAAGGTTTTTCCCAATCTACAGGTGCTAATGTGGTTACGTCACTTAACATATCCTTGGCCTTTTGGAAATTTTCTCGGTCTTCTTGACTCAAGTTTATAGGCCAAGACTTCTTGATCGTGCTCTTTTCACGAGTGAGATGGCTTGTTAACGATCCAAGAATTCCGGCTAGACCTGGAATGAATCGACGATAATAGCTGATCATACCCAAGAACCTTCGCAACTGGCGTACGGTTTGTGGTTCTTTTACGTCCTTTATGGCTTGGACCTTATCTTCCAAAGTTTTAATTCCGTCTTTGGAAAGTATATGACCAAGAAATTTAACTGAAGAACAACCTATATTACTCTTATTAGGTTTGACCACTAATCCATATTGTTCCAGCCTGGTCAAAACCGTTTCCAAATGCGTACGATGTTCATTTCGTGAGCGACTAAAAATTATTATGTCGTCTATATATACTCTCGCAAATGGACAATTCTGAAGGATTTCTTCAGCCAAACGCTGGAATGTCTGACTGGCATTTTTCAAACCAAAAGGCATTCGAAGAAATTCATGCGATCCCCCTCCTGGAAATCTGACTGCGGTGAGTGGTATCGAACTTTCTTCCATTGGTACCTGATAGTACGCTTTCTGGAGATCTAAAGTTGAATAGACCTTATATCCCATTTTATCTCGGAGCAAGGTACTCTGGTTAGGGAGATGATAAGTATCACCCTTCGTCACTGAGTTTAATAGACGATAATTCCCACAAACCCTCCATTGACCCGGTTCAGGCTTGGGAACTACCACTATTGGGGAAGCAAAATTGGAATTTGACCTTCTACAAATCCCCTCTTCGCGCAATTGGTGAAATTCTGACAAAGCAATTTGTTGCTTGTGTTGTGCCAATGGTTGAGCCTTCGGTGAACAAGGCAACGGAGCTACCAATTCTATCTGGTGTTCTACTCCTATTTTCAAACCTATCCTTTTGGCACTGAAAGGCTAAAACACGGCTAGGTGCTTCTCTATTATATCAGCAAAGTCATGTGCAACTGATGGACGAGGTAAGAGGACTGTTCTAACTGCCGACGTGTTAGACTCAGTAGGTGTTGCTATCCCTACGGCTTCTGTGATAGTCCTAGCTTTGGGGTCTAATGTCAGTTTGAAATGTGTCAAGAAATCCATGCCAATGATATGGTCCTTGACATCGGCTACTAGAAAATTCCATCGAAAGGAAGATTTCTGGCCTAATGTTACCGACATTTCTTTCATCCCTTTCACTCCAATCGGACTACCGTTAGCGGCCCATAGTTGATAATCAAATGTGGGGCAATCTGCTTCCACCACGTCTGACCTAACTATGCTTACCTCAGCACCCGTATCAATGAGAAATTCTAATCCAGATAATTCATCCTTAATAATGAACTTGTTGCTGGACAATCCGGCAATGTTTTCCAGATCTCCGCTTAGTGAGAATCGGACTCGCTTGCCTTCTATCTCGGTGCTATTTGTTCTAGTCGCATCTTTAGCTTTGAGTATGCCTTTTAAAGGATTTCTCTCAACCGGTTTTGTGCTTCCTTTCCATCTGGGTCCACCTAATCGCGGGTAAATACAATTTTCACCTTGGCACTTCGCACTGCGTCCATATTCTCAAAGTGCCTTACACCATCCGCGTGGCCCTTCGAAGCGTTGACGCGAGTGACTCCATCGACGTCTATTATACTTATCCTGACTCTGAAGTTGTGCAATATCACTACGCAAGCTAGCAACTTCTCTCACATAAGAAACGCAAGGTTTCTTGTATTGTCAGGTGGTTTTCGGTATCTGCCCTGACTGGCTGCATCGTTACAGAATCTGCTATTACAGCATGTACTTGTGGTTCTTGCTGTTTATACACGCCGTCTAACCCTCTGAGTTTTGTTGGCCAATCTATGTTCATTGTGTCAAATACTTCCAATGTTGTTCTGAGCCTAATTGGTAGCTCAGCTGTAAAAATGGAGTTGACTACATCTCTAGATATATTCAACCTGGAAGCTTTTGTGCAAAGGCGTTCATAAAATTCGGACGGTAGTTGACGCCCCATTTTTTCTAAGCGTAATAATTCGCACATTTGCGCTGATCTTCCAGGCTGATATCTCTGTTGAATTTCAGCCATTAATAACTCAAATGCATTGTACGGCTTTTCTTCCACAGTTCTGTCTCTGAAATTTTCCAAAGCATTTCGGAAACTTTCAGGCAATGCCATCCATGCTGCAACAAATTTCTCCATAGGGTTCACGATATTATAAGCACTGAATATCATTTTGGCATCTCCTACCCAACTTGAATGTTTTTCTGACTTATACTGTGGTAGACTTAATATTCTTGATCCTGGCGCGGTCGCCAAATTTTGTTGAGGCCCCAAACCTATTCGAGTCTGAAAGCCCCATAGATGCCAGATCGCTGGAAGTCCTAAAATTCACAGTAGAGTCTGATAGGCTTATATTACCATTTGTATCTCCTAAGTTCAGGTCCGCTATGTCCTGCACTAACCTATTTGTGTCCTCAAATTTAATATCGGTATCCATGAATATAACAATTAAATCGATACTTACAGTTAGGCAATCGGAAAGTGAAAGTTGGAAACGGTTCCGCACAGTTCTTTTATCTAGAGCGATGTAAAACTTGAACCAAAGAAGCAATCAATTATACCTGTTTCTAGGCTCCTGTTCCTTTCTGTTTTATATTAGAACAAAAAGTCAATTGATGGAGCAATATATTTGTTAATGAAATAATCGTTGAACCAAGAAATTGTTAAAATGCAGCAAACCAAAATTTATACAACCAGACAAAGAGCAAAATACTCAAATCAAGTATTTAAACAAAGAATGTTCTGGAAATTAAAAGAAAAAATTCTTTTAAATGAAATTCGTTATAATCAGCTATGGTGGTTTAAATTTATCAGTCAAGGTCATTTTATATAAGGCGGAGGATTTAACATCCTCTACAACTCATCTTGTTGCGATACAACCAGAGAGACAAGCCAATTAACGCAGAAATTCAACGAAATTTTCCACATCGTGATTACAACGCAACAACAGCAGGAACCACAGCCAGAGTCAACCCAAGGCTCTAGGACATCTTCACACTCGGAATAATTCAGGAGAACGCACGACCAGGCCCTGTTAAGGGCCCTATCATAACAATATCTATATTCAGAGCACTTTGACTGAGTTTTTAACGTCATACGGCATTTACTTGAAGCCGGGGCGTTTACAACTACGTGATATATACTAAGTGTAACGACACAAATTAATGGCCGACATTGTAAACGCCCCGGCTTCAAGTAAATGCCGTACGACGTTACAAACTCGGTTAAGGTGCTCTGAATAGAGATTAGTTACTGATATGGGGGCCCTTAAGAGGGCCTGGTAATGCGTTCTCTTTAATTCGTCAGAGTTGAAGATGTCCTATAGCCTTGGGTGGACTCTGGTTGAGTTGTCGCTCCCGTGGTTGAGCTGTAATCGCTTTGTGGATAGTGTCCTGCAGGTCCTGCACTCAATTGGCTCGTCTCTCCGGTATCCCGCAACAAGATGAGTCACGGATGCAGTTAGTTGTTGGTGAAACTATCAAATCACCAGCGTAGGTATTGACAGCCGACAGAACGCACACGCGTGAAGCAGGTAGAATGCAAATGCCACAACTGACTTGCATGGTAAATTACCGTGCTTAAATAGCATGCAATATGTCTACTTGCACACTATTGGTTAAACGTGGTTAAACGTGGTTAAACGGCAATTTCGCTTTTTTCTCATTGGTGCAACGTAAATAAATTTGAATTTAATTTACGCAATATGTCGGCGATTGATTTGTGTCGTTACAACACTTTCCTCTCTGAAAAAAAAGAAAAAAATATTCCTCTCTGCGAGGCTAGATAAGAAATGCATGACAGAGTTCGAACCAAGTTAAGCAAAAATATGATGAACCATAAGTGCTGGGCTTAAATATGCTTGTTGGTTGCTTCAACAATGATATGATGCCAGGTAACCACTAGGAATTGCTACACAAATTGTTAGCTCTAGTGGACGGTCATAGCACGTGAGGCAAAATAGAGCAGTGTAAGTTTTTGGAGCCGCTGCGTGAAGATTTCGAGGTAAATCGCCTCTGAATTTGCCAGGTTTAAGTTAAAACCTAAGCAGGTTGGATCGTTGTCAATGTGTTTGTATACGACCAAAGGAGCTAGAGTGCTCGACGTTGTGGTCATGACATTTGTAGAGTGGTCTTTGTGAAATAGATAAAGTTGAGATATGCATTGAACGTGGCCTGTACCATGATATGAATCTGATCACTACTTAGTGTTGCTACACGAGAGCGTTAGCTCTAAGTAGCTGGTCATACCAAAATAGGCAGTGTAATGTCATGTGTGAGAAATACATTATAATGTAAAAATATATACATTAAAATCAAAGGTAACTGAATAAAACTATGTACACGAACATTGCCTCAGAGATGGCATAATACCAAAGAACTGTTCAAAAATGCTACACAATTGTTAGCTAAGAACAGCTGGTTATGCCACGTGAGACAAATACGAAAAATAACGTAAGGTTAAAAAATTTTATAGTTAATGTTAATGTTTAAAAAAAATTAATTACGCGTTATACAAAGCAGGTTATTGAGATTGTGGGCAGACGGAGCCTGAGACGTGTGTAGAAGGTTGAACGCTCTCAGGATCAGGTGGTTCGATAAACGGTTTCAACCTGTCTATGCTTACTGATGTCGGTGTAGCGCCTTGCATAATGATGAAGTATTTTGGTTGTTTGAGCAAAATCGGGTAAGGACCGCGATACTTTGGTTGTAGTGGTGCAACAGCATTATTGTTGCGAACGAGTACTCTCTTGCAGCTGTGGAGCTGTGGGTGAACGAAGACTGGACGAGGCGTGTGTCTCGGCTGCTGTTCGGACATGTTACCGAAATGAAGTCGAAGGCGGGTAGCTTCGTCTTGTGGGTCATCTTGTGCCGGTAGTAGACGTGGGAGCTGACTAGGCAGGCGTAGATCCATGCCATACAAGAGTTGTGACGCAGACGTTCTAATGGATTCACGAGTACGGGAACGCATGGCCAGCAGAACTAAAGGTAGTGCATCGACCCAGTTGCCATTAATGGACGAGGATGCTAAAGCAGCTTTGAGTTCCCTATGCATTCTCTCTACCATGCCATTAGCTTGGGGATGGTAGGCAGTCGTCTGGCGTAAGATGCATCCCATGTACCGCAAGGTGGTTTTGAAACGATCAAATAAGAAGCAAGTGCCTCTGTCCGTGATGACCTCATTGGGAACACCATAATTGGATATCCATGCAGAGATAAAACCGTTAGTTACTTCGTCTGCAGAAATGGTGCCAAGAGGTAATGCCGCAGGCCACCGTGTAAATCTATCGATCATAGTTAGAAGATAGCTGAAACCTTGAACCTTTGTCAGATGAACTATGTCGATGTGGACGATGGCTAGGCGAGAAGTAGATCGACAATGTTGAAACTTAGAACGAGTGTGTCGTGTGATCTTGTTTTTCTGACAAATTGCACACTCTGAGACCCATCATTTAACATTCTGCCTAAGTCTGTGACCCCAGAAACGATCTGTAAGAAGTCGGACAGTCGCTTGGCTTCCTGGGTGAGAAATTTAGTGAATTGAATCAAAAACCTTTCTCTAAAGGCTGGTCGGCAGAACTGGCTTGTTGGGCTGCGTACCCGTGAAGTAAACAATTGGTAAGCCTTCCCACAGACGGCATATGAACTTGGTTGGGTGACGGGCTATTGATCTTTGAATATGAATGTCACCGCGTTGTTTAGTTCGCAGGAGAGTTGGCGTTAGTGCAGGTTCACTGAGTGCCACGGAGTTGACAGTGAATAGTGACGGCGAAGGTGGTTGTAGAGAGACGTCTGGCCTAGACAGGGCATCTGCAATGAAGTTCTGTTTGCCCTTGACGTGAAAGACGTCAAATTGCCATTCGCTTAGACGAGAAAGCTGTCTTTCCACTCTGGCAGGGTACTTGGCGATAGATGAAGTTGCGTTTCGAAGTGCGCTAACTAGTGGTGCATGATCTGTGAGAACAACAAATCTGCTACTGCCAATGATGCTGATAAAATGGCGCACTGCGTCGTGGATGGCGAGAAGTTCTCGGCCGAAAGTGTCGTACCTCGTTTCTACTGGTTGGAGAGTACGCGAGTAGAAACTGATAGGCTTCCGAACTCCGTCGATCTCTTGTTCCAAAGTGGCTCCAATAGCGAATTCAGAAGCATCTGTCGTGAGTAGAAATGGCTTTTCGAAATCTGGATGCGTTAGCATTGTGGCATTTGCTAACGAGTTGATGGCAAGTCGAAGTAATTCCTCGTCTTCGGATGACCAAGCAATGATGGAATTCTTGCTAAGTCCTTTTCGGTCCCGCAGGTGCCTGCACAAAGGATAAAGTTGTTTTGAAAGGCCCGGAAGGAAATTGCGATAATAGTTTAATACTCCCAGGATTTTCTGCAAATTGCTCACAGTCCTTGGTGACTTGATATTCTTGATTGAATTCGTCTTTGACGGCAACGGTTGAATACCTTGGGCCGTGATACGATGCCCTAAGAAGTCGACGGATGAAGTTGCAATCTGCGTCTTGTCACAGTTGATCTTGAGTCCGTGGTTGGATAAGCGTGAGAGGACATTTCGTAGATGTTTCGCATGAGATTCTAGATCTGGACTGAATACCATAATGTCATCTAGATATGACATACAATAAGCAGAGTCGTCGCGAAGTATGTTGTCTATGAATCTATGAAATGTCTGAGTAGCACACTTGAGTCCAAAAGGCATGTAAAAATATTCAAAAAGGCCAAATGGAGTGATGACTGCAGTTTTCTCGATATCCTCTGGTGCTACCGGTATGTGATGGTACGCTTGTCTGAGGTCAATCACTGAGAAGAAATTGCTGCCGTTGAGTTTTTCATGTAAAGTGTTGATATTTGGAATAGGATATGCATCAGATTTTGTCACTGAATTTAGCTTACGGTAGTCTCCACAGGCTCTGTACGATCCGTTTGATTTTGAGACTAAGTGCAGTGGTGACGCCCATGAACTTTTCGATGGTCTGATGATTCCCTCTTCCAAAAGCCTTGAGAATTCTTCTTGGGCAGCTTTCAACTTAGCAGGAGCCAGTGGTCGCTTATTGAGTGCAATAGGTTGTCCTTCTGTGACGATATGATGCATCGTGTTGGAGACTCGTAGCTCTGACTTGATAAGATCGAAAAGCGAATTGTATTTTTGAAGAGCTGCTGATATCTCTGCTGAATGATGCACTGGGGTTGGCTGAATGAACTGTAACTCCAAACGCTCGGAGGCAAGTGTCCAAAAGCTTTGTTCAAGTCCGGTGGAAGGGTCGATGATTTTTTGATTGGCAAGATCAACAATGAGCCGAAATTTTAGAAGGAAATCAAGGCCTATTATATTATGTGAGACCTTGGCAATGATGAAGTTGTGGGAAAATTCACGTCGTAGACCTATGTTGAGTGTGCGGTATTGGCAGCCATAAGTTGGTATGGGCTCGCCTGTAGCTGTTGCGAGTAGAACGCCTAGCGACATCTTGGCCATTGAGTCACCTTTGAGAACTGAGACTGCCGCACCTGTGTCTACGATGAACTCTTCGCCAGTTTTGAAATCAAGAAGGTGCAGAAGTTCGTTTGGCTGTTTGGCCGGGTCATGCAAACAAGTAGGCTGGTGATTGCGACCGGCATTGTCTGTTTGGTTCTCTATGTGAAAAATTCGGCGTGGACGAAAAGAGTCGACAGGGATGTCGGATTGTAGTTGGCTTCTTCCCTGTAGCGCCGTTGATGCCGCTGATGTGCAGAAAGTACGGTCTTCTACTTCCTGCGCCAGACGTTTCCCGATACTGATGCACCCTTGTGCCTGCGGTCTGTTGTCCTCTCCGTCAGCTGTGGAAATTGACACTCATTCGGAAATTCTTCGGAACGACAAAGACAAACTTGGCAAGCATAAAAAACTTCTGGTGGTTATAACACCAGTTCTTTGGAGCATATTTATTAAAGGATTGCGGAGATCTCGATCGCCGCCTACCATTATAATTTGACTTGGAAACAAATTTTGGTCGAGCATTCACTTGATTTATCTCGGATTTGGTAATGGCCAATCCTTCTAGAACTTTGGCCATGTTCGCCACTGTTCTCTCTAAAGAGGAGATTCTATCATCTTGCGGGGGTGAAGAAAAGGATGATGGATTCACTTTGGGTTCCAAAACCCTATATTCTAACTCACATCTCTCAGATAAGTCATCTATAGAGAGAGTGTTGGGGAGGTGTCTGGCAAAGAGTTTTAATGTTTGGGGAAGATTGTTAATAAAAACAACCTTAGCCTCATGGTCAGAAATGTTGGTTTTATACCAACGTTTCCGTAATTCCCTCAGTATTTCTATGGGGCCAAGATTTGGCATATCTAACTGCGCATATTTGTTTATTATCTGCTCAGTTTCCGTGGGTCCAAGCAAGGATTCTACCTCGTTTTGTAGGCCCAAAATGGGATTAGGTAGCTTCCTAATGGCCTCAAGCTTAGGATAAATCCGTCGCTGCAATTCAGAAGGTAGTTTAGCAAAAACCTTCGACAGTTTTTGATGACTGTCATAATCAGGAAACGGGGAGAAAGCGGAGTCTACGCGCATAAAAAATAGCTCACTATCTCCATCCCAAACAGGAACATCATTATCTAAAATTGGACCTGACATTTTAACAATCTTACGGGATCTTAAAAGCATAAATTTATAAGCAATATGAAAATGTATAAATAAACTTTAACGAAACGCTTACCCACAAACAGCTTCCACAGTTGAGTGAGCGCAGAACAAAAAAGTCACTGTTTCCAAAATCCGAAATTGAGTTTGTCGAGTACGTACGGTGCCGTTTCGTACGTAGGAAAGTTAAACAGAGGCCCCGTTGGCCTTTGATGACAATGTATTATAATTATCCCCACAAATCCACGAATATATACCCAACAGATTTCCCAGAAAACCACGATCAGGGTAAAGAAAACACAAATGTCAATCTATTTATCCCAAATAGATGAAAAAGGAAGTCAATTTTATTTATACCAAAAAAATCAGAACAATAATCAATATCCTGGCGCGGTCGCCAATTTTGTAAACGCCCCGGCTTCAAGTAAATGCCGTACGACGTTACAAACTCGGTTAAGGTGCTCTGAATAGAGATTAGTTACTGATATGGGGGCCCTTAAGAGGGCCTGGTAATGCGTTCGCTTGAAGTCTTCAGAGTTGAAGATGTCCTAGAGCCTTGGGTGGACTCTGGTTGAGTTTTCGCTCCCGTAGTTGAGCTGTAATCGCAATGTGGATAGTGTCCTGCAGGTTCTGCACTCAATTGGCTCGTCTCTCCGGTATCCTGCAACAAGATGAGTCACGGATGTAGTTAGTTGTTAGTGAAACTATCAAATCACCAGCGTAGGTATTGACAGCCGACAGAGCGCACACGTATTGACAGCCGACAGAACGCACACGCGTGAAGCAGGTAGAAGGCAAATGCCACAACTGACTTGCATGGTAAATTACCGTGCTTAAATAGCATGCAATATGTGTACTTGCATACTATTGGTTAAACGTGGTTAAACGTGGTTAAACGGCAATTTGCTTTTTTCTCATTGGTGCAACGTAAATAAATTTGAATTTAATTTACGCAATATGTCGGCGATTGATTTGTGTCGTTACAACATATTGCGTAAATTAAATTCAATTTTATTTACGTTGCACCAATGAGAAAAATGCGAAACTTGTCGTTTAACCAATAGTGTGCAAGTAGGTATGGCATGCTATTTAAGCACGGCAATTTACCATGCAAGTCAGTTGTGGCATTTTGCGATCTACCTTACGTCACGCGTGTGCGTTCTGTCGGCTGTCAATACCTACGCTGGTGATTTGATAGTTTCACCAACAACTAACTACATCCGTGACTCAACTTGTTGCGGTATACCGAGAGACGAGCCAATTGAGTGCAGAACCTGCAGGACGTTATCCACATCGTGATTACAGCTCAACCACGGGAGCGACAACTCAACCAGAGTCCACCCAAGGCTCTAGGACATCTTCACACTCTGAAGACTTCAGGAGAACGCATTACCAGGCCCTCTTAAGGGCCCCCTATCAGTAACTAATCTCTATTCAGAGCACCTTAACCGAGTTTGTAACGTCGTACGGCATTTACTTGAAGCCGGGGCGTTTACAAAATTGGCGACCACGCCAGGATATTGATTATTTATCTGATTTTTTTTTGGGTATAAATAAATTGACTTTCTTCTTCATTTGTTTGGGATGAATCGACTAACATTTGCGTTTTCTTTACCCTGATCCTGTTTTTCTGTTGGGTATATATTCGTGAATTTGTGGTGTTCGTCTTCCCTAAAGGAAGATTTCAAATTTTGGAAGCAGTGTGTTATTCTTGCTGTTGAAAATAATAATTCATTGGCACTTAAGAGCCAACGGGCTCCCTACGGGACAATTTCAATTTTTGGAAGGAGTGACGCTGTTCTGTGTTGAAAATAATAATACATTGTCATCAAAGGCCATCGGGGCCTCTGTTCGTTTTTTCCTTTTGTACTGGACAATATCAAGCAACAGTGGAAGCTGTTTGTGGGTAAGCGTTTCGTTATATATTTATACATTTATATATACATTTTCATATTGCTTATAAATTTATGCTTTTAAGATCCCGTAAGATTGTTAAAATGTCAGGTCCAATTTTAGATATTGATGTTCCTGTTTGGGATGGAGATAGTGAGTTATTTTTTATGCGCGTAGACTCCGCTTTCTCCCCGTTTCCTGATTATGACAGTCATCAAAAACTGTCAAAGGTTTTTGCTAAACTACCTTCTGAATTGCAGCGACGGATTTATCCTAAGCTTGAGGCCATTAGGAAGCTACCTAATCCCATTTTGGGCCTACAAAACGAGGTAGAATCCTTGCTTGGACCCACTGAAACTGAGCAGATAATAAACAAATATGCGCAGTTAGATATGCCAAATCTTGGCCCCATAGAAATACTGAGGGAATTACGGAAACGTTGGTATAAAACCAACATTTCTGACCATGAGGCTAAGGTTGTTTTTATTAACAATCTTCCCCAAACATTAAAACTCTTTGCCAGACAGCTCCCCAACACTCTCTCTATAGATGACTTATCTGAGAGATGTG
This sequence comes from Eudiplozoon nipponicum, assembly GCA_029291075.1. Lineage (NCBI taxonomy): Eukaryota > Metazoa > Platyhelminthes > Monogenea > Mazocraeidea > Diplozoidae > Eudiplozoon > Eudiplozoon nipponicum. Next base: position 219,701 of record JAQBSW010000192.1, read on the forward strand.
AGTTAGAATATAGGGTTTTGGAACCCAAAGTGAATCCATCATCCTTTTCTTCACCCCCGCAAGATGATAGAATCTCCTCCTTAGAGAGAACAGTGGCGAACATGGCCAAAGTTCTAGAAGGATTGGCCATTACCAAATCGGAGATAAATCATGTGAATGCTCGACCAAAATTCGTTTCCAAGTCAAATTATAATGGTAGGCGGCGATCGAGATCTCCGCAATCATTTAATAAATATGCTCCAAAGAACTGGTGTTATAACCACCAGAAGTTTTTTATGCTTGCCAAGTTTGTCTTTGTCGTTCCGAAGAATTTCCGAATGAGTGTCAATTTCCACAGCTGACGGAGAGGACAACAGACCGCAGGCACAAGGGTGCATCAGTATCGGGAAACGTCTGGCGCAGGAAGTAGAAGACCGTACTTTCTGCACATCAACAGCATCAACGGCGCTACAGGGAAGAAGCCAACTACAATCCGACATCCCTGTCGACTCTTTTCGTCCACGCCGAATTTTTCACATAGAAAACCAAACAGACAATGCCGGTCGCTATCACCAGCCTACTTGTTTGCATGACCCGGCCAAACAGCCAAACGAACTTCTGCACCTTCTTGATTTCAAAACTGGCGAAGAGTACATCGTAGACACAGGTGCGGCAGTCTCAGTTCTCAAAGGTGATTCAATGGCCGAGATGTCGCTAGGCGTTCTTCTCGCAACAGCTACAGGCGAGCCCATACCAACTTATGGCTGCCAATACCGCACACTCAACATAGGTCTACGACGTGAATTTTCCCACAACTTCATCATTGCCAAGGTCTCACATAATATAATAGGCCTTGATTTCCTTCTAAAATTTCGGCTCATTGTTGATCTTGCCAATCAAAAGATCATCGACCCCTCCACCGGACTTGAACAAAGCTTTTGGACACTTGCCTCCGAGCGTTTGGAGTTACAGGTCATTCAACCAACCCCAGTGCATCATTCAGCAGAGATATCAGCAGCTCTTCGAAAATACAAATCGCTTTTCGATCTTAACAAATCCGATCTGCGAGTCTCCAACACGATGCATCATATCGTCACAGAAGGACAACCTATTGCACTCAAGAAGCGACCACTGGCTCCTGCTAAGCTGAAAGCTGCCCAAGAAGAATTCTCAAGGCTTTTGGAAGAGGGAATCATCAGACCATCGAAAAGTTCATGGGCGTCACCACTGCACTTAGTCTCAAAATCAAACGGATCGTACAGAGCCTGTGGAGACTACCGTAAGCTAAATTCAGTGACAAAATCTGATGCATATCCTATTCCAAATATCAACACATTACTTGAAAAACTCAACGGCAGCAATTTCTTCTCAGTAATTGACCTTAGACAAGCCTACCATCACATCCCGGTAGCACCAGAGGATATCGAGAAAACTGCTGTCATCACTCCATTTGGCCTTTTCGAATACCTTTACATGCCTTTTGGACTTAAGTGTGCTACACAGACATTTCAAAGATTCATAGACAACATACTTCGCGACGACTCTGCTTATTGTATGTCATACCTAGATGACATTATGGTATTCAGTCCAGATCTAGAATCTCATGCGAAACATCTACGAAATGTCCTCTCACGCTTATCCAACCACGGACTCAAGATCAACTGTGACAAGACGCAGATTGCAACTTCATCCGTCGACTTCTTAGGGCATCGTATCACGGCCCAAGGTATTCAACCGTTGCCGTCAAAGACGAATTCAATCAAGAATATCAAGTCACCAAGGACTTTGAGCGATTTGCAGAAAATCCTGGGAGTACTAAACTATTATCGCAAGTTCCTTCCAGGCCTTTCAAAACAACTTTATCCTTTGTGCAGGCACCTGCGGAACCGAAAAGGACTTAGCAAGAATTCCATCATTGCTTGGTCATCCGAAGACGAGGAATTACTTCGACTTGCCATCAACTCGTTAGCAAATGCCACAATGCTAACGCATCCAGATTTCGAAAAGCCATTTCTACTCACGACAGATGCTTCTGAATTCGCTATTGGAGCCACTTTGGAACAAGAGATCGACGGAGTTCGGAAGCCTATCAGTTTCTACTCGCGTACTCTCCAACCAGTAGAAACGAGGTACGACACTTTCGGCCGAGAACTTCTCGCCATCCACGACGCAGTGCGCCATTTTATCAGCATCATTGGCAGTAGCAGATTTGTTGTTTTCACAGATCATGCACCACTAGTTAGCGCACTTCGAAACGCAACTTCATCTATCGCCAAGTACCCTGCCAGAGTGGAAAGACAGCTTTCTCGTCTAAGCGAATGGCAATTTGACGTCTTTCACGTCAAGGGCAAACAGAACTTCATTGCAGATGCCCTGTCTAGGCCAGACGTCTCTCTACAACCACCTTCGCCGTCACCATTCACTGTCAACTCCGTGGCACTCAGTGAACCTGCACTAACGCCAACTCTCCTGCGAACTGAACAACGCGGTGACATTCACATTCAAAGATCAATAGCCCGTCACCCAACCAAGTTCATATGCCGTCTGTGGGAAGGCTTACCAATTGTTTACTTCACGGGTACGCAGCCCAACAAGCCAGTTCTGCCGACCAGCCTTCAGAGGAAGGTTTTCGATTCAATTCACTCAATTTCTCACCCAGGAAGCCAAGCGACTGTCCGACTTCTTACAGATCGTTTCTGGGGTCACAGACTTAGGCAGAATGTTAAACGATGGGTCTCAGAGTGTGCAATTTGTCAGAAAAACAAGATCACACGACACACTCGTTCTAAGTTGCAACATTTTCGGTCTACTTCTCGCCTAGCCATCGTCCACATCGACATAGTTCATCTGACAAAGGTTCAAGGTTTCAGCTACCTTCTAACTATGATCGATAGATTTACACAGTGGCCTGCGGCATTACCTCTTGGCACCATTTCTGCAGACGAAGTAACTAACGGTTTTATCTCTGCATGGATATCCAATTACGGTGTTCCCAATGAGGTCATCACGGACAGAGGCACTTGCTTCTCATCTGATCGTTTCAAAACCACCTTGCGGTACATGGGATGCATCTTACGCCAGACGACTGCCTACCATCCCCAAGCTAATGGCATGGTAGAGAGAATGCATAGGGAACTCAAAGCAGCTTTAGCATCCTCGTCCATTAATGGCAACTGGGTCGATGCACTACCTTTAGTTCTGCTGGCCATGCGTTCTCGTACTCGAGAATCCATTAAAACGTCTGCGTCACAACTCTTGTATGGCATGGATCTACGCCTGCCTAGTCAGCTCCCACGTCTACTACCGGCACAAGATGACCCACAAAACGAAGCTACCCGCCTTCGACTTCATTTCGGTAACATGTCCGAACAGCAGCCGAGACACACGCCTCGTCCAGTCTTCGTTCACCCACAGCTCCACAGCTGCAAGAGAGTACTCGTTCGCAACAATACTGCTGTTGCACCACTACAACCCAAGTATCGCGGTCCTTACCCGATTTTACTAAAACAGCCAAAATACTTCATCATTATGCAAGGCGCTACACCGACATCAGTAAGCATAGACAGGTTAAAACCGTTTATCGAACCACCTGATCCTGAGAGCGTTCAACCTTCTACACACGTCTCAGGCTCCGTCTGCCCACAATCTCAACCTGCTTTGTATAACGCGTAATTAATTTTTTTAAACATTAACATTTAACTATAAAATTTTTTTAACCTTACGTTAATTTTTAGTATTTGTCTCACGTGGCATAACCAGCTGTTCTTAGCTAACAATTGTGTAGCATTTTTGAACAGTTCTTTGGTATTATGCCATCTCTGAGGCAATGTTCGTGTACATATTTTTATGCAATTACCTTTGATTTTAATGTATATATTTTTACATTATAATGTATTTCTCACACATGACATTACACTGCCTATTTTGGTATGACCAGCTACTTAGAGCTAACGCTTTTGTGTAGCAACACTAAGTAGTGATCAGCTTCATATCATGGTACAGGCCACTTTCAATGCATATCTCAACTTTATCTATTTCACAAAGACCACTCTACAAATGTCATGACCACAACGTCGAGCACTCAAGCTCCTTTGGTCGTATACAAACACATTGACAACGATCCAACCTGCTTAGGTTTTAACTTAAACCTGGCAAATTCAGAGGCGATTTACCTCGAAATCTTCACGCTGCGGCTCCAAAAAACTTACACTGCTCTATTTTGCCTCACGTGCTATGACCGTCCACTAGAGCTAACAAATTGTGTAGCAATTCCTAGTGGTTACCTGGCATCATATCATTGTTGAAGCAACCAACAAGCATATTTAAGCCCAGCACTTAGGGTTCATCATATTTTTGCTTAACTTGGTTCGAACTCTGTCATGCATTTCTTATCTAGCCTCGCAGAGAGGAATATTTTTCTTTTTTTCAAAGAGGAAAGTGTTGTAACGACACAAATCAATCGCCGACATATTGCGTAAATTAAATTCAAATTTATTTACGTTGCACCAATGAGAAAAAAGCAAATTGCCGTTTAACCACGTCTAACCACGTTTAACCAATAGTATGCAAGTACACATATTGCATGCTATTTAAGCACGGTAATTTACCATGCAAGTCAGTTGTGGCATTTGCCTTCTACCTGCTTCACGCGTGTGCGTTCTGTCGGTTGTCAATACGTGTGCGCTCTGTCGGCTGTCAGTATCTACTCATCTTGTTGCGGGATACCGGAGAGACGAGCCAATTGAGTGCAGGACCTGCAGGACACCATCCACAACACGATCACAGCTCAACCACGGGAGCAACAAATCAACCAGAGTCCACCCAAGGCTCTAGGACATCTTCAACGCTGGATACTTAAAGCGAACGCATTACCCGGCCCTCTTAAGGGCCCCCATATCAGTAACTAATCTCTATTCAGAGCACCTTAACCGAGTTTGTAACGTCGTACGGCATTTACCTGAAGCCGGGGCGTTTACAAAAATTTCATTCAACTATTATTTTAATTTTTAAAATGCGTGGTCCATATAAATAGTTTTAATCTAACTAATTTGTTAATTGTTTTGATCGATTTCTTATTTTAATCTTGTAAATAATCGTAAAAAATACAACTGTTTTATGTTTTGCTCTATTATGCTAATGTTATTTGTTAGAATATTTAGTGGCTGCATATTTTGATCAACATATTATTTCTATTTTATTTATATTTTCTTAATGATATGAAACCTCGAAAAATTAATAATGCTTATACAGGCGGATAATCTGATTTTGTTTATAGTTGCAATCATAATTTATTTAAATGGTCTTAATGGGAATCTTGTATTTGACGATGTTTCTGCTATACGGGATAATCAGGACTTACGTTCTTCTACCCCGCTTTTGGATCTATTCAAGAATGATTTTTGGGGTACACCAATGAGCGAAGTAAATCGTTGGACTTTATGTTAGGAACGTAGTCACAAGTCATATCGACCATTGACTGTTTTAACTTTCCGGTTTAACTATATGGTATCTGGTTTAGAGCCATTCAGTTATCATGTTGTCAACATGTTATTGCATAGCTTTGTGTGCATTTTGTTTCTCAGGTGGACATTTATATTTTGACATTCAGGTTTTCTAAACATTTCCTTACAAATAGCAGCGCATTCGTTGGTTCCTTAGTGTTTGCAACACATCCGGTACATACAGAAGCGGTAGGATTTTTTCTATTGAAATTAGGTCTCTGGTTTGGTTGGTCGCGCAGAGTTGTTATCAACCGTATTCTTTATTACTGTTGTAAGCAAATATGTTAAATTGTGCTTTACAAAACCGACAAAATCACTGTGTATGTTTATTGAATCATAGTTTAGCTTTATTACAAATTCTTGAGTTCTTTTTACTTATATTCTGTGGGACGCTATGCAAAGAGCAAAGTATTACTGTTGCTGGTGTATGCATTTTATTCGATTTGTTTCTTCTTTACCAGGTAAATCGTTTTACTTACAAAAAGCATTTATTATCTTTAAGGTGTGGTAAATTACCAAACGAAGGCAACTCGAATGATTGCATTGATGTCGACGAGCTAACAACTAGAATACATAATAAAACAAAATTTGAAACACTTAGAAAACGGTCTAATGCCCATAAAATTACTAAATATTCACCTTCCGCTGGTATTGTCAATGCTGAATGCATTCATGGAGTCCTTAGACCGCATTTAATACGAGTTTTCATTATGATTGCTATTGCCTCGGTAATTATGGTTTTCCGAGTAAGAATAATGGATGGAAAGCTTCCTTATTTTACCACGTAAGTTATTTCTATTTTTGCTGATATAAGATAGACTAGGTAATAAAAGTTATTGTCATACCATTAAATAAGCGCAAGCCACGCATGTGTATGTGTATACATAACTAAAAAATTGTTAAAATAAAAATGAACCACATGTACGTACATATAAATGAAATTGCAGTCAATAATCATTAATTTATCCTTTGCACGCGTCAGAAAAATTATTACTTCTAAATATTGTTTTATTAGAATAATCTCAATAGGTGGAGTGGGGTGCAAGACTCAAAATTAGGATTCAAATCACTAAGAGCTTTAAAATCAAACGAGTAGATGGAGATGAAACTTAGAAAGACTATATTCTTAATAATTGATTATTCATTACTTGAACAATAAGCCCAATAATTATTCAATCTTAATCCGATGTTCTTAATCATTTTCTGGAGATAGCTTCAGTTTCCTGAAGGAGTTGCCTTGATGCGCACCTGGAATATTTGTAATTACTTGATCTGCGTTTTGACTAACGCAGCTTTCATTGTTCCAGTAATTTTCTTTATTCATAATATTTCGATCTTCATTACCGTAGATCTTCATCAGATGCGTTTCAGTTTCCAATTTATGTAATCGCTTTTTCCTGCCATTAACTAATAATGTATTCCAGATCGAACCTAACGATTTTTGAACAGCTGTTTTATTCATAATATTATCTCCAGATTTAATTTCGATAATTTCTCTAATCAATCTCGTCACCCTATTACGACTATATATTGATATGCGTGTGCATTCCCCCTAGTTGATAGTGTCCAGTCTCCACTACATGACGAGCAAGATCAGATTTAGCAATATGTTCGTACTTATATTCCGTTATATGTTCACCTCTTCTTGCCTTGATTGGGCGCATGGTTTCACAAACATAGATGAGACTACAATCATTGCATGGGATCTCATACACTCCTGGTGTTTTTAAGGGTTAATTCTTTTCTTTTGGTTAGGAAGTCTAGTGCCAAGTGTAAGAGTCTGTTTTAAATCGGTCCTTATATTGTATTTTAAAGCTAATGATTTCACTTTCCTACTTAATAGTGTCCGGTAATACCATGACCTTCTGCTCTTCCTTCTCCTTATCCTCTTTTATGTACCTCAAACAAGGATTAAATTTTTTCCCGACGTCCATCATTGTTGCATCTATTGAATGAAGAGGGCAACCATTAGCCTTGAATATATTACGTAGTCTACCTAATTCTAACTTCCTATGCTGTATATCTGTTAACTTAAGACTTCTTAATGTTAATGACTTTAAGATCCCGACTTTTATACGACACAGGTGATTAGACTTGAAATTATAAATATCTCTTCCTAATTTCTGATCATTTCTAATTAATTTTACATCCAAAAAGGGTAATTCACCTGATAGTTCCCTTTCTAAGTTAAATTTGAGTTCGCTCATTCGATTAGCTTAATTTAAGAAATTTATCATTTCATCATCAACATGGCTCCAGATCAATTATATGTCACCCAAGAACCGTAGGTAAAATTGATGTCTTATCCAAAAGATTATTTTCCAAATAATGCATAAAGATATTTGCTATTGGGACCGACGAAGGTTGTCCCATTGGAACGCCTCGAATTTGTTTATAAAATTTCTCCTGAAATTTAAAATAAGTGGAGGACACAAATACACATCATCTCCATGACGTGTCCTTTCTCAACATTTTTTACTGAAAAGTCAACCTTATTGCTTAATATTATCACATGTCTGTAATTTCTGGCTGCATCTTCAATCCTACAACTTCTGAATAATATATATGTGTCCAATTAATTAACAGGATTCGGTTGAAATATGAAAATAATTATCTGTTTAAAGAAATTTCTCCGCGCTATCTCACCAATTAGTCTTTCGAAGAATATCAACATTTTATCTGAAACTTGTATAATTAATTCAGTTAAATATACCCTCTTCTAAATCAACTTACTTTCAATTAGTTCATATGTTATTGTTTTAAACATATGGTTATTTCGCTAAATGTCGTAGACTAGTACTTTTTGAACCTTTTTTCATCGGTGTGCGCTTCACTTAGTTATTCTTTATTTTACTGCTTTACTTAATTAGTCTAATAATCAAATAGTGAACCACAACAAACTGCTCCATCATTTGATAGCCGAATCGTTCTATAGTCGGATTTCCATAATGCAGGCAATCTCCCTGCTACTGTTGGTATAGTTAACCACATCCGGCAAGAGCGACTTCCGCAAAAAAGCATCAGTTTCAATAATAGGAATTAAAATCAATATTAAACTAATATGATTGGCTTCTGTAGCCTCGTCGCATAATTTTTGGAGAAAGTAATTCTCATAAATGGTGTTTAAATAAAGTCATACAAATATAAATTGGCATGCAAATAAACAGTTCATTATTAGAAACATAGCTAGCTAGTGTGCGCAATTAACTCTCTATGGAATTCTGGCTATTCGGGTGACCCGAATGATCTAATAAATAGCTGTATTTTAACTCTGCGATTTGCGTTCGCGGGCTGTTGCCTTGAACTGTCGGTTTCGCAAAGATGCGATTGATCCCAATTTACAAGTAGGCATTAATATTTACTTCGTTTTGGGTGGGTGCGGATTCGTCCCTTTTTTCTGAAGGCTTCAAAATTTTTCATACTATCAACTGGAATTGAGGTACGATCTAATCTCGAACCTGTCCGTGGCAAATTCTGTAGAGTACGCAATGAGTTCCAAATAAGGACGAAACTGGTCTACTGGATGAATTGCCTTTTCCACACCATACAATACTTAGTTTAGACTGACAAATGTATGTACAAGATGGGTCAGGTGTTTATATAAAGTTCGCAACCTTGATTAAAAGTAACTGTTATCACCGCCAATCGCAACCAATGTTCTTTTAATCATATAAATGTACTATGTTTCTCAAACAACGATGGTCGCATGTCTATAAGCGTCTAAAATCATCAATTTGAAGAGATCAAGTTTCGCTAGCGCATAGTGAAACTGCGGGTAGAGATGCATTGTAAACACGACATTTAAGGCACATTGAAATACTCGCGTTTCTCCATAAATGGCGAAGGTTCGAGAAAGCTAATCTAGCTTTCGCGATTCTCATTCTCACTTCGTCAGACATATTGCCTAAATAATTGATAGAGCTCCCAAGATATATAAACCTGTCAACTGTGTCTAGATCTTCACTCTGCAGTCGCAAAGTTCGAGTGAGTGGTACTTACTTACTTTACTGCGGCTGACTCCTTTTGGAGGATAAGCCGGCTCCATTTTCATGGAGTTTCTTAGGAATTTGGTACAAGTGGTGTCCCCTCACCACTCGGCTTTTTGATCGAGGACGCACCTCTAGCCTTTGCACATCCAAGCGCAGTCTGCAAGGCAGCAGTAAGTTGCATGGTTGCCGGTGGCTGTTGAGAGCTCATTCGCCATTCGGAAGTACGGGGTACTGTCCAGGAGTGGTAGATGATCCTGTAAAATTATCTTACATTTAGAGGGTGCGAATTTCATACCGAGAGACAGAACAACGTCTGCTTATCTATTCAAGGTGGCCTGAGAAGAATCTTGATTGTCTGCATAGTCACGATCGACTAGTTTACTGTCCAAGAGATCGTCAACACTTGAATCCTGATTGTGTGGAAAGAAAAATGAACGATAAAAAGAAGTATGATCCGCACGCGGATCCCGTCCTGGTAGACTGGCAGGTGCAATACTAAACATTTTGACTGTTGTTGATTTAGGCCGTTTATTACGTCATAACTTGTCCAACTTGTTCTTAACAACAATCTGGGGTTATCTGAGAGACCAATACTATACTGGGCAATCGAATTCAAGTTATATGTAGAACGTGACCGAGTCAGCGCAGTGGATAGAGCCTTATTTCTCTGTCTGACGATCCAAAAATACTTACAATCATGTCAGCATTGCTTATTATTATTGGTAACTTATGTGGGCTATGCTTATCAAACAACTTAAGCGTGTAAAATTTTCGACTCTAAATTGCCTTATAAGGGTTTAATAAAACTGCACGTACAGAACCTTTGCACCCACGCCTTTAAGGAGAGTGAGATACTTTTGTTTATCCAAAAATGGGAAGGTTGGAAAAAGTTACGCTAGCTTTCACGATTCTATTTCTCACCTCGACACTCCTGTTGTCTGAGTTATTGATACGGTTTCTAAGATATGTAAGCCTGTCAATTACGTCCAGATCCTCACTTTTCAGCCGCAGAATTATTGTGATTGGTAGATGAATCTGTGGAAATATCTTAAATTTCGAGGGTGCGAATTTCATGACAAAGGACCTAACGACTGCAGATATATGCTGACATATATACATAAACGCAAATCTATATCTGCATGCACGGTTTCTTAAAGTGTCTATGTTGACAAGGCAGTATTAAAGAGGTATCCTCAGATTTTCGCCAATTGTAAAAGCACTTGGTTAATCAGGACACGGTGTTGTGTAAAAAGTGAATAACATTTTTGCAATGTACCAGAGTTAAGTTGGCAGCATGGCAAGCCTAATGTGGTTTAATCCTCGATAGTCAGTTTGCCATCGTACTCTGGTGATGATCATGAAAGGTCGAAACGCGTCAGTGCGTTGCGGCTGGCGGTAGTTTTGTTATGTTGTTCGATGACTGGTTAAATATAATGAGATTGGTGTTTACTTCAAGCTCGCAAACTTGATTTAAAGGATTGTTACCACCACCCGCGCAATCAATTATTGTTAAATTGTATTGCCTAATGTGGTATTCTCAGAAATTGTCCCCGTTTGATACAAGCAGAAGTTCTTTAGTTTGGTTCGACAATGATGGCACATCAATACGCGACCAAATAGAACCGATCAACTTGCGGTTGTTCCACCTGAGTAATGCCTAGCTGGCGAAGATCTAACGACAGCGTAGTTTGGGCGAGAAAATTGATTTACGCAAATTTTTAGCCGGTAGGTGCAATATACAGTCATCTCTCATATGTTTACTCTTCCTGAGTGCAGTTAATGGCTCTTAGACATTTTCTTATTGTAGCTGCATCAATTATTTTGCCTTTGGACGAACTAATTGATATCCCGCCCTTGCATTAAAACAAGTTTTCTATAAAGCTTTGTGTAAACTTACTATATTTGTTAAGGGAATATGACGTACAGTTATTATTAAGGTATTCTTGTTTCATATATGCATTTATTTTATCTACATCTACATATTTTTTTATACTTGTTTATCATATATATTACTTAATTTACCATGCTTAAAAGCTTCTGTTTCATCTAAATTTCGGCTAGGTTATATATTTCTTCAGTGTTTATACTTATCAGTTCTCATGATATATTTTTTTAGATTTGACAATCCTGCCGCGCATGCAGATTCTTTGACGCGTCGATTGACACATCTCTACCTAGTTCCAATAAACTTGTTGTTGCTTGTATTTCCTGTTTGGCTTTGTGCCGATTGGACAATGGGCAGTATTCCTTTAGTCCGAACGTTTGCTGATTCACGAAACATGGCCACTATTTATGCATTTTCTATACTTATCGGTTTAGGCTTGGTGTCTGTTCATCCAAATGTTAGAAAAGATCGTGGTCGAACATTAATTATGGTAATTTCTCATTTGTAGCTAAATTTTATTTTTATGGATATAAATCGTAATGAGCATAGTACTTTAGCAAAAGATTTGTTTATTTTATATTTTAGTCATTGGCGCTTCTGGTTCTTCCCTTTATTCCGGCCAGCAACCTATTTTTTCCTGTCGGTTTTGTGATTGCTGAACGCGTACTTTATACGCCTAGTCTCGGTTATTGTTTGGCTTGTGGTCTTGTATATGATTATTTTGTTAGAAAAGACATGTCTAAAAACAAGAAAATGCGAGTTTCTAATTCGTTCTTTACAAGGTAAGTTAGCAATTTACTGCTCATTTTGTGCAATTACTGGAGTCTAAATGTTTTTATTAAGCGGTACTGCTTTTATGTTTAAAAGAGTATTTGTTTGTGATTAAGCGAGTTATGCCGAATTCATACTTAATATTTTAGATTTTACTGTAATCGGTTTTCATAAATTCTTATATGTATATGATCCTAGGTTCACAAGAAGTTGGAAAGTTTTCTCTGTGGTACTTAATTCTATTACTTTTAATCTTCATTTAGTCCTTGATTTTTAACATAATATTCATTCATTCTTTTTGCAGTTAGACTAAATCAGGAATGTCAACATATGTTCCATCTTGCTTCTAAACGAGGGGATCAGATTCATGTATTTAAAGTCATGTACGTCGTGGATAATAAAATAAAGTGTGTTTTTGTTTTAATCCCCTCCGCTAAGTTCTAAAATTCGATTCGTGATCAGTTTTATTGATAAGTACATATGATTTAATTTGCTGGTTGAGCTTCAAATTTTTTTGTGTATTTGTCTTTCAATTTATAATACAATGTGGTCTGTTAACAACTTAAAGTTCATAGATTTGAAGGTTTATATATAGGCCGCAAATTACATTGGCTTCTGGTTTCAAAACCAAAGCAACAGCCTACGATAGGCGACTTTGTTTCTTAGCTCAAATTCCAATGAATCTCTTTCGGTGCCATGACATTTCTGCTTATGTGATTTGTATTTAAGTATGACTCGGCTTTTACGATCGTTCATTTGTAAATCCTAGGCAATGTATAGATTTAATCCTATTGTCCGTTTTAACTTAAGCACAATCTTTATGTGAGTTATTTACTCGGTAATTAACGCTTTACAACCGTACTACTTACAGGGTAGATCCAATTATAAATCTTTATTATGGTAACGAAAGTCGAAATTCAAAATGTTATTCTATGATGGCTTGTTAGGTTTTGCTTTTGTTGTACTAGAAATGTACAATGTCATATTAAGAGGTTTCTGAAAGACTACTGGGTGTGTTAACTAAAAGGCATACAATGGTTCTGTCATGCATACAGGCTTACATATATCATTTTTTTTAAATTAACAATACTACGGCTTATAAGAACTTATATTGCAATATCACAAACCGTGAGATAAATAAGAAGAAAACATATGACAGGAGTAACGATTCAAAACAAAATTCTGTTAAGTATAAAGAAAATTGATTTAGAAAGTGGTGAATCCTATCTTACTGGAATGCACTTTCTCCAAAACACAGAAACGAAATCAAACATTGCTTTACACAGAGCATCTACACAACACCATTATAGCAACATCAGAATTGTTGCTTCCTTTCGATCTTCCCTGTGATTTCATTTATGGTGATTTAAGTTATTTTAACTCTTTCCTCTGTCTTTAACAAATCTGGCATTGGGATTATAGTGCTTTACTGAGCAGTCGAACTGTATGCGTACGTAAAACGTGACCGAGCCAATGAATTGGATTGAATCTTATTTGTCTAGCACGAGGCTTTTCTTATCGAGTAAAAATACGTCTACTGATGTAGCGTTGCTAAATCTTTAGTGGTAACCAGTATGGGCTATGCTTTTCAGTCATCGAAGGCCGAATGTTTTTACATATTAAAGATATTCGAGTAATCCTAAGTCTCACCAGCCTGTAACAGAACTAAGCTTACAGATGCACTGTGCATGCCAACTTTGAGACGAAGATAGCTACTCTCGTTTTGCCATTAATTGCGAATTTTGGGAAAGACTGGTCCTGGTTTTTTATACTGGTATTCTCATCACAACTCGTATTGCTTGACTTAGTGATAGAGCTGTGAACATGTGCAAATTTTTTGCAGTTAAATACTGTTTGTTGCGAAGAACTAATATATATGCAAGTATGTATTAGGTTTTGCGAACCTAGTAACAAATTAGTTCAGTTGTGACCAGAAGGATAAACCAAAGGCAGCATGAACGGAAAGTATAATCTCATGCACATTCGTTTCGTGCTTACTGGCGACTCATCAGTAGGAGCCGGTATTACGCCCTTTAACCACTATATATTCGGTAGAAGAATGTGGAATAATATTATTATTTTAGGTTTATACTATGTTTAGAGACAGTTAGTACTTCATTGATTTTGCGAATATAATCATAATTAAAAATTGTTGTTGATACCAAGGATTAAGGACACGGCTTTTAAATACAACCTATTTTGTGTGGAAATTGTCTGATTCTTTATCGCAGTTTTTTTATTTTTGTTAATAGTAATGATTTATTATTATAACTTTTCTTCAGGAATAGAATCGTGAATGGCTTTGTTTTACTAATCGTCGTTTGCTTCTCTGTAAGGACTGTGCAACGCAATTTTGACTGGTAAGCATGATACTTGTCGGATACATGTCGGAAATATTCTGACGTGTTTTAGACTATTTTGGCACGCATAATCACAATGAAACTAGCATATATTCATTAAGTATGTCTTATCTAGAAATAATTCAGTTCATGTAGGATCAAAGTAATATCACAAATTTATCTGAAATACTTGGTACTTCCATTGATATGCGTAATGCCTCCCCATCGTTAGAGACCGAAAATGTATATTCGGTCAATTTATGCGAGACATGTGAACTATAGTTTTTCTCATTTTCATTCATACCGAGCACAACGACACGAGTTTGACTCTATTTAAGAAGTCTACACACAGTTTATACTGTTGTGTTTAATGTAGCAATTACCACCTTTGAGGCCGAGAACACTCCAATTTTCCTGCATAGGGCTGAAGTGAATACAACAGAAAGTCTTCGCAGATGTGCACGATTTAAGATGAGTATTGTCTGCACGAATGAACACTTTGACTGCGGAGTTAGGGATAATTACGTCTAGACTGGATGCCACACTTATAATAAATTATGAAGGAATCCGCATAAACTACCCATCTAATATAGATAAAATCAACATTTTGAGTTTTAAGACGGTTTTATTATACATATGTTGTCAGAAAAAACTTAATGTTACATACGATTTTGAATGCAATTTATCTAATAGACCGGTTTCGTCTTTGTTCGAGCTCTTTCCGCGGCAAAATCTGGACTGTACGTGAAGAGTTCCCAATGAGGACGAAACCGGTATACTGGATGAATTGCTTTTTCTACACTATACAATGCCTTTTTTATACTGACAAATGTATGTATATAGTGGGTCAGATATTTATATGAAGATCGCAACATTAAATAAAGTAATCAAGGACCTGTCAGAATTACCGTGACCGTGAAGTCTTGCATCTTATTCAATGCGCCACCCTAGTTGCGCAATACATGCCGCCTTGTCATGTATCAGCTTATGCTTTTGTCAGTTGTTCTTTCAAGTAAAGCCTGTTTGACGTCAATTTCGATTGTCCGTAAGTTCCGTTTGTCCACACTCGATCTGTCATTATCAAATAAACACCATGCCACCTGAAGAAGTTATACTGATTTATATTTTTGTGTCTGAGTTTTAATATGTGTTGTTACTATAAACTTTACATGGCTTACGGTGGCACAATCGATGAGTTTAAAGACTTTGAAGCAAATGTGCTTCGGTATTAGCCCTAGTCGCGACAATACTAGGAAGTACACGACAAGTTCGCCATAATGTGTACTTGATGAACTTTCCTTGTTATCCTATACAATATTAAGTTTATCCTGACAGAAAAATGTGACAAAAATCCGGCCATAAAACTCCAATTCAGCATCACTGCTCCAGGGGGCATAGGATCTGTTCCACAACGACGGATTGTGGGTGGCTAGTTAGAAAATTGAGTCGAACGAGGCAACATATAGACTTGATCTTGAAGAAGGCTTGACTGAAAATTTCAGTATATAAAAGAAACTTGTATGTGTTGTAGAGCAGGTTAGGCGCGGTGGATGATTGCAGCATTTCAAATAAATTGTTTCATAGCGCGAGTCGCAATCGCAGCTAATTCTGAATATTAATTTACGAGTTCCCAATACGCATGAAACGTCTACTTGTTGAATTTATTTGCTACTTCATTCAATAGTTGGTTTAAACTGACTATATATATATATATATATATATATATATATATATATATATATATATATATATATATACTTTGAAGTGCGAGCTTTAATAAAATTCATTGTCCCCTTCATATGTGCAAAAAGGAAAAGAAATTTTATCAGATACAAGAAACATTTCTTACTACAAATGAACATATCTTTATATATAAATTGGAAAGCAAAACGAGATAGAAATATGTGAACATAGAGAGTGTGAAAAACGGAAACCAATCATTTGCGTGCGTCACATCCAGTTCAAGCTCAAAGTCTGAACATGCTTCTTCTGTTTGCATAAATCCGGCTGCGATTTATTTATCCATAAGGCTTCGTATGTGGCTAGCTCCCTTTTGTTATTGAATTTAATAATTATATTCAATGCTACGCCTGGAGAACATACGTGCGACGTTTCGACGATGTGTTGCGCAATTGCAGACTTGTATTCAGCATTTAAATTAAAACAGGCGTTTAAGTTACAATGTTCTCTCTTTCGAGTAATTTACGGCCTGGTCGATTGGCCTACGTAAGTTGATCGACAACTTACGCATGTGTATTGTTAAGTAATATTTGATAGCGACATTAACGGCTCTTTCTCTTTCATTGCTGGTAATGGCAAGTGTGTTACCCTAAATAACACTCGTAGTTTAGCTGCACTAAATGTGCATGTTAATGCTGCTTCAATTTTCATTTGTGCCATTCGGGAAACTGCATCCACCTCAAAGGGGATGTTTAGGTAGCCTGTTTTCTTTTCTGACTCGTAATACGTCTGTTTCTGTTTAATTCCCCTTTTAATATTTGATTCAATTAGACATTAAATCGTTAATTGCATTATTATATTCATTTTCTTTTGAATCTTGACTAACCAACCTGTCAATTCTTGAAAAGCAGCCACGAACTGTTGATAATTTATACTGAAACGGCACAAAACTGCTGTAATGCAAATACTGTGGAGACCATGTTGGTTTATAGTAACTTGTTCTGTTTAATTTAACATTAGTTAATGGTACATATAGGTAAAGTAGACGATCATCTTTCTCGTGCTCTGACGTGAAGCCGATATTCTTATGTGCTTCGTTGAAAGTTTGAAGCAGTGTTCGTGATTGCGACCTGTTCTTATGGACAAGAAATATATCATCCACGTACCGTAAATATTGAGCACATTTACTTATGTCACTCTTTAATGATGTGTTCTCTAGGTGCCCTAGAAAAATCTCAGCCAGCACTAGAGATTAGGAGCTTCCCATTGCCACAACATCAGTCTGTTTATAGATGCTTCCATTAAAACGAAACCGTAAGACTTTCGTGCATAAAAAGATAAGCTTGTATAGAGAGTGTCCTGGCACCGGCGATGGGGATATGTCGTGTTCTACCGCTATGACTGTAATGTCAATGTTTTAATCAATTGGAAAATTTGTAAACAAAGTCGTAACATCAAAAGATACCATAATCTTGTTTTTAAAATTTATACCTTGAATTTTGTTTACAAACTCAAACGAATCGGCAACCGAATAATTACCTAGTAGTTTACGTAATGGTTCAAGTAAACGAACTAGCCATTTAGCTAGTGCATGAAACTGAAAATTTACCATTGATAAAATTGGCCTCAAAGGACAACCTTTTTTGTGTGTTTTTGGTAATCCGTACATCATTGGTGTAGATGATCCAACTGACTTGAGCTTCTGTGCAGTGGCCTCATCAATAAAACCGACATCTATCAAAATCTTAATTTCATTTATTACTTTGCCCTCCGCTTTGTTTATTTCATCTGATTTATCGTCTAGACGCGTGAATTTTGTATTTTCCTAACACGTTTTCCATCTTATGTAGGTAGTCAGATTTGTCCATTATAACTACGCTCTTTCCTTTATCAGCGCGTAGTATTTTGATGTCTGCATTTCTGCTGATACCTCTAAGCCTATTTAGATATTGCTTTGTCAATGCATTCTGTTCTGCGCATTTAGTCGATTTCAAATGAGAAGCTTTATCAACTAATGTAGCCTTGAACACATTTTTCTAATCAATACTGGTCGGTTCGAAGTCAGCTGTTTGTTCATATAGCAATTCAAATGCTGCCTCAAAATCAACATCGCATTTATTATAAGGATGTATTCCATAATTTCGGCTCATCGATGTGCCTCCATTGTTAGCTGATCGATTGGCACTTTTGATAAGTTAAGCACAAGCTTATCAAGATCGGTCGGTATTAAATCACACAAAACACCAGGATTTATATCTTTTTCCAATTTATTCAAAATTCTTGTTTTATCTTTCCTCATAACTGCCGGCAAAAACATCAGAAATTTCATTCTTGCAAAAAGATATTTCATCTAGTACACAAGATACACACCCGATTCTTGCCTGTAGCACTGCTTCATCTTCAACTGCTAAATTTTGGAATACGCCAACCTTGTAAGATTTCTTCGGTTGATCCGTAGTTTGGACTTACGTAAGCTGCGCATCAAATCACCTGGGAACCGTAATTGTTTAATACATTGATAATAATGTTCTTTCCACAAAAACGTTCTTTGCGCTCTACACTAACGCCACTAGCTCATCTAGTTTTCTATAAGATTCCTTTGAAATGCGAACTTAAATAAAATTCATTGTACCTTTCCTATGTACAAAAAAAAAGAAATTTTATCAGATACAAGAAACATAACTTTCTCATTATCTCCTCAAGTATCTTCTAATGAACATATCTTTATATATAAATTGGAAAGAAAAACAAGATAGAAATATGTGAAAATTTAGAGAGTGTGAAAATATGTAATATTTTTAAAATGACAAAAATTTGTGACAGTCTATAGGCGAACTAGGTTTAGTGTAGAGACCGGGTTAATTCTTCTTTATCGGCATAGGTTCCTCTGGAACTCACTTTGTGCATGCCGTTTGTGTATGCATGATTTCGATGAATATTTTTTTCTTAAACAATATAAAGTATTATAGGTATGCTTTCTGAGCTTATATCGTTATGTTTGACCCTTATACATATACTTTTCAAAGCCACATGAACTATATCATCAATCATTCAATTTTACGCAGATGTAATCGGGAATTTAAGCGATCAAATGATTAAATACGACTATTATACTCCGATTTGAACAGATAAACATCATGAAACAGCGTCGAACATGTAAAATTATCAAAGTCAATTCGACTCTGTTAGACTTAAGAATGTATTTGTAAAATGTGGCTACGCTATTTTTAGATATGCCATTTGTCTTTTAACTGGTGATCTATTTGGTTAAATCTCTTATTAGGCATGATGAGTATTCACTATTTACGTCTGCGGTGAAGGTTAATCCAGGAAACGCAAAACTTTGGAATAATGTTGGCCATTCTCTTGAGGCGGAATTTCGATTCAACGAGGCGCTTGGCTACTTCCAGAAAGCTGTCGAGTACGTTTTGTTGATCAATTTTTGCTGTGCGCCTATGATTTTGATTGTTCATTAATCATCATTATTATTCTTATTATGAACTGTTTTCTTTCAACCTAAATTACTGATGTACGAAAATGACGCCTTTGTCTGAATACAATACATGAGCTTTCCTAAGTAAACAGCAATGAAGTTGCTAGCCATTTTGACTGTATATCTACCTAAAGCATTACGCAAACCAATATTATTATCGAAGTTATCAATAACAGGTTAAATGTTACATATTGATATGTCAATCGATGCATAAAAACTTATATGTGCGCATCTCATGAAGAAGCCCATAGTCAGACTGCTGGGTTTTATTTCTAAGAACAGGTAATTTTCTATCAAATTCAACTGGTACTTATATACCAGAGACTTGTCATATAATAGCACTTAATATATATATATATATCATATATACATATAAAATACCTTATATATATATATATGTCTGAATGACCTTCTCTAGTTTAGAAGGCTGTCATCACTTTGAACGAGCCTTCCCTCGTATGAAAGACCGCTCGTTTGCTGTTCCTTCTGTCTGTCGAATGTGGCTACATTCTTACCTACTATGGTAATAATAACTTACGATAATTACACACTTTTATTCATACACCATATGAGTCATGATAATATGATTTTAGTAAGTCATTTGAGCACGAAAATGAAATGTTCAAAAAATGACGCTTTAACAGCGATCCATGAATTTTCTAATGATGAAAATTAATTAAAGTAGTCCAGCGTTTGACTAGAAAAAAATAATGACAA
This sequence comes from Eudiplozoon nipponicum, assembly GCA_029291075.1. NCBI lineage: Eukaryota > Metazoa > Platyhelminthes > Monogenea > Mazocraeidea > Diplozoidae > Eudiplozoon > Eudiplozoon nipponicum. The sequence continues at coordinate 240,055 of JAQBSW010000192.1, forward strand.
TGAGAAATGTGACTATGCTGATAGTATACTTATAATTTGTCAAAATGGCTAACATCCATGTCAGATATTTTTCGCCCAGACATGACTACAAGTACTGATGCAAACACTTCTGGACGGGCCCTGCCTGCAGCAAATTCCGGACAATACGTGAAGATGAGACTGGAAATTCGGTCTCGAAAATTTGGTAAAAGAACAATGGAAAATCTTGTTCCAACGTCATTTTCAGACAATCAGCTAATGGAAGGCTTAAAAAAGAAGGGACAAGTGAGAACCCATCAATTGAGGCTAAAAATTGCATCACCTGAAAATGATGAAAATTAAAGATTTTACCGACCTAAGAGTGCTATCAATTGTCCCGCACAAGAAAAATGCGGTCAAATCCACAATACGTGAAGAGTACGAAACCGGTTTACTTGATGAATTGCCTTCCCTGCATTATCAAATGCTTAGATTGTGCTAAAAAATGTATGCATGTAATGGCACTGGTGTGTATATCAAGATAGCAACGTTAGTTGAGTCAGAGACAGTTATGAAATACTCGAAAAATGAAAATGTCTAATAATAAAATAGGTCGGTGTAGTGTCACAGTTACGACTATTAAATTCTAAATCAGTGGCTACACTAGTGGCCCTAAAGACGGCCAAGCTACATATATGCTTATGGATTTAACTGATTTACTGGATAAATTGCTTTTTCTAACTTAGATACTGCTTATTTTCGACTGAAAATATATGTGATCAAAATCCTACCATAAACCCTCATTTTAACATTATTTCCGCCAGTGGCATTGTATCTGTGCTATTATGGCAGATTGAGAGTGACTTGTAGACACTTTAGGTCGAAAGAGATGCCACATAGGCTTCTCATGATGGAAAGTCTAACCGAAAGCTTTAGTTAGTATTTAACTGAAAATTGCGTGTAGTATGTGTCAGTAGTGTCGCTGTGATAGAATCCCAGACTTTTTAGCAAATGTACCCTGGTTCAAGCCCGTGCGCGCAAATTCTCAATATTACTTGATGAATTTCCAATAAGGATGAAAATGATCTACTGGATATATATATATATATATATATATATATATATATATATATATGTGTGGGTGTGTGTTCTTGCATAAAATAAACAGGGTGTAATATATGCAATTCTATTAAACAATCATTGATTACGCGGGTGCTGGTAACAATACTTTAAATCACGTTTGTGATCAGGAAGTAAACACCAATCCAACTGTACCATACATGTGAAGGACGGTAGTTTTGCTATGTTGTTCGATAATTGGCTAATTGCAATGGGATTGGTGTTTACTTCAAGCTGGTAAACTTGATTTAAAGAATGGTATAATATAACAAATTCAGTTCATCAACTGGGCTGTTTTCGTTGATATTAGGCATTCATTAGTAGTTAGAAGAATTGCTACGTCGGTGATTTTAACCCGGAAAATTGTTTTCAGAATTTTTTACTCTTTTGTTACGCCAGCGAAGCCTTCGAATTCCAGCTGTTTTTGGTCGGTTTTTCCCCTAAGTATATTCTCTTTTGTATCGCTTTCGACCTGAAGTCTCAAATATCCATATAGGGTCTTTCATTGTTAGACACAATTTATCTTTGAAAATGCCACTTAATTTTAGAATAATATTAAAATTTGATCATATAAATTTTGTCTGAATAAACTTACTTTAGACACCAAATGCAATTCACAAATAGACTGCATGTGTTCTATTTAGGTACCTATTAATGTTTCGAAAATCTCGCGGTTGTAATTTCAACCTTGGAGTATTTATTTTAGAGTTTTACAACTCATGCCATGCGTCACCGAAATTCTGTCATAATATTCAACTTTCAGTTATATACTAGTTGTTTCTTTGTAAGTCCTTTCTTCAGATAGATCCTCTTGAATATTGCTTTTAATGTTAATCCAGTTATTCATTCTTAAACTGTTATTCTATAGAAAAATCATGCCTCTCGCGGAGGTCTTATTGAATAAAAGATTATTTTACACTGATAACACATACTCGACTACTAACATTATACTTTATCATTATCACTTTCCTAGGCGAAATAGCATCTTATAATAAGAGATATTGGATGGTTAGTTGTAACTTAGCTTGAAAGCTATATCCAATAGGTTTTACCTGAGGGAAAGACTGACCAAAAACTATAAAAATTGATACAGCATCGGAGTTTGCATAAAATGCGTGGTGTCGATGGCGTAGTGGATGAGTTACAAGACCAGGAAGCAAATTCCCTTTAGTTCAAATCCCAGCTGCGGCAATTCTGGCGAGCATTTAATGTACGGCAAATATGGACGAACGCGGTCTTCGTGATGTTTTAAATTTGCTATCTTATGTAATGATTCGTGTATATCGAATATATACTATCAAATCCTGTTATAATACTTTACTTCAATACCACTTGACCAAGTTGCACAATACCTGCCTTATGATGATTGTTATAGGCCAGCTAGGTCGAACTTTAGATCGAGAGTAATACTCGAGGATGTACATAATAGAAATATTGAGTTGGTATAACACAGAAAATTACATTCATTTAACAGTTTCCATGGCATCGGGAGTCTTTTCCATTACTGAATCACCTGCTACTTTGTTCGAATATCAGCCACGGCAATTTTAACCACTTATGATGATTAGATGAGTTGCATTATTTATCTCATTGGACGATTATTTTTTATTGACTAAGTTTTATCAAATCATGTCATAATCCTTTATTACAATACCACTTATCCAAGTGGCGTAGTTCAAACATTAGATAGCAAACAGTACCTTTGAGGAAATCATGAGTTGGCAAATCACTGAAAACTGCATGCACCGAAAAATTTCTGTTGTATCAGGAGTTGTTGCATAACTGCATTAACTTCTCTCGTGTTTGATTCTGTGTTGCGGTAATTTCAACTACTTCTGTTGATTAGATGAGCGGCACTTGATATCTTATTCGATGGTTATATTATATTGACTATATATAATCAATTTCTGTCATGGTACTTTATTTCAACGCCACTTCCCATAGTGTCATGGTGTCAGTCTTATAGTTATAGATCATAACTATAAACAGATAATGTAATATGTTTCTCGAAGATTTCAGGTCACATTTTTAATATTTCTATCGTGATTTGTAAATAAATTGCATTCGGTCGTGGTCAAAGTTGTGCTCAAATAATAAATTATAAATTTTCAGCAAGTAAACTAGCTCCATAATGTGTTGCAACTAAATGTTCCGAACGGTTGATGATAAATTGTATTTTAATTTTTATTATTTTCCATCCTTTCTGTTTGGTATGTCTTGAAGTTGTTTTTGTATTTCTGCTATTCCAATAACATCAGAGTTCAACCTGATGATATGGGGGCGCGAATAAATGTTGGTCGGACCTTGGTTGCTCTTAAACGATATAAAGAAGCTGAAGCTGCCTACTATGGTGCTTTGGAGTATTTCCCCAAGTCAAAGAAAGGTATACGTGCATGATTTTTCAATATTATGACATTTTATTGTTGTTTCATTTGTAGATTGATTTTTATTTGATATTTTTTTCTCCCGTGATACTACTACCATAAATAAGCAAGATATTTTTGGTATTCAGGTCGATATAGGAGACGTGCTATTTGGCATAATTACACAGTTTCACTTTAATTTGTGCAATTTAAAGTACTGATTCCTCCTAGAAGAAAGCAAACGACTAGTTGCATTCATATGTAGACATGCTAAGATCACTTCCTAATTAAGCAATAATTGATTGCGAGGATGGTAGTAACAATTATTTAAATCAATTTAACGATTGAGATTGGTGTTTACTTCAAGCTCGTAAACTTGATTTAAGGAATCGAAACAATCGTCAAGGTAGGATATAATATCGTAGGCTTTTTAGAACTCTCAAAGATGTGATAGAACCGCATTTCCAGTTGAAGTAAAAACAAGTCAACCCGATCAAAGACAAAACAAAATTGGAAATTGTGAAAAATCGGATCTTTGTGTAACTGCCCGTGTACAGCTATTACCCGCGTACGCAAAACGCGGCATTGAGAACCTTAATGCTGACACACTGCAAAATATTAACTTCAAAAAATACTTTTTAGGACTGCCTATATCGCATCTATACGCAAATAACATACTCAGACATTTATATATACATATATATATATATATATATATATATATATATATATATATGAATAAATATTGCTACACTTAACAACAATGTTGATAATGGCCGTTTTATTCGGAGAATATTAATCTTCATTTTACAATCTCTCATTTACATACATCCTGGTTTTTCATTTGATTATGTGGGTGGCAACTAGCTTGATTTCTCGCTTTCTATTTATTGCTTTGGTTGATTTTTAAGTGTATGTGCGTATGTGCCTATGCGCGTGTAGGGGTTATTCTCGTTTTATTGAATATTGATGTCTGAGATCTTATTCTTGTATTAATGGATTGAGTTTTGATCTACTGTTTACGTTGTTCGCTGTTACGTTTATGCATGTTTTCCCCTGTCTGTCGTCCTGTGTTTTGTCTTCCATTTTATTCCATTTCCTTAGTAACAGCGCAGTTTATGCAGATTGCAGTGTTGGTCGCTCATATTTTTTGACGTTGCTTCTACTGTTAGTGATGTTAGCAATGCAGTTTGTGCAGCTGTTCTTTATTCATTTTTTTCAATCCGATCGAATGTTTGTTGAGGCTAGTCTTCATGGTGTTTGAGCTTGCCTGGATGCTAGTAAATTATTATTGGGTTGCGTGATTCTTGGCCAGCTGATAAAATATAATGTTGGTGAAACGTTTGAATGTTTAGGTCAGGTGCTTGTTGTTTTATATAAAGAGCTTCGTATATATATACATACATATATAATAGCTTTTCAGACTTTGCCCTGTGTAAAATTGAGAAATTTGTCAAATTGGCTGGGTGCGTCTTTTCAAATATATATAACAGAGATAGCTGATTTTCCAGGACTTTCTAAATCAATTTCTGTAGTAAAAAATGCTGGATTCTTTTGACTAAATGCTTCTTATACCAAATATATGTGTTACCGCACATACCTTACAATTTGTAGACTGAATTATTTGGAGAGATTTGGCAAGTGATCCTTGGCATCCAATCTCATTATTCCTTTTGGACAGAATGCTAATTTGGCCATAATGGTGTTGTGGAGAGGTTTAGTTTGCCTCATTTCTGTGAGTTATCCTGATAAATTTACTCATAGTAGCAAGGTTTTCCTTCTCTCTCTACCCTTCTCCCTCTATCGTAAATCTCAATAATAATTTATCTAAATTCACATATATACTTTTTTCACTCATGGTTATATGGCAGTGAAACATTAGTCACTTGACTTTTGTGTGGCTGGATATGATGATGATAAGTATGAAGAAATGTTATATAGGCTAAATCCAAAGGAGAGGCTAACCACGAAATACTAGTTATTATATAGCTGAAAATGATGTGTAGCGTGCGGCAGGGTGGCTCAGTCGTTAGAGCAACAGATACCGGATCAGCCTTGGCCAGATTTGGGTCCCCAATATGGACGGAACCCGTCTACTAGCTTAATTGACTTTTATACGTTATACAATGATAAGTTTATAAAGAAAATTGTATTTATATAATTGGATTAGTGTCTGTGTCAGGATCCCAACCATGATTCAAATTATTGTTATCACCGCCCGCGCATCCAATGTTCGTTTATTAAAGATGTAGTCCGATAGTTTCATGATTACCGCGAAATGTGATAAGTGATGACGATCAATGCAAGAGTGCACGGAATTGCTGGGATAACAATTGTTCAGAAGTTATAGTAATATGCAATTTTGGTGAAATTTGGCATATCTTCAAATCTTTGTTGTTGGTATCATGTACCGACTCGGCTTTGTAAAAACTATAGTGTTGGTACAAATTGTTGCTTAAAAGTAAAATATTTGTGCGAAATTGGATTAATTGAAATATTGTTGGTACAATTTGCACGCTCGGAATATATTATGTATAGTGAATTGAAATTGATGTTACATTGTCGAGGATTTTATTTGAATTTAACTCCATTAAAGCTTGAATACGCGTTTGTATAAGAAATTGTGCCATCCGACTGTCCCACTTTACTTGACCAAGTATATAGTTGGTATAGGGAGTAGTACCGGCTCCTAATGATGAGTCGCCTGTGAGCACAAAACGCATTTGTGTATTGGATTGTATCTTTCGTTTGTGCTGAATTTTGTTTGCTCGTCTGGTCCTATTTGAACTATTTTGTTACTATGTGCGTAATGTCGAATACACAATTGCATGTATAATAGTTGTCCGTAAAGATTAATAGAGAATTGTTTTGTTTTGTTTGGCATTTTCTGTTGGTACATCCTCTTCAGTATCTGCTGCAGTTAACGACGAGTTCAATAAAAATTTTACAGATGGCATCGTGTGTGTTCTATAATGGCAGAAATCTGTAGGCTAGTTGGAACTTTAGGTTGAATTGATGCTAAATGAGGTCCACATGAAGGAAAGAATATCTAGTACACAAGGTGGTATATGACTGAAAATTGTATTTAATATGCGGTGGGGTGTTGCAGTACTATTAGTTCAGGATTGATAACTAAAATGGGCGCTGGTATGAGCCCTAGTCGCAGAAAATATATAAAGGGATTTGTAAAGTTCTAAATAAATGACAAAACCGGTCTATTTGAAGATTTTCCTTTGCTACCCAAAAGAATACTTAGTTCATTCTGATCCTAGTCGAATAAATAACTAAAGCAGACTATTATTATTTACTTAAATGATAATTGTATTGGTCAATAACTGTTGAAACCACAATGAATTCCTCAACCGCCTTATAGCCGACTCGTACTTATTGTATATCTTCTATACTGCGGGCCAAATCCATTTTAACGATCTGGCTTGAACGACCGTCGTTGTTCAAAAGATGAACAATGAGGGGTTTACTCTGTCAATAATGCCACACAAATTGGCGCTCTTCCTTATTTATTTTTGTCGCTTTACTTTCTTTGCATTAATTTATATTTTGGTTGTTAATGGTTGAATTCAGGAATAACTATAATTCTACCGGGCCATCTCTAATTAAAACCGAAAACATTGTAATTAGCCTCTGGGGCATTGCGCGGGAAATGTTGAAATAAAACAATGCTTGTCTTTTGATGTCAAAATTTGATAACTTGTTTGCTACCTCTATTAACACAAATATCCGTTAACACGCGGAATTTTCTGCTTTGCTTAGAGCTCCCGCCCTGATTCGCATGCTTCACAATAAGTTCTCTGAATGCGCCCGGTTGCAGAAACACAACACTGACATAGTGTTTCTACTGAGCTGAAAGCAGCGTTAAAGCCTAGCAAGAAAACGCCATTGCCAGTTTATATCTGGCATTTAAGCAGTGGCCAATCTTAATTGTACCTCGTGAACAACTTCACAAATATAAATCCGCCAGATTTTGCTAACTGTAAAGTTAATGATTTAATGAAAATTTAAGTCATTCTGGATTAATATTAAATGTGGCTTATGTTTCTAGTTAGAAAGAGCTGTGGGACAAATAATTACCTTAGCCATGGAGCTAGAGAAGAAAAGGTTAATCTAAACTAAACTGGCGTGGTCAATACTGGAATCCACATCGGTAACCCTGCTCAAACGGGTGAACAATATATTGAAGATAAGGCCCTGGTGGCAGAATTCGTACCTCTGTCAGTGTTTACTTTAGAATCGAATAGTCATTTCCAACCTCCATCTGAGGTTGCACGCATCCCTTCATGCTGAATGGTTGTTTGAATAACTTCAAGTATGTGTTCGAACCAATCGTACGAGTGGTCATCCAAGAATTAGTGGATTACTCGGTCTTAGTCCAATTTGATTCGCCGGTAGACCCGCCATATTCAAAATTTAAACGATGACTGTTCCATGTCATGCGTCAGGAAGTGTTTGCTGAATTTGACATTCTTCAACCATTGTCAAGTGAGCTTGTCCTGGATCCCATGACATGTGTTTTTGATGGTTGTCCAGGCTGGCTGATTCTTTGCACGGTCTGCAACCACATGAGACAAGCATGTTCACGTCGCTTGGCACTACCGAATATGTTGCTCTACCGAGCACGCCTGGTGATCTGGAAGAGAAATTGTAGGCTCTAAACATTCAGCAATTATGGCTATCACACTGAAATCATTGGCATCACGACCAAGTCCAATATAAATGGCATGCAGATATGATATTTCTTTGCGAATTTTTCGCGTCATACGAAGTAGGCACATACGAGGTGGTAGCTGTCAATGGTTTGGAAGCAATTTCAAAATGTTAAACACCTACAGCTGTGACTAATAAATCGGTTTTTGTTCAGTAATATCAGTATGGTTCTCCGAGAGAACGGTCATTTCGAGTTGAGCACATAATTTGTTACCTCAAGAACATTTATATCCGCGGTGCTGTCAAGAATCAAATATCTGTTGGTGCTTGAAATTATGAGTACTAGAGAAGAACTGCATAGCACTCTATCGTCTGCTCAGAATCAGATGGCCAGGGCGGAAAAGAAGTGTGGCAAACTTTGCCACGTGCAACGATTTCTACTTATGTTAAATTACTAGAACTCTTCAAAGGACAGCCTGTGATTATAAAATTGGATAGTGGAGCCGATATTTTGGTATTGCTCGTCTTGACCATTAGACAAAGTAAGACGTGCGAGAGCTAATTTTTGTCGGGCTTCAGGCGCGGTGATGGTGGCTGAGGTTGAACGCTGCATAAATATATTGATAAATAATGATATATAACCTGTCTTTTGTTGTTTCACAGGACCATACTTCTATGTTTTAATTATCGTAACAATAAATGTAGTTCTGTATGTGTGGCATGAAGCCGAAGATTCCTAGTTCCATACAGTAGCTATGCAACTGACTGATGTATTGTGAAGAAATCCGGTTTTCAAAGTGGTGAAAGGAGCTTCGAATCTAGTAATAAACTATACCCTAGCCTCCTGTTTGCACCAAATGCCCATGTCAAACGTTCCATCGCGTTACACATTGGCCAGAGTTAAACGACGGTTATGAACCACCAAGAGTATATGGTTTCCTACAAAAATTGTGCTTTCTACTCAAGCAACGCAAGAAAAGGTAAATTCTGGCGTGCTAGGGTCATCTTCATATTTGTTTCGAACACCTATGGTTTACGTTACATAAATGGATGGATCGCATCGACTTGTGTCTTATTTTAGGCAATTGAACGCTGTGACTAGACCTGAATCTTATACCATGCCTGCCCTGTGCGATCCGTTATTACTGTTATAAAATTTCAAATGATTTGGCGAGCTTTTCTTAGAGCAGATCTTTTGGCAAGTTGGCGTCCGGTTCAAAGACCGCTGAAAATTTACAATACGGATATTTCAAGATCACTTTCAATTCATATGGCTTCTCTTTTGTCTAAGGTACGCATCTATGGTGTTTCATGAAATGATGCACTCATTCGTGCCTATTTCTCCTGTACGGCATCGTACGTTGACTATATCCTTATTCGGGAAACTACAAAGCACCAATTGTTGGCTCGATAGCAGAAGTTTCCATCAAAAGCCGTATAGTTGCGATTGCACATTAATTCTGAAAAGGTGTCAATAAGTCGACAATTGGAACTCCTTGTCTACTCAGTTTCAGAAGATGGATGCATGCCATTATATTCGAACGTACAGTCTATCAAGATTTATCCGTTACTCACCACTCTGCATCACGACTATCTGTAGACCGTGCCTCATGGAGATGACAATCAGCCGACAAAACTTGTCTCCGTTAACCAATCCGAAAATACCGTTTCGATGTACGGATGAGACCCAAATAGCGTTTGTCTTATTTAAACGGAAATTGACAAGTGCCTCAATTTAAACTTTACCGGTTGGGTACCAATCAATTGTGTCAGACGTCTGAAAAATCGGCACTAGAACAGTATTGCAAACTGACGGACGCCCAGCGCAATATTTAAGCCGTAGTCACACGGAAGCGGAGTAAAGCTATACCTTTACTGCAAAAGCAATGTTATCAGTACAATAGGCTCATCGGTGGACATATAGACGTTTTTACACAGAGCACTATTGCATTGGCGGTAACTAAGTGTAGAAAAGAAACGAGTACAGCGGGCTATTGTATAGGTTTAGGAATATTATGTTACAATTCACCATAAAGAACGCTGCAGCTGATGTGCTCGGAAAAATTTCTTTTATTTGGATATCGCCATTTATTACGGACTCCTATGAACATGCCTAAAATAGGCAAGTAGCTGCAAAACGACACACCAGTGCCCATTCCATATAAGGATTTGACGCAAAAAGTGTAGCTATTGGAATAAGAAGGAAGGGTATATAGTTTGTGATGGAATCAATACGAGCAGAATTGACCGCATCTTTGCGTCAAAACACTGCAGTCGCAATTTTATTGACTCGGCATAACAAATGATGTTCGGAACTACGTTCAACAGTGCACTTTTTTCCACCGTTGTAAGCCGCAGAAAATATAAGTTCTCCCTATTGCTTTCAATGTCACTGCTCGATATCAATATTTGTCTATCGAACTGGTAGGTCCGCTGTCTGTTGTGTGTGGCGAGGCGGCGTATGTGCTCTCCATGGTTGATAAGTTTACCCGATAGATCTAGTATGCACCGTTGAAGAAATTCACATAAACGAAAATTATAAGATTCGTAGAAGAGTTATTATGAACAGCCGAGTGGAGCAGTTCCAGTTCAAGAAATTTAATCGATGGTACAAAATCCCGATTTGCAACATCACTTTCGTGCTAAGGTGACTGATGAGCGAACGCAACGAACGGACGAAGAGGTTTTCGATGTTGGTGCCACGTGTCTTCTAGGTCCTGTCGAGACAAACTGCATGTAGTTAAGCGAATCATGCGATTTACAATATCAACAGCGACAAGTTTTGCTCTGAGAACCATAGCAGATTAATTGCGTCTGTAACAACTTATTTAGGCGGTGCGCGTCACCTGCAGAAAATCGTATGTCCGCTAATATTTACGCACCCGCTATCAGGCATGGGGTTACATCATTGTGGCTAACCGAATCTCACAGCGCTACACGTGAAAAATGGTCCGTATCGTGTAGAGTAGGTAGATGTGGAGCATAGCATAGGTTCTGTCATCATTCCAGGTGGATACGCACTGTAAAATTTGATCACTTAAGCATGATGACAAAGCATTTCTTTGAGAGGGAGAGATGTAATGGCATAGTTTGAGGTGAGACTTTGCCAACGATCCTATATAGTGCTGATGTAAATTCAAGAGAACTTCCACACAGAAGCGCAAGAATGAAGATGAGTAAGAATCGGGAGAATGTAAGAGGTAGCAGAATAGCCACTGTGATTAACATTATTTATTTATTTTGTATGCAAGAAAAAATATAGAGATAGTTTAATTAAACAAAATGTGTATACAACATGATATGGCTTATATTTCTACTTTGGAGTGGCTAATTCTTTATTTAGAAGAATAAGTAAATACCGTAACCTTGGAATAAAAAGCACACATTCTTAACTCGATGAAACTATCATTGTCAACACTAAAAGAATCCGCTTAATCTACTAACACAAATTGGCGATATCCATGCCAAATCCGAGGTCTTCATGTAAATCATACTTTTGTCTTTGATGTTGTATGGGAATTGCCAGGTGATTCACTATAGTTACCATCATCTTGACATCTTTATAAATCAATGTATTAGCTCGATTTGACTCAATTCATTGTGAGTTGGGCGTAACGAAGCATTATTCATTGGCAATGTTTAAAATCAAATCAGTTATATTCGGCCACTCTTTTATGTAACATCGCCATCAATCCTTGTTGTACAACGTCGATTCCATTGGCTTAGTCACTGCTTGCTAAGATCAGTAGCACGCCATAATCACCTGGCTGGAATGGTTGCAGAAGTAGGCTAACCGTCTCTTGACGGGTGCTAATATTCACAATAAGGGTAAATTGATAACGCCGCATTATACTCTGAATATTCAATACTCGACTTGACAAAAATTATAAAATTCAAGCGAAACGATTAAATAAGGCTTTTTTGAACCAACCGCTTATTTTAATGCATTTTATTTTTTGCGTCTTTTCGTTAGGCATTATTTTCGCTTTCAATGCAAGCTTTAAGACGTATGCATCCGCTAACCTGTACAAATATTGTATTATATTTTGTCAAATCCATTGCAGGCATGACCTACTACACACGTGTGTCACCGAAAGATCTGATGGTTTTTGTCAATCTTGCAAATCTCTTAGTACAGGTCAATCCTCCGCGTCTGGAGGAAGCCGAACGGCTCTTGCGTAGGGCCATCTCTCTACGCGCCGACTTCATTGACGCACTGCAAAACTACGGCAGCGTTTTGATTTCGCTTGGAAAGTAAGTTTAGTAGTTTTAATTATATATATATATATATATATACTGTTTGTCGGTGAACTGAAATATATATACTGTTGTGTATTAGCTGTTGAGCACCTTATAACAAATTGGTTCAAATAGGGCTCGAAGGATAAACCTAAGTCAGCATAAACGAAATGTATATAATCTTATGTGCACATACGTTTTGTGCTTATTGGCAACTTATATGTTGCAGACGGTATGTATATGTATACAAGCATGGGTGGAGCTAACTTCATATTAATTTATTAAAACAAGGTTGCGATCTTGGTACATACACTAGTACCACTATATAAATATATTTATTAGTATAAAATAAGCATCGTTTAATGTAAATAAGGCAATTAATCCAGTAGAAAGGTTTCGTTCTTATTTGCAACTCTTCAAATATTGTCCAGAATTTGTCGCGATCAGAGCTCCAATTGCCTTTTCTACACTAAACAATGTTTAGTTTATAATGGCAAATGTTTGTTTATAATGGAACTGTTGTTTACATTAAGATCGCAACCTTGACTTTCATACGAGGACCGTATCCTATACTTCCCAATTTGGATGTAAGTGACTTCAATTGTTTCTGCCATGTCAAAATTCGCCCACCTTGTTTCTTACGCCAATTTGGTGCTGTATGAGAGAACAGAGCTCTACTGGGCAATCAAAATGAGGACATACGCAAAACGTGACCGAGCCAACGAAGTTGATGATGCCCCATTTGTTTTTCTGACGACGAGCACTTATTGTCCGATCCAAAAATACGTCTACGGGTGTCATCGTTAGTTATTCGGTTTTGGTAAGCAACATGTGCTATAATTCTCAAATAACGATGATCGATTTCCTGTAAGCGTCTCAAATCATCAACTCTTAGAGGCCAAGTTTCACTACCGTAGGTTGGAGAAGGCTACTCTAGCTTTCGCGATTCGTATTCTCACCTCGTCGGACATTTTGCCTACGTTATTGATAGATCTCCCAAGATATGTAAACCTGTCGACTATGTCTAGATCTTCATTCTGTAGTCGCAACAGTATCTTACATTTAGAGAGTGTGAATTTGATATCGAAAGACGAAACAACGTCTGTTAATCTATTCAAGGTGGCCTGGGCAGCACCCCGATTGTCGAATAATAGTACGATATTGTCCGCATAGTCAAGATCGACTAGTTTATCGCCCGGGAGAACTTCAACTCCAGCATTCTGAATGTGTGGGAGAGTGTTTTTCATAATAGCATCGATTACAAAATTAAGCAAAATGCGGAAAGTGGACAACCTTGACGAACACTACTGCTGGTTGTAAAGTTATACGTTAATTCGTTGTAGACCTTAACGCGACCAGAAGTATTTATGTAGAAAGCTCATATAATATTACTAAATTTTGTGGGCTCACCACTTTGCGACAAAATATGGAATAAAACATTGCGATCCACCGAATCAAATACACCCTTGAAGTCAAGAAAGACGGCTATTGTGTGACGGTGATATAAATTTTGCTGTTCAAGAAATTTCCTTAACGTAAAAATATTATCTATGCAACCCCGTCCCGCGCGAAATCCGGCATGTTCTTCTCTTGTATGTGATTTACATGAAGCGCTAAGACGACGTAGGATAATCGATGCATATAACCTAGATACCATCGGAGTCAAACTTGTACCACGATGGTTATCGCACGAATTACGATTGCCTTTTTTGAAGATGGGAATGATGATCAAGTGGTACAGTTTCCTAATTCCATATAGTATGAAAGAGTTTGGTCAACGCTCCTAAAACTATATCGCCACCATCCTTAAATAATCCTGGAAGCAAGTCATCGGGGCGTGCGGCTTTGCGGCGTTTAAGAGATATGATTGCATTGCGTACTTCTAGCTCGGATGGTCCTTCGGGACTAACATTCCACACTGTTGATTCAGACATGATTTCGGGAATCGGAACTGATGCGGGTGGCCAAGAAAATTGATCTCTAAAGTGTTCAGCCCTCCTTTCAAAACGACTTATTTTATCGGTTATTAAATCGTTGTTACTATCATTTATAGTTTCACTAACTTTTAATTTTCTCGGACCTGTTGCGAGGATAAGTTGGAACAAACAGCGACTATTACCTGACGCGAAAGCTACTTCCATTTCTTCAGCCTTTCTGGTCCAAAAGTTTTCGAGATCGACTTTTAGACTGCGCTTAATTTGGCGTCTTATATTGCGACGGGTATTATTATGAGTTGAGCCTTATTTCGAGTATCTCCATAGATTTTACAGAGAGCCAGTGATTATTTCTACGGGGGCCTGCAATGCCACATACAGTAGTACCTGCATTGTGCATAGTGGAACTTATCTTGGACCAAAGTACATTCGGATTTTCGCCATCCAGACCGGTTAGATTGGCCTTTAGGATATTTGTATAATTTTGTCGAAAGGACGGTTTTCCGAGTTTGCCTACATCAATTTGGGGTTTATTCTTAATTATTTTCCCGGAAAATTTTAGTGCAAATCTACAACGGATAAGTGCATGGTCCGAGTCGACATAAGTGTTCCAAAAAGAACGACAATCCTGGATGCAACCATGCCATCTATAACTAATTGCTACATGATCTATTTGAGTCCACCGTTGTCCGGGTGCTGGAGGACGCCATGTAGCACAACGTCTAACACTACGTCTGAAGTTTTACTACTTAAATATAGTCTATGTTCAGCGCAGCTATCCAAAAGCCGTTCACCATTATCGTTGCGCGTCGAGCTTAAAGTTTATCTTCCACCTAAATGAAATTCTGCGTTACTTAAGCGCCCAACTTGAGCATTCATGTCACCCATAACCAGGACTATATCTGAACTTCGTGCTTTACTTAGTAAGGAGCTTAATTCGGAGTAAAAAGCGTCCTTGCTTTCTTCTGTGCTGCAATCGGTAGGAGCATATGCAGATACAACGAAGAGGCAACGATGATAACGGTTTTTTGCTTTGATTTTAGTAGATGTATTTAAACGTGCCGCACACAGTCGACTATTTAAAGGGATCCATTCAATTAAGCAAGCTTCAGCTCGTGCGCAAAGACAATACCAACGCCCCATTTACCGGCTTGAGAGAACTCTGTGGAACCAGATGTTTGAAGCCAATAACGCGTAGATAGGGATGGTGCAACCAGTTCTGTAATGCACGTAGGGTCCTGTATTCTGGTTTCAGATACGCAACATATGTCGATTTCTAATTTATCCAACGTACGAGCAAGAGATTCTTGTTGTCCAAGTTGTTTTAATGTTCGCACATTAAATGCGCCTACGTTAAAACCTAACCTAGGTTTAATGAATGATCGTCTACTAGAACCATTTTCGATATTTGGCAACCTGGTATTGGGCTCAGTGTTATGATCTAAACCAACCAAATTCATAGTATCTAAAAGAGTGTTATTGTTAGATTGAGTAGAGAAGGAGAAGGAAAGGAAGCAGAATCGGAGATAAAGTTGCCTGCAGTAGCCCGATTTCGCTTATCCACTCTGCGCGGCTCAGCAGATAAGGCGACTCTTTATACTGCGCGACGGCCGATGCAGTATGTAATCATTGTAAGTTGTACTTGTCATGGTTATATGTGGACTGTAAAAGAACACTAGGTCGCCCATTCCTAGTGATGGTTTGTATTCGGAGTTTTCCTTCTCCTAGATAGTCTGCCAACCAAGGCTGATGAGCACTATCTGCCCAGATGCCAGTGGCCAGTTTCCTTCAGCAGCCGAAACTTGCCCTTCACGTCTGGAACGCTTGCTCTCATTCCGTCACTACACATTTAACAAAAAACGTTACAGCGCAGTTAGACCAAACTCGAGGCTTCACATGAAACGGGATGATGGTTGTGTCCCTTTATGGCCCGGTAAGGTTCATGCTACCAATCCCGGGTTGACTAGCTTG
>JAQBSW010000193.1:0-256244 GCA_029291075.1 Eudiplozoon nipponicum
AGATAGAAAAGATAATCATCACTTCTGATGTTATACAAACTTGAAATCAGATAGTATTTAATCGAAGGAAGTAGAGATTTTTAAACAATAGATTACATTTATTTCACAAATGCAATGCAGAAGGGTGCAGAAACAAAATTAATAAATTGCTCACCAGCTGGCGTCGATTTTTCTTCCAGCTCTCAGCTCTCCGTCTTGAGTCCAGTGGGCTGGTAGCTGCATATAGAATGTAAGCAATAAAATTAAATAATGGAATATTACAAAATCAAAACAAGTAATAAAACGACGGCGTCTGAACTGCTCTAAATAAAATTTGTACATTAGATAGCTTACTTCTTAATCTTTTGGATAAATTGCACCTTCAGAAACATCAGTGGGTATGAAATTACCTGTCATAACTATAGTTGTATTTTTGTGTAAAAATGAAGAACTGTGCGACCAATTGAGGTTCGCCTGTAAAACAGCATGTAAATATGTTCATAAAAGCAGGTCAGCTAAACATGTTCCTATATATATATATATTACGTTATATATAGATAAGGTTAGGAAAAGATAGCTTTTCAATAACAAAGGAACGAAATACAGGATTGAGACATCCATCAAAGTAATGCTTTGCTCAGCTTAATAAACATAAACGCAAGGTATAATCTCCAAGCCAATTACTGAATGAAACATCAACTAACAGTAAAATGCGACAGTTATCCGAGATATTTTGGGCAAAGCTATTAAAGGACCTAGGCTCTCGAGCTAGTAATTAAACACCTAATAATAACTTTTAAATATGTTTATATATATATATATATATATATATGGGTGTGTGTGCAGATGTGTAAGAATAAGTAAATATTGTATATGGATTTCATTTTCTATCTTAGGCAAAATAGATTATTCAAGCAACAAATCTAATATCTAAATTGTTATTATACTTATATATATATATATATATATATATATATATATATATATATATATATATATATATATATATATATAGTCACAATAAAGAAAACATGGAATGATATATTAAATGTAACTCATCTGCTAGGCCAGTCTCTCTTCCATTTGGGCAATCCTCAGAAGAAGCCGTGGATCGAAATTGAAGAGCTTGGTACGGTATCATGAAACTCATCTTCTATGGCATAGAAGAAATTCCCGAAAAAGTTTCAAATTTCTAGGAAGTTTCGTTTTCAGTCAGTCCTCTAATTAAGTGAACTCTGGTTAGAAACACTTTCCACGGAAAGCTCAAACAAATCAGTTCCTTTCTGTTACTATAAAACAAGTACTATGACACCAGGATAAATGATATTGAAGTGAAGTATTATTTCGAGCATTTGATTACATATATCTATTAAACATACAATCAACCCATTTTGTATCATATGAAGGCAAACTCGTTTCCTAAATTAAAGCGAAAAAGTGATGAGTGCAAGCAATGACAATTGCTACATTATGCTATGTTTAGTTTATACCTCTATATATATATATATATATATATATATATATATATATATATATATATATATGAAATTTTGTCATTCGAGCTAATTACTAAAGATAAAATTTGGTAGCAAGCTACAAACCGGAATAGCGAAGTAAATTTGATTAGAAAAAATGGAGAAATGACAAAAGATCATCACCTTTATCCAAGGTAAAACAGCGGCATTTTAAGCGCTCGTACATTGCTTCACCATAATATGCATATTTTGGTTTTGGCAATAAAAGAAAACAATTTCGTCAGCACCAAGTCAAAATGAATTATTTTAATTCAGTCCTTATTCAATTACACCATTTTCCTACCTAGAATGTCGAGGCAGTGGCTAAAGTTAAATTTCCAAAGGTAATTTTTTACTACGCGTTCTGCCCACTTGCCAGTACATGATGAGTTCCCAATAAGGACGAAACCGGTGTGCTGGATGAATTTCCTAGACTACATTATACAATGCTGAGTTTATACCGGTAAATATATGTATGTAACGGGACAGGTGTTTATATCGAGACCACAACCTTGGTGTAAATCACTAATCTACACTAACCTAGCAGTTTCAATTTTCATTATTCTCGTACTTCCTGTACTCACCATTCTCGCCAACTTACCTTAAATTTCTATTATACAACAACGTAATAAAGATTTTACCGATTACTCTCCCTCAACCATTTCGGATAGGTTTATTTCGCATGTTTGCTATTTTTGTAAATATTTTTTGGTTTTATAGAATTTTGTCCGTGGTTGTAAAGCAAGGTTTATTACATCAATTGTAAAAAATTTCTACTTTTAAATTTTTTCATTGATAATCGAATTAATAATGGTGGAATATTCAAGTTGTTTCTATTATAAGTTTTCGACATTTGAGTTGCTTAAACAATCAATTATTACGCGGGTGATGGGATTTATTCTCTAAATCATGTTTATGAGATTTAAGTAAACACCAATCCTATTGTATTTGACCAGTCTTCGAACAACATATTAACTATACATATGTGGTGAAAGCTACAGAAAGTTACTGATCATGACTGCATAGAATTGAGAAGCCGAATTTCCCAGTCATAAGAATGTACAAAATTTACCAGAGTGAGAGCTAATTTTATCTTATTTTTGATTTCCATATATATATATATATATATATATATATATATATATATATATATATATATATATATATATATATATATATATATATATATATCTTTGAAATGCGAGCTTTAATAAAATTCAATACCCTCCCTGTCCCAGGCAAAAACAAAAGAAATTTTACCAGATATAAGAAACATTTCTTTCGCATTGTCTTCTCAAATATTTACTAATGAACATATCTTTATATATAAATTGGAAAGCAAAAAAGTAATTACTTTGAATGCTACGTCTGGAGAACATACGTGCGATGTTTCGATGATGAAAAGTCGGCGCAATATAGCAACGTATTCACCATTTGATTTAAAAAAGGCGCTTAAGTTGCAATGTTCTCTCATTCGAGTATCAACCGTCTGGTCGATCGGCCTACGTAAGTTGATCGATAAGGTGAAGTAGCTTGTGAATACACGTCTGCTAGTGCGCAACACATCATCGAAACATCGCACGTATGTTCTCCAGGCGTAGCATTCAAAGTAATTACTAAATGCAAAAACAAAAGGGAGCTAGCCACATACGAAGCCTTATGGATAAACAAATTGCAGCCGGGTTTATGCAAGCAGAAGAAGCACGTACAAGCATTGAGCTTGAACTGGATGTGACGCACGAAATTTGATTGGTTTCCGTTTTTCACACTCTCTCTATGTTCACATATTTCTACCTTGTTTTGCTTTCCAATTTATATATAAAGATATGTTCATTAGTAGATATTTGAGAAGACAATCCGAAAGAAATGTTTCTTATATCTGATAAAATTTCTTTTTGTTTTTGCACACAGGAAGGGAACAATGAATATATATATATATATATATATATATATATATATATATATATTTATATATATATCACGTTTTGATCCTCTCTAGTCAGTGTGCCGTCGTACTCTGATGCCGATCATAGAGGGTCGAAGCACGTCAGTGTGTGAGACTGGCGGTAGTTTCGCTATGTCGTTCAACGACTGGTTAAATAAAATGTGATTGGTGTTTACTTCAAGATCACAAACTTGATTTAAAGAATATTTTTTAAGGGTTGTTACGCAGTGCGAGCTTCATATGATTTAAGCTTAAATCTGCTATTGTAATAATGTGCTATGTATAATGGCCGGATGATGGTGCTGGATATAATGCATCGAAACGTAGCCAGTAAACAAAGATTGTTTATCCCCGCACTTCCAACGATTAGTATGAACGATTTTGAAGTCTTCGGATGAAAGGGACGAATACACACCCATCCTGATCGAAGACAAAAGAGATGCATAGTGGAAAATGGTGATCAATCGGATCTTTGTGAAACTGATAGTACAAAGCAACAACCCACGAACGCAACTCGCGGCAAATCATCATTATTGATTTAAAGAATTCGAGTTACTTCTCAGATGCTTTGGCATCCAATAAAGATTATGAAGCTAATCATAAAATAGGTGTTTATAGGCTGCTTTCTAATGTTGACAATGACAATCATACAGAAAGTATGATTAAAGAAGTATTACATTCCTATTGTTGTAGATGATTTTCCTAATCGGATGCGATTTCGTGCTAATAGCACATTTTTACTTTGAAGCTTATGCCAAAGAAGGTATTCAGAATGGTTGTTAATCTTGTTCCCATTTATACCACGTTTGTCAACAAAATCATGGAATTTTTACCATTGGAATTGTTAAACACTAATTTACCAACTTTGGGAGTAAACACGGCTTCCAGGTGAGCGGCCATCAAGCACGAAATACGCTCGTTGGCGAGATTTCACCCTTTATTCGTGCTGATATCGATACATCCACATGGACTAAGCGTGCTTTACTTCATAAAGCAGTTTACAAAATTCTTAAAATAAACTTTATGAACTTGAGATAAACACCAATCCAATTTATTTAACCTAGCACAAAATAAAGAAAAACCACCTTGTGTCATACAAACTCACTTAAGTCAATTTTCAAAGGTAATGATCAAAGTAAGACGGAAAACTAACTAACGAGAATAAAACCGGAATCTATATTTAAGATATTTAAAATCATATATGCGGCCTGCACGTCTGGTAGTCTCGGGAACATTGTAACTGATTGGAAATGCCAATTGCACAATTACTATGAAGACATAAACATGCCATTTTTGCAATTTCGTCACATGAATAAAAGTTAAAGAATTGATCAATCACTGCTTGCACAATAATGATCATTTAAATCAAGTTCGCGCAATTGAGATAAACACCAATCTACTTTGATTTGATCATTCGAATAGCAGCAAAACTACTACCAACCGTGCCATCAGCGCAACGAAAAATATGTAATTGGACAACTTATATACATGTGGCGTCAACTGAAAAATTTTTGTGCACAGAATTTGTGAAGCCATTTCCAGTGAACTATAACGCTTTGGATAATCTTGGGTGTGAGAGCGGTAAATCTAACTTCCAAAACCTTAAATTAATAATGCTATTTAATAACAGTTAGACGAATTCGATTCGTGCTCTAATGACGATCATTGGAGGTGGAAACGCGTGAGTATGTGCGCATGACGTGAGATTCACCATTTCATTCCACTTGTTAAAGAAAAAAGATCGGTGTATATCTCAAGTATACAAAATTGATCTAAAGATTTTTTATCACTACTTGCTCAAGCAATGAATAATTAAAACCCATAAAAGTTTTATATATATATATATATGTGTGTGTGTGTGTGTGTGTGTGTGTGCTTTGCAATAGCACCTGGCAAAGTCTATTTTCTTTTATGCCGGAAAGTAATAGGCCGCAATGGAATTAGATTGTACAGTAGTATCATTATTGATGGTTGACGTGTTGGTATGTTCTGAAAGAATACAGTAATAATAAAAGGCATGTCCAATTCGCGATTACGAACAAGAATAAGGCCAAGTCAAATAACAACACAGTCATTTATGTGAATTTTTTTATCTATGCGGTTATCTGTCATTAGAGCATGAAATAGCACATTAACTGCTTGGTCTGACACTAATCCGTCGACAGCAGTATATATAATCAAAATGGTCAGTTTTTATAGTTTATATATATATATATATATATATATATATACGAACCGCACAAAACTACGTTAAATTCAAATCCATTCTTCACCTACAAAACAAAGCGATGCACATATAAATTTCGGATGTGCTTAACTTAATGATAAACCTACCACAATTTGTAACACTGATTACAGAAATCGAACAAGTAAACCTATCTCCATGATTCAAGGTCTCAGTATTTAGACTGAAAACTGCAAAATAACTCATTATGCTCCCAAATTCAGCATCGAAGCCCATTTTACTAGTTTCGAACAGAAAATGCAGTGTTGTTACTCATAATTAGTTACATCTGTTTTATTCATATTCATGGTTCCCGGGGTTATCGCAGCCATAAGTCTGTGTCATAGCTGGATTTGTCGACATTCCCAATATATGTATCACGAGCGCCTCAAATTAATTCTGATGATGAATGTCCAACTTCCGGCCTGAACATAGCGCGAGCACCTATATTAACAGGATAAGAAACGAAAGACTTTTTCGAAGCTTTAAAGAAACTCAATTAATCTACGTAGATTGTGCACGTTAGCTTTCGTCATCAGACTATTTCAGAGAAGGCAGCCTTAAATTAAATGAACATGCAGATGATGCTCGTCGACCCTGGATGGCATGTCTACTAAGAGTTGAATGTAATATAAATCTCCTATCTCAACATTGAATGTGCAACCTTGTGTTCTTGTGGAACACAAAGATAAACATGAACAGCACAACGCATCATGATTTCAAACTGCATCAAATAGGACACAGGATACAATAGCTCGTAGTATCAGGTGAGCCTTATGGGATAGATAAACGAAAGCAAGCAACTGTAGATGATCCTGGAATTAGGGCACCAAGATCTAAAGGATATTTATGCGAATCTAGAGAAGGACCAATATCGTTGCGTACTCGTTGGTGAGCAAATAAAAACGATCATAACTTGAAACTTTCAATACAAATTTCGTTTATGCCTGATTGATCTTTTGGAACCGAAGCCATAGGTCAAAAAAGCCGTGTCACACGCACACGTTTCAAAGATAAACTGGAGAAAGGTCACTGACGAAACAACCTCTTCTTTACTGGAGCAGAATACATGCCAAAATCCGCACGCTAACATTCCAACAACCATTATTGTTTGTAATTCGCTTCCAAAACCAAACAGTTTATCAGCTGGCCCTTGAATATGCAATGGCTCTGGCATCGCGCGCTGGAAAGTCTTTTACAGCTGCCGAACTGTACATGTGTGGTAACTACACAGTTTGTTTCTAGGAGACATGCATTGCTTTGAGCACTCCACAATTTGACTTGCGCGGTCCTTATTCATGGGAAAAGTCGATTTGTTTTCCATTCCAGTGCCAGAATGATCCAGCCAGGTATGGAATCAAATAACTTATATTCTGTGTCGCAGTGAATGCCTTAGTCTAGCGAAGATATTTAACCTTTCGTTTTACGTATGCGAGGTTTCAAGTAGGCAACCTGGCTCTTCTAATCGTATACATTTTTGCGTCCATGTTTAGACGCGATCACAATAAAAAGACATTGTCCAGATCTGTGCAAATAAAAACTTTTTTCCGTACACTGGAATTACCACGGAGCTTTCGAAATACAATACAAAACAGTTAAATGCTCCATTTTTGATATATATTTTATGTATAACTTCTGTGTGGATCATTTTTCCTATATGAACAAAATTAATTCTTGTTTTTATACTCCATGGCATCAGTCCAGAAGGTGGAACGAAAGGGCACCGTTGTATATATAGCGTTTTGAAAACGCAAATGTGGAAATATATGTTACTTTTATTTGATAAATAATTATCCTACACACATTGTCGTTAATTATGATAAAATAGTTTTAATAGCCTTTGAGGAAATATGACAGCTTTTAACAGACACAAAATGCTTTTAAATCAACTAGTCTGTGCAACAGCTGCTCCATAACAAAAAATTTCCTGTTTTACTTTCTGTCCACCAGCCAATCACCTGTCTTTTAACTGTCTACAACAAATCAATAAAACTGGCACTGATAAACGTATAGGCGGCAAGTAAGGATTAGCGATCGAATAACATTTTCGGCATTCCTCTCAAAGTACGAAAAACAAATAAAGAGAAAGGCTGGCCAAACACCTGCATACAGATAAATTGCGACGTAATAAAGTTTTGGCACTAAGACAGTGATAAGACATGATAAAATGCGACATTTACGGTAAATTTCCCTGTCAAGATATCTCACAGGTAAGGTTCCATGAAACAGGAAAAATCAACGAAAAATGCGGACTAAATAAGAAGGATGGTTAGTTGATGAGTGGACTAATTTATATTTTAGTGTATCTACACTTTATAAATTTAAACAATCAATAGACGATTTTTATATATGCACAGGCACGCTGACAAGCGCGGTAAATGATAGAAAGGAATTTTATTTCAATTATTATCAAGGATTAAATTAAACAATCATTGGTTGCACGGGTGGTGGTAGCAACTCGTTAAATCACATGTGCGAGCTTAAAACACTTATCCAATTGAACTTAACCATTCGATGAACAACAGCAAAACTAACGTCAATCACAAGTACTGACGCGTTTCGACCTTCCAATGACATTATCCGAGTACGGCGGAAAAGTCACTAGTGAGGATCAAACCACAAATAATATACATGGAAAGAAAAATTAAATATACGGCTCTCACCTCTAGTAGACTCACTTACTTTGTACTTGACTGTAAATGTCGGCTGCACAATTTTTATACATTCACGAGCATTAGCTTATTGCAACATTCGCCACATGCAAAAAAGATAAACAATTTAGCAACCATTGTTTCCGTGGGTGGTGGTAACATGTCTTTCAATCAAGTTTGCTATTTTAAAGTAAACACCAATCCCGCTACATTTAACCAGTCGTCTAACATCATAGAAACATTACCATCAGTCACACGTACTGATGCGTTTCGACTTTCGATGATCATCATCAGAGTATGACAGAAAAATGATTATCGAGGATCAAACCGCAATGGATATATATATATATATATATATATATATATATATATATATATATATATGGAAAGCAAACCAAAAAGTAATCTACACATGAATTTATTAATTAGGCAAACTACAAACGGCGAACATAACAAATTTCAACGGTCAGAATTGTGGCAAATTTCATTTAAATTAAATTTTCGATTCATCTTCAAGACATAACATTATTATTAATGCGCACGATGGAACCAGCGATTGTATTAGAAGACAGCTGCTTACAATTACCTCATTAGTGTTTTGTCTAACGCGGGATTGTTCTCAGTTCCTTGTTTCAATGGTAAAACCTTAGTACCCGTTTTCGCGTACTTTTTCATCATACGAAACAAATACAAACTAATAGAGCATTCAGTATGATGAATTGTGAGCTGAAGAGAGTACAAGTTAATGACTATCGAAATTTTCTGTTGAAAACAATAACTCACACCAATCTCTTATCATTCAAAGCCTAGAATTTGTAATTATGCAATACACGGTATTGCACAAATTTATTTCTTTTAAATAGTATTTATTTTTAGATGAGCTTTAAATTGGCCACAATCAAATTAATTTCAAAACTTCGAGAGAGATTTTACTGCTATAAAGCATATACGGGAACTTTATTCAAACCGTTTTTCAGTAAAGAGGGAGTATAAATACACGTCATTTTTGAATTTCACACACGTCTATATTATAAGTATCCTTTCCATATCGAATTTATCAATTAACAAGCAATAAACAATTAAACTATTCTACTGCAGAAAAACTTTGTTTCTCAATTTACCAAAAATGTATGATATAATTTGTTTTAAGAAATATAATAATTTCGTAAGTGATTTACATCATGTAAATGCCTAAAATGTAGCTGCAACGTGTTGTATCTACAAAAATTAGCAAACGTGAGAATAAAACAAGGTTCATCGTGTTTCAATATAAGAGTACAAATTGGACAATTCACATACGCACATACCTTCCCACACTGATTGTACACACACTTGTCGATTTAAAAAAAGAATATTTTAAAGAAAATCTAACACAGAAATTTACTTAGAAAATGAATAAAAGTGTATTTATAAACAAGTTTAATTCAAGTACTCGTAGATTAAAAGACTGGAGTATTAGTGCATTTTAAACAAAATTTAATGGACAAGATTACAAAATCGGACATAAGATCAAATATAAATACACAGGCACAAATTCTTATACACAAATTGGCGCATACATACACGAACACATGCATGAAAATATACATGAAATCGTGCATATATTAATGCATAAATACAAGCATACGTAAAATCATACATTTGTTGCAATGGCTACTTTGAAGGCAGACTACACGTAAATGGTTCTCTTTAAGGCTAGTGCGGATACAATAGAACTAGTCCGAAAAGTGATGCAGACAGCAGCTGAGTATAAAGAAATAATAATAAAGGAAGAATTATTACATAAACACTTTACTCTGGAGCGCACATTATGCGAGCAAACTTATATATACTATACTTTCCGAACTATAAGGCGGACCTAAAAAATTAGTTTCCCCCCAAAAATTGTCAATGCGTCCCAAAATCCTTACATGCGAAAAATCTAAAATGAGGGAAATATGAAATAAAATAGTGGATAGCCAAAAACATACTAGGTAATATTTTGTTTCTGCAGCGATATATTTCATTATAAAACTTAAATATCATTGATATTGAAGACTCCTGGCATTGAATTTTGTCTTCCGTATCTACCAATCACAATTAACGATTTAATCATGTTGCTTCAGGTACCTTTATTACCTACCTAACCGTTTGATCATACCGTTTAATTACCAACGCTTTATTCATACCTAGATACTTAAATATATTAAGAATAATGATGTTAATTCGCTCGAGTAAATTACCGATCACAAGGCACAAGTGCATGTGGCGGTCACTAGGAATGGAAAAGAAACGAATATACTGGGCTATTGAAGAACTCGAGGAATACGATGTCACGATTCACCATAGAACAGTTATCGAGAATAAGGCAGCTGATGTAAACAAAAGAATTTCTGGTGTTCGGATGTAACTACTTAACCAATACTCCGAGGAAATGAGTATCGATGCAGCGTGCAAAGAAATAGCCAGGTAGCTATAAAACGGCAAACCGCTGTCCACATTTTATACCGTTTTGACCATGCATATTCGATAATGTGACAAGAAAGAAAATCCATAAAATGGTTTGTCTCCGGGTCCATACAAACAGAACTAATAGCTTTTGATATTAAATTATTCGACATCCTGACGACGAACGCTTCATCGAAACATTGCAGTAGTGGTAGTATTAGCCGAGCATGGAAACATTTATCTACAGCTACTGTTAAAATTGCACTAAATTCTAGCGTTGTAAACTGCAGAAAAATGAAAGAGTAATCCATATTGCTTGCAATGCCAACATACATAATAAATTTTGCATATTCACTTGGTGAGCCACCTAATTATGACTAATGTGCTATCAATGATAAATAAATTTATCCGATGGGTCGAGTTTTCATTCTCGAAGCACATCACAATTTAAAAATAACAAGGTGCTTAGAAGAACACTGACCCAGTCGATTTGGTACACCAAAGGTTATCATTACCGACCAGGGTTCCCAATTCAAATATAATGAATTCAATTAGAAGTACAAGACCTTGATGAAAAAACACGAGCTGCAACTTATCACCCATAAACTAACAAGACGAATGAGCAAGCGCTCCCTGTGATAGGAGGACGTACAATTTTGGTGTCACGAGGTACATGGTATTTTGCGAAATGAACAAAATTTAGTCAGATGGGCAAGCTACAGACTTTGCTCCGGAAATCATGGTATATGAAGAGCTGATACGTCTTCTAGGCGAGCCCTAAATGTCAGGTCCCCAGTAACATTGCACGACACCAGTCGTTCAGTAGCGCCTACAACAGCTTAGGCCGTGTACACCAATCAATGACGGGCCATTTCCCAATGAGCTACACGCACTTGTCAGAATTAATCATGTTACGAGACAAACTAATCGTTTAGGAGTGAAAACAAAATTCACGCATCATTTTTATCACACCATTTTTAAACTGATTAATTAGAAATCATAATAGCTGTACTGATCGTTTGACAGCACAATGTACCAAATAGAAGAATTACCTGAGATATGATGTGACAAACAAACGCACATACACCAACAATATATATATATATATATATATATATATATATATATATATATATATATATATATATATATATATTCTTTATAATGTCCATGCCTTTTAATATTACACAGTATATTTCTAATAAGGAAGAAAGAACACATTAATAACAAAGTGCATAAAGGCCATTTATTTCGTGAATACTAATCATCGCTATACAATCATACATATATATATATACATTTTCGGTTTTCAATTGATTATGCTAGTGGTAACAAATCTGACTCGTTTTTACTTCTGTTTGTTGTTCGGGCTGGTTGGTAAGTGTGTATGCGTTTGTGTTTGTGTGTGTGCGTGTTTGCATGTAAAGGTCATTCTCGAAGTATTGCAAAGTGATGTCTGAGATCTGGTCATTATTGTTTTGATGGCTTGAGAATTAACCATTTGTGCGCATTGTTCGCTGTTACATGTGTGAGTGCTATTTTTCCCAGTGTAATTTATCGTTTCACCTTGTTGCGCAAATTTGTGTTCTGCACATGGAAACAGCGCCAGTGTGGATTGCAGTGTTGAACGCTCATATTGTTTGGAAATTTCTGTCAACGTATACGCCTCTGCTATTTCCTCTTCAGTTTGTTGCCAATCCGATTGAATGTTTGTTGATTCTAGTCGAGAGCATGTTAGGTCTTGTCTGGATACCAGTAAATTGTTGTTGAATTTTGTTATTCGTGGCCAGTCGATTAGAATATCATGTTGATGAAACTTTTGAACATTTAGGTCACATGCTTGTTGTTTTATCCACTTTGTCATTAATGTGTTCTTTCTTCCCAATTAGAAATATACTGTGTAATATTTATATATAAAGGATTATTGGCGAGGATTCGGTATTTACTGATGAGTCTCCTGCAAAATCAGATTGTATGCATGACAATCAAGTATTTTCAACATGTTTAGTAGTTAAACAGTTTTTTATGACAACGCATCAACAAAAAAACAAAATAAAAGTTGTATTCTTACCAGTTATATCCTCCGTAAAAATAAAAGCCGCTTTTTTCAAAGATGACAAGAAATGTCGTGTAGTAATGACAACATAAGGAAAAAAATGAACACACACACATACAGACATACAAACTAACACATAAAATTTACTACAGTGCATACGATTCACGCACAAAATAGTTTTTGCGGAGACCGAATTTTAGAACAAACGCCACCCGCAATTATAAATTATTTAGCATTTCTGCCTCTCAAATCAGTGCAGTTTAGAGGTTGTGCTAGACGAATTAGACTAAGAACACTTTCAAATGAAACTCTAACTCAAAACAAAAAATATAAAATTGAACAGAAAGTATTTCGTCGCACCATAAAAAAGACCAGTTTACATCTATCCAGTAGAATAACATTGCACACGTACTTACCGAAGTCACTTGGTTTTGCCTGTGAAAGATCTTTGTAAAAGTCCGTTCTGTGTGCCTTTTTCAGTCCTGTACACAGTCCAAAATCACTTAGCTTTATATGACCCTGATAGGCGAAAAAAAGAAAGCATACGATTCAAGACTATCATCTAAGCACAGGAACAACTAAAAGATGCAATAAAAGTTAATAATACATGATGATTAGGTAAAAAATAGTGAAGTCAGCTGAACCAATAAAGAAAAGTTACTATGGCAACAGTGTGTTTAAGCAAAATGACGTGGCCAACGACTAGGATTGAATCGCATGTTTCGGTATAATCTTTCTTTAACGGACTCGTTCTTGCAGTTCGTCTCCAACCCTGCAGTTGCAGTTCCTCCAATTTTTTTGCGGAGTTCAGATATTTCGACCACGACTTCTGCTAACCAGTCGTTGATTGTAAAGGGAAAATCAAAGATGATAAAATTCGTAGGTCGGTAAAATCTTCATTCCTTTACATATCCATGTAAAAAGATTGTCTTTTTCATGGATTGATGGATTCTCACAGGTTCCGTAACTCTTAAGCCGTCCACAAGTGTGCTGTCAACAGAAAATGCTGTATTAACCAGTTTTGCTGAATTTTTCAATGCATTTCAAAACGTCCTCTCTTGTTCCAGTCTAAGGATAATGACGCAGCACTCACAGAAAAAAACTTTCGGCTAATGTGGTCTATGTGATCATAATATTCAGTTAAACAACATTGGACATATTCTAATGCGACCAGCACCGGAATGTTAGTATACATCGATACTAAATCCAAGCTTTCCATTATATCATTCTCCAACAAGTTATATTTATAATTAATGTCAGTAAAGTGATGTGTTCATGAATGCTTAATCTACAAAATAAGTGTATTGTCTTATTCTATGAAATAGAAATTTTGACCTTTTAAAATTTGGAGAATTGTAAATTAAAATAAATGGATAACCACGTTTTTCAATCGTCCATAAACCATATACTCCAGGACGGAATGTATCTCATTGAATTAATAAGTTTCAAAACATTTAATCTAATTCCCAAGACAAAATCATTCGATCGATTAAATTCTTTACTTTACCTTGTAACTTTGTATTTTGGATCGTTATTTATTTTGTTGTAAACTTCATAATTTTTAATTGTACATATATTTTATCATTAAAATCCGTCTAATGTATTAACACTGTTGCTTCACGTTCGTTTGCTTTAAAGCATGTTACAACATTGAATGAAAAAATTATCTCAATCTTTTAGATTCAAATTTGGCTTACATTTATCCTCTAGCTGTTCAAACAGTAATTTGTCAATATCAAATTCATATCTAGTTTTATCTTATTCTGAGTGGCATTGGGTTATCTAAACTGTTTCCCTAACAATCTCATGCTTAGCCACGGATTCAATAAGAATGAATGTGTTCAATCCCAAGTTAAGCAATGTCATCTCGTTATTCTAAAGATCCATTAACGATAAGATAACCACCCGTTTAAAAACCAAAAATCGTTTAAAATGTTTCTCGATGGCTTAAAAATTTCGAATTTTGCTAGTTTCTTCTCTTGTCTCTGTACAACCTTTCTAATGTCTTTAATCCTAGCCTTGTCAGTGAACCCTTCTATGCATTTAATGTTCATTGTATGTTATTTCAAAGACAACAAATATCTTATTGTAGTCATTTCTCTATTTAGTTCATGTTTACGTCCATTTTGCTTTTTTCAATAATTTCATTAAACGTACATAAAGTTCATGTTTCATAATATCTCCTACCCCATCTAGCTTAAATAGAAATCTGAATCAGAATCATTCAGATAGAAAATTAAATTTTATATGTAATTTTAAGAATGAAGTATTTTTCACTTAAATTACACTTTTTAATTTCCTCGATTTGTATTGCTGGAACAGTTTGATCGCTATCCATTTATAATTTGTTTATACGTGTCCTTTACAATATACTTTTCGTAGCGCAGCGCTAGTATTCTTCAAGTTTTATGCGCAGCCTCCTATAGCAGGACAATCGATAGCACTCCTATGATTTCTTTACATTTCCAGGTGTATAGCTTGATTTGTTCATTTATTGATGGATTCTTACTGGCCCCGTTATTCTTGTAGCAAGTTGTTTTTCTGGCAGTAATGTGTCAATGTCTTGAGAATGGAACAAAGAAGGACGTTCCGAAACGTCTTGAAAAATTCGGCAAAACTTAGTACTACAGCATTTTCGATAAACAGTACTCGTGTGAACGGCTTAAGTGTGGCGGGACCAGTGAAAACCTATCAATCAGTGAACAAATCAAGCTGTGCACATAGAAATGTAATGGAATTAAAATTTTACCGTCCTGCAAATGTTATCAATTGTCCCGCAATAGGCAACTGCGTGAACAACTTGAAAGATGACATCGCCGCGCAAAGAAATGTATCTTTAAAAATTAAAGATGTGCAAGACAGCTTTAATAAAGTATTTTTGTAATTAAATTCTTCATCAGGAAACAGATCATTGGCTCATGAAAGCTGAAATCTAATCGGTACGTTTTGTAAAATTTATAAGACATAAACAAGCTAATTAATTCTTTAAATCAAGTTTGCGAGCTAGAAGTAAACACCAATCCCATTGTATTTAAGCAGTCGTTGAACAACATAACAAAACTACCGCCAGTTGCACGTACAGACTGGTTAAATACAATGGAATTATTGTCAATTTGAAGCTCGCAAAATTGATTTAAAGAATAGTGACCACCATCCGCGGCATCAATTATTCATCAATTGTATTGTCTATATATATATATATATATATATATATATATATATATTTGTGTGTTTGTGTATTTGGCGAAAGCTAAAAACAGCAAATGTTCGTTATGGCATAGAAACTGTGCAACCGACATTTCCAGTTAAGTACAATGTATACAATACTACTAGAGGTGAGAGCCGCATATCTAATTTTGCTTTCCATTTATATGCAATGTTGTTTGATTCTCGCTAGTCAGTTTTCCATCGTACTTTGATGATCATCATGGAAGGTCAAAACGCGTCAGTGCGTGCAACTGTCGATAGTTTTGTTATGTTGTTCAACGACTGGTTAAACAATGGTTAAATACAATGGGATTGGTGTTTACTTCAAACTCGCAAACTTGATTTAAAGAATTGTTACCACCACCCGCGCAATCAATCATTGTTTAATTGTAAGCTAATTAATTCTTTCCATAAATTTACCTAATATTTTATTTATAGATTACTTTTATAATCGCTGACTGATTTCTGATTAATCAGTTATGATAACCAGTGCTTCATTTAGCGGTGTTGCGACAATGTTCAAAAAATGCAGCTATCCAGAACTTCTAAACAAAATGAACAAAAAATTCTCCTTATAATTGAGAACTTTTCCCATGACGGCATTAAAATACTAAAAATATACACGCTGTAGAACTCAAACAAACAGAGTTAGTTCACTAGGCTTTGCAATACAGCGCACTATACGAAATCTGGCAACAAATCGTATCCAAAAACCGTCATTTAAAACGAAGAAACCGTTGCATTGATATGAACCATATTGCGAAGTAGAACAATATTACGGTAGACCATAAAATGATAATTTGTCGTACATGTTTCAAACTAATGGGCTTCGGTATTGAAATTTATCCAAAAACTTCCTTTGCTTGCAGCAAAAAAGAAGTTTTGGCTAAATCGACAATACGGTAACTACCTGATCTGTATTTGGACCAACGCAGTTATTATTCCAGTAGTTTTCTTTCTCAAACAAAATATTTCCGCTACCTTTATCGACAGCCTTCTTCAGTTGGTCATTCCTCACTAGTTTTTCATAACAAACTAATGAAGCAAATGCGATATTTTCTCTGGCAATATACTTTATACTTCAGACTGGTTTTTGACTAAATAGTTTCGTGTCACATGTGTGTGCATTTCTGTAACCGTTATGCCCATCTTAATAATTGAGACCAGAGTGGCTGAATAAGAATTTACCATTTGCATGCATTAGACTATTTGCTTTGTACACTCCATGTAGAATGACGTAACTGAGATTGCCCTCAAATGTTCTGGTGGAGGAGACCAATAATTCAAAAACACTCGTCATAAACACATGTCGTTATGAGTGATAACATTAGAAACCCGAATGGCGAATTCATGTTAAATTTCAATTTAAACCACTAAGATTGTATCCCGGGTAGTCTTGTTAATAACCGTCATTGTCACATCATTAAATTGGCGCACGTCACG
Source organism: Eudiplozoon nipponicum (assembly GCA_029291075.1). Classification (NCBI taxonomy): domain Eukaryota; kingdom Metazoa; phylum Platyhelminthes; class Monogenea; order Mazocraeidea; family Diplozoidae; genus Eudiplozoon; species Eudiplozoon nipponicum. The sequence goes on from JAQBSW010000193.1 coordinate 17,447, forward strand.
TATGTGCATGTGTATGTGTATGCATAACTTAAAAAGATTATTTAAATATAATTGATACACATGTAAGTACATCTAAATGAAACTGCAGTCAGTAGGCATTAATTTACACTTTTCACGAATCAGACTAATTATTTCTTCCAAACATTTGAATTGCTGTATTACATGTAATGATCTCAATAGGTAGGGTGGGGTTGAAAGACACAAAAATAACCGCTAAAATCACTAAGAGCTTGAAAATCAATAAGGTAACTAAATCATTGAATGTAGTTGTTTCTTTGATAAAGATTCCGTAACAATCAAAAAGGTGAAATATTTAAAATATGATGTGACTATGTGTTTGATGGCACTACTTAAATACTTAAACCAATAGCATATCTAATATGTTATTTATGCTAAGCAGCAATTACAAACCACTGAGAATACAAAATATATAGCCAAGCCTTCAAAAAAGAAATCTATTTTAGCTTCCACATATATTAATGCGGATTCTGAGAATGGACAAAGTCGCAAATTATAGGTGTTGAATACATAATTCGTAAAGCGTATAAATAGGCTGGATATACCTCAAACACTAATTTAAATATAGCTTGGTTCCACAAATTAAAGAGAAAAAATATAAATCAATAGTAATAGACAGCAAAGTGTACATAGAGAAGTAACTTCGACCACAGAAACAAAGATAATCAAAAGTAAAATAAACCACCGTCTGATAACAGTGTGAAGATTCTGAACATTACATAGGCAAATACTTTTCCAATATTTATACGGCTTTTTAGGCTACATGAATGCTGCGCTCTTCTGAATAGACCATGAAACAAAACGAAAGCCAAAATAGAGCTCCTTATCAGGTTGAGCTTTCTAAAATGTCGCATAGGAATAAATAACAATCCGCCATTGAATGATGACCAATAACAACGACAAAACTTTTAGATGAACAGAAAACTTATTCAGCCAACTTTTAGTAAGAGTCGCTTTTACAACCATTTATCATCATCATCATGTCCAGCCACGCAAAAGTCAAGTGACTAATAATTCACTGCCATATAACCATATGGAGTGAAAAAAGTATATAAGTGAATTTAGACAAATTATTATTGAGATTTACGAGAGAGAGAGAGAGAGAGAGGGTTAGAGAGAGAAGGAATACCTTGCTACTATGAGTAAATTTCTCAGGATAACTCACAGAAATGAGGAAAACTAAACCTCTCCGCAACACCATTATAGCCAAGTTAGCATTCGGGCAAGGCGACATCAGCAATACAGCTTCCTTGCGGATTTCACTGTATCACGTCATAAACAAACCAAACCTCGCGCTAACTTTGCCCTACTAAGAAAAGAAAGTTACGAAGATGATTCTTCTAGACATCTGCAACACGATCGCCACTGAGCTCGATTCGATGCCATATGGCTAAGGGTTTCTAACCAAGAACTGTGCTGCGCACGAGGACCCCATCCCGGCAGACGAGTGGGTCCTATACTACCCAATTTTGATGTAAGTAACTTCAATTGTTTCTGCCATGTCAAATCTGCTCACCTTGTTTCTTACGCCAATTTGGTGCTGGATGAGAGAACAGAGCTCTATTGGGCAAACGAAATGAGGGCATACACAAAACGTGACCGAGCCAACGAAGTTCATGGAGCCTTATTTGTTTTTCTAACGACGAACACTTATTGTCAGATCCAAAAATACGTCTACGAATGTCAACGTTAGTTATTCGTTGTTGGTAACCAACATGTGCTATACTTCTCAAACAACGATGATCGAATGCCTGTAAGCGTCTCAGATTATCAACTCTAAGAGGCCAAGTTTCACTAGCGTATAGTAAGACTGCGCGTACAGATGCATTGTAAACACGACCTTTAAGGCAAGTGAAATATTCGCGTTTCTCCATAAATGACGAAGGTTCGAGAAAGCTACTCTAGCTTTCGCGATCCGTATTCTCACCTCTTCGGACATATTGCCTACGTTATTGATAGAGCTCCCAAGATATGTAAACCTGTCGACTATGTCAAGATCTTCATTCTGCAGTCACAACGTTGGAGTGAGTTTTGGGTGATCCTGTAACAGTATCTTACATTTAGAGGATGCTAATTTCATACCGAAAGACGGAACAACGTTTGCTAATCTATTTAAGGTGATCTGGGCAGCATGCTGATTGTCGAATAATAGTACGATATCGTCCGCATAGTCAAGATCGACTAGTTTATCTCCCGGGAGAACTTCACCTCCAGCGTCCTGAATGTGTGGGAAAGTGTTGTTCATAGTAGCATCAATTACAAAATTAAACAAAAATGGGGAAAGTGGCCAACCTTGACGAACACCACTGCTAGTTGTAAAGTTATGCGTTAATTCGTTGTAGACCTTAACGCGACCAGAAGTATTTGTGTAGAGAGCTCGTATAATATTAACAAATTTTGTGGGCACACCGCTTTTCGACAAGATATGGAATAGACAACGAAATATAAATCAACTAGACAGATTGTAACTGAGGCCGAGTTAGCCACTGACAAATATTATTACATACAATTTCAAGTTGATGAACGAAATAATTGCAAAGATAAATGCTTCTGACTTTTCTGTAAAATATAAAATGTAAATCAAACAAGCATAAAAAATGCGTTGATGCGAAATGTTAATTTGATTTGATTGAAAGGGAATTGGCACGCTGATTGTATTATCAATGACACTTCAACTTGTTTAAACAATCAAGTGGAGCAAAATCATTAACGAGAAATAGATAATTAACTCCGTAAATGAGGACAAAGTCTAAATGTGCTCACCTTTGCGTACAAATCTGTTGACCTAAATAATCCTGAAATGACAAGGACCTGTTGCAAATCGATATTATATATATATATATATATATATATATATATATATATATATATATATATATAGCGAGATAGAATAGGGAAAGAGAGATGATAAAATTAGAACAAATGAATTCTCTTCTATATGGGAAAGCAAATACCACTTAGCATGATGTAAGCCACAAAAAGAATTGTTCAAACGCCTTTAAACGAATGTTGCGAAATTGATATAAACACCAACCCCATTTTATATAACCAGTCATCATCGGAGCACAACGGAAAACCAACTAACGAGAAGCAAACTGAAGTCCATATAAATCGGAATGCAACTCTCGCCATAATTAGTCATGCATATATGATACTTAATTGAATCTCTGATGCACAATTGCTGTGCAGTAAATTTTCTTCGCGCACAGCAATTCACTTAATGGAGAACATGAATATGACCAATACGAGATCTTATGTTTTAGAGACGCAATATGCAGTAATTTTTCACCAAATAAATTTTAAAATCGACCCGTCATATAATAATGAGATCATATGTTAAAGGTATCCTAAAGCATCCAATTAGAATAATGTGTAGTCAGTAGAAATTCCTTTTGAATCCACAATAGACTAAAACGCGAAAAAATATGTGACAACATAAAGCCTCTTAATCAATCAATCATGAAAAAATATCTAAACCTAAACAAATTATGTTTCATAGCCATGCATCCGTAGTTACGTGTAGGCTGGGTAAAAATTGAGAAGATTTAGATTCCGAGTTGTACTTCTCTTAGATGGACTGCCCAGAGCGTCTGGTTTTGAGACAAAAGCCAAGACTTACTCATCGCGTTTGGCACGCTTGATCTCAATCAGTCTATAACACTTCCTAGTATCTAAGAGGTAAAATCAAACTACTATTATCACATTATTTAGGATGATTATATTCCTGTAATAACGACAAACTGCTTGCTACCATTGCAGGTAGACTAAACAGAGCCTGCTGGCTGGCAGGCCAAAATTTACATGGCTACGAGCAATAAGCTACGTAATGATAACGCCAAAAGATCAAACAATTTCCAGAAAAAAAATGTTTAAAGCTCAGCGGAGAAATTATTCTAGCAAGTGCTTCCAGCACCTTTGGACAAAATAGTCTAATAAGTGATTGAATGATTAATTAGCCTGGTAATAAATAATGATAAAGACTATTCATATTTTAGAAAGGCGTAGTTTACATCAGCACGCATATATTTGCTACTTTTAAGGCAGAAAATTAAAAAGATAAAATAACGATAACATTTTGTATCGCCATTACCAGTTATTAAATCATTGTGGCATTATTGCCTTCACACGCAACACGTGCTTTAGACATTTACTTGCAAATCGAAAATTGAAAGAAATGGCGAAGGAAATTGCATGAAGTAAAAATGAATAGACGAACAAACTTAACACCAGATGTTGGATTGAATATGCGAGCGAAATAATAGATAGCGAAAAAGAAACTACAATGGGCATAATAAAAATAGATAGTTGTATACATGCGATGCACTTGAAAAGCTCGTCAAAATGCACCTTCTGCAACACCATTAATGACTTTCGCACTCTACGTTCGTCTAAAACTAGAATCAGGTGGCTACAAAGAGGGCTAAGTTAAACACAGGCACCTAGATACAAAAATATTAATAAGAATTTGATTCTACTTTCGGTGAACAGCTACAGAAGAAGAGAACAAGGCGGCCTACTAGGTATAAAGATCAACTGGTACTTTAGAAAGAATTAAAATATATACATCAACAGTTAGCATAATCAAGTTTACGCAATTAATATTTTCAATTTGTAGACAGGAATCTTCGCGGTCTCAATCTAGAAAATTTTTAAATATCAATATCCTACTTTAACCCTATTTAGTCATGTTTAACCTATTTCCTCCAACTAATAAAAAATATATTTTCAAAACAAAAGACAGATTGTAAAAAGAATCAAAGTCTAACTAACCAAAGTATAAAGGAAATGAATGATTCCCTTTTGGTCATTTGTCTATTTATTCGTCCCTCAATTACAGTCTGTGTATTATCACAGTTTAATTTTCTGGTCATCATGTTCCTTCTTGAATCAGGTCATATAGGTACGTTCATCATACCGAAAACAATTTTATGATCTTGAGTATTATTCAAATGCTAACTTTTCGTTGGAAACTTCATTTATGAGCTAAAACCAAGTCATATATTTTTACTAGGTTCTTTCATTTGCGACAGAAGAAGTATAACAACTCACCACAATAATCTTGATGAAATTTATTGATTGATATTTCAAACAACCGGCCGGTCGTCCGTTTCAAAATCTGTGCTTGTGCAATAATCATTCAAAATCGAATGAGAGCATGCACTTTTCCTCTTATCGAAAAATAACAACAATCTAAAATGAAACTGATACGACTCCGTGTTAGTTTGTGTTCTAAATCGTGGATGTAGTTGATAGAAGCACGGATTTTGAAAAGGACCTACGAACAGTTGTTCGAAATAACAATAAAGAAATTTCAAGGATAAATTTGAGCGAGTTGTTATAATTTTTCTGGTGCAAAAGAGTGATTTAATTAAAAACGAAATAAAGCCAAGCCTGGAACAGAAGTCCGGTATTTGCTAGGAAATGGTTACTGCTATATTTGCAACTCATAAGTAGGAGAGCAGATGCTAAAAGTGCAATGTAAGTATATATATATATATATAGTTAATGCTATTACAAAGTAAACTTTTCAGAAAGCGAAAACAGCAAATAATTGCGAATATATTTATTGTGGATTTGGGCCAGTCAATCTATAGAATATCTAATGACGCAAATTGCTATCCTCCAAATATGTCCATTCTCGGTTTTCATTTGATAAAGTGAATGAGAACCCTATAATTAAATGAATATTAGTTGCGCGGGAGGTGAAAAAATGTGTGTAGCGTTCGGCAGGGGGGCTCAGTGATCAGAGCAACAGACCCCAAACCAGCCGTGTCCAGGTTGGAACACTGGCTGTATTAAATTCTAGGTGCAAAGTTTCCAATAAGGACGAAACGAATCTACTGAATAAATTTGCTTATCTACATTATATTTTTTCGTCTATACTGACAAATATCTATAAACAATTTGACTGATTTTTATATAGTTCAATTTTGGTGATGCTGTTCTAATGGATGGTCGGGTAAACTAGAATACTAGAACATTATTGTTGGTTTGTGCAAATCGTGGTCAGTCGAGGACTATCTAACATTTGGAGAACTTTCGAATGTATAGGATGTTTACTTTTTGTTTCACATAATGGGTGTCTTAAATGTATAGAAACTTTTCTAACACTGTATTTTGTAGAACGAAATAATCTGCAAAATTAGCTGTGTTCTTTCATTTCAAATGTGCCCATTGAAATCGCTGATTTTTCTAGCTGTGCCAGGCCTCCTTTACTCATCTATGCTGTAAATATTGCTGTATTTTATTGATTAAATGTTTTCGTACGTCTATTTTAAATACTACCACACATAGATGTAAACTTGTAAACTATGGATGGTTTGTAGAGAAGTTGCAATTGATCCACAGCATCTAACCCCATGATTCTCCGTGTGTTGAAGGCGAAGTTTACTTATAAATTAGGAAATTTTGCCATAAGGACTCTAGTAAACATTCTCGTGAATAATAGGGCTGGCAGGACACTTCTACTTGTCAAGTTCATCGAAACAATTTTGTTAGTATCCAATGTAATACGAATCTGACGTGGTCTGATGTTAACATCGATGATCCAATCAGAGTATTTTGTCATCAGCTAAATTTTTCTTTGCAAGACTAGTTAATTCTCAATCTTTTGTTCACAAAAGGTTTATCTGATTCGGTTTACTAGGTTTGTTTTGTAGGATTTTGGTACGCTACTATAGTATTAGACATATTAACCGCTTAAAAGTATATTTTATATTTTTCGCTTGTGTCAAATCACCACCTACTTCCTGAGTGAATTCGATGTCTAAGAAGATACGTTTTCTTTCTCTACCTCGCAGGTGAGTTTAATGTCTGAATCGCGATGTCCAACTGCTTCTGGAATGAACAACATTAGATAATCTACATACCTTTTGTAAATTGTGCACTGATCTATTATATTTTAGGTTGTATTGCTCAAGATGGTGCATGTATACATCCTTCAGATTCACAAAGTTATGCCATTGGACTGTCAGAAAATTTCAGTTTAAAATATAAACTACGCGTTGTTCTTTACATATATATATATATATATATATATATATATATATATATATACATAGGCTTATTTCCACAGAGGGATACGTGGGCATCATTAACAGTGTTTTAGCTTTGCACTAACAGTTTCACAAAGATCCGATTGATCACAATTTCCATTTCCTTTTTTTTCTTCGATCGGGCTGGGATTGTATTCGTCCCTTTCTTCCGAAGGCTTCAACATCGTTCATACTAACCAATGGAAATGCGGTTCTATCACATCTTTGTTTACTGGAGCGTTTCATCCAGCACCATCATCAGGCCACTTTACACAGCACAATACTCACAATAGCAGATTTTAGCAAATGGTTATTATTAACGATGTTGAAGCCTTTGGAAGAAAGGGGCGAATACGAACCCATCCCGATCGAAGACAAAAAGGAAATAGAAATTGTGATCAATCAAATCTTTGTGAAATTGTTAGTGCAAAGCTAAAACCCACGTACCGCAAACGCGGCACTGGAAAAAATGAAGCTGGCACTCCGCAATAAAATTTCAAAAAATGCCCGTCTAACAATTATTTGCGGTAAACTGACTATCGAGGATCAAACCGCATTGAATATATATGGAAATCAAATTTAGATGTGGCTCTCACCTCTTGATTTAAAGAATTGTTACCACCACCAGCGCAATCAATTATTGTTAAATCGACATTTCCAGTCAAGTTCAATGTATGCGAGACTGCTAGAGGTGAGAGCCACATCTAAATTTGATTTCCGTATTTATTCAATGCGGTTTGATCCTCGATAGTCAGTTTGCCGTCGTACTCTGATGATCATAATGGAAGGTCGAAACGCGTTAGTGCGTTGTGGCTGGCGGTAGTTTTGTTATGTTGTTCGACGACTGGTTAGATACAATAGGATTGGTATTTACTTCAAGCTCACAAACTTGATTTGAAAAATTGTCTCCACCACCCGCGCAATCAATTATTGTTAAATTATTTACGGTCCAATGTAGCATCCACATTGGACACGGATGTGTTATTGCTCTTACTTTATGCAACTTCGTCTTAAATACAGTATTTGCTAAAATTTGACACACAAAGAAGAATGCAGTTTGGTGGAGATTGCTGGTTTGATGAACAAAATTACAATCTTATCTTAGGCATATTTATGCATCCTTGTGCTTTTTAAACTTCGACTGCTCTTCTATATAAATATAACATCTTTTGTTTTCTTTTGCTCATATGCTAAGTAAATGCAGTCGAAATGATGGAGCGAAAGCGCTATTACGCAATTTTAAATTTATATAGGGTAATTAATGATTTGCGTACCTGAAGAAGAAAAAATACATTGAAAATTCTATTCCGTTCACGTAGCAGGAGGATGAATACTAGACAGACAATAATGATGTACAGAAAATGCCAATTTGTTATAGTCTATAGGCAAAACGTTAAATTCAGGGTCTCCAAGTTGAGCATATTGTCGGTTCACCTCATGTCGCCGAAACATGAAAGATGACCGACTGTAGCAGTCGCCGAAAAGCGGACAAATAATACGGTAAATTTACGAACTGTGTAAGACTCGTTTTCAAATCTACGTACCATCAATTGCTTGACAGGATGGCCATCATTTCAACAATTATCTAAAACTTTCTTTGGGTTCTCTCGAATAAAACGAACCAACTTTTAGCGTTTAAAGTATTGAGAGAGTGGGGTCTCGGAACTAACCACTGCACTCCAGCAGGCACTATAGATACTACATGTAATGGCTCACAATACGCTATGACCAAAAGTGTTCATTAATTCTATAAACACACGCAGAACACCTACAAGCATATAGGCATACGTGAACATGAAAATTACATCGCTAAACGCAAACTTTAGATCAGTATCGATTTAAACTTCGGTGTTCGCAAAACTATCGTTAAAACAACAACAATCGCCGTAACATCTGCACTGCGGCAACCACATAGCAAACACGAAGCAAACGCGCGCAAAAAGTGCTGCGCGCACAAATGTGTGCTTGGTTTTTATTTGAGCACAGCTCTTCTTATCGAAATTGGACGAGTTAAAAGTGTTTTTCATCTCAATTTCAGTTTATCAGTGTTAAGGTCAAAATTTATTAATTATAATAAAGCAGTTCTTCGCAAATCGAGCAATAACCAGAAAAATGTAAAAGGCAAGATAAGTACAGCCACGCACAACGAAATATTTAGAATATTAGATATTAATAAACAAGTATGCACATACATACAGGATGATCCACTGGATACGAAAAAAACGTGTAGCACAAGGACATTTCCGCTACATAGTGTAAACGGAAGGTTTGTATAAACAACTGGCAATGAACTTTTGAAACAAGCAAATTTACAGTGAGTCCGAGAAAAGCAGAGCCCTTACTTTCACTAAAATCAAGTTTGTGAACTCCATTTTTTACTTATTCTCAAATCATGAGAACAATAACATCAGCCACGCGATCTTGCGAGTCTCGATATTCAATGCTTATGACTATAGCAAGTATGCGAATTTGAGGTAAAACCAAATCCAATAGTATTTAACTAGTTGTCGAACAACATAGCAAAACTATCGTCAGTCAATACAATAAAACAATAATTGATTGTGCGGGTGGTGGTAACAATTCTTTAAATCAGGTTTGCGAGCTTAAATACAATGGGATTGGTGTTTACTTCAAGCTCGCAAGCTTGATTTAAATAATTGTAACCACCACCCGCGCAATCAATGAATGTTCAATTGTATTACCTTCAGCAATATAATTTACGAGAATCTAACTACCCGATATACGTATAAACATATAGGTGTGTTCGTGTATGTGTAGATATATACAGAAATGAATATAATAAATGCGACTTTCGCCACATTGTTCGCATATATATTGTACTTGATTGGAATGTCGACTGCACAATTTCTATGCAGCTTTCGATACATTCGAATAAGTTAATAAATGAAATGAACATTGATTTAAAAATTCCTTAATTAGCATGAATCAAAAAACACAAAGTACACCAACAACAAAATAAAATGTGTTTTAAAAAAATTAATATTATAGCTTCAGGCAAAACAATGATCTTCTGTATATAATCCACAGGCAGGAACCGAACAGGAAATAATTTTTTATCGAAAAGTTATTTAATCTAAGAAAGAGAAGACATTGTATTCTGTTTCGAATTCCGGATTGTATTAATGGTTATATAACAAAATATAACAATATATATATATATATATATATATATATATATATATATATAACCTCATTAGCAAAGTAAATCACCAAACATAAACACTCAAAACCTGATGCTTCACTGTCGCATAGCCTGAAGATAACATAGAATAGAACACACTATCCATATACTAAATAGCGAAGATGATTTAAATCAAGATTGCGATCTTGAAGTAAACACCAATCCCATTTTAGTTAACCATGATTTAGGTTTTTTTATTTTTTTGAATATATTTCGGTCGCCTTTGGCAGCTCCTATCTTCGTTCCACTAATAATCACAACTTCGTTTTGCGTGGATACACTTCGTATCACTATTAAGCAATGTTCAAACTAGTCCAAGTAAGTGATAATCCATTGAACCATTATTGCAGGATTTTAATATATCCACTGATGAAATATACTAAACAATGAAAAATATAGACCAATCTGCTTATCCATGATATTAGCCTTTAATATATATATATATATATATATATATATATATATATATATATATATATATATATATTGAAGCAGAAAGCACATGAATTTCATCAAACACATTAGATACTCTCCAGTTCGACATTCCTCAGTTTTGTGCACAAATGCTTCGATTGAACATAAAATCTTCCAGTGTATCTAGCTCCTATCAAGGAGTAACTTAAAATTACCAACCTTAAATATCTCATGATTTTCATGGGTAACTTATATTATGTTCAGCTCATATTGACAGCATATATAATCAAATCTTGTCAAATATATATAAATGAAAATTATGTGTGGCGCTAGGCGTGGCGACTCAGTGGTCAGAGTAATAAACTCGGAAGCAGACGTACCCAAATTCGAGCAATACGTGAAGAGTTATCAATATGGATCAAACCGGTCTACCGGATGGCTTGTCATTTCTACGTTATATAATGCTTAGTATATACTGACAAATCTATTTATATAATTGGAATAGTGTTATATCAAGATCGCAACTTTAATTTAAATAAATGTTATCATCTGCAGCACAACCAATGTTAATTCAATATACCTTAATCAAATAACTAATCAAAGATAGCATATTGTCTGTCAACGAATTATAGATCGGGACGCCCAAAGCGATGCCAAACAGAATCAATATGATAGAAAGACTCAGAAAAACGGTTGGTGCATAATTAAAAATAGCATGCCCAGTTCGGCTTGCTGGGGCGTAGTGAATGAATGGTAAGAACCTCAATCACATGCCCCTAGCTTATTATTTGCTTAAGACTACTTGAGCCTATATACTCTTAAGAACAACTCAAAATTCCAAGCAAAACAAAATAATTTCTTAAATGAAATACCGATTCGATAGAAAATATGTTGTGTTTATTCCTATATGTGCATTATATATATATATATATATATATATATATATATATATATATAAATCACTCTAAATATATATATGCTTTCAATTATACCTAACAAGAAAACACAGTTGCCAATTTTACATATTTTGCATACCATGCTGCTGTAGTAACTCTAAAAGTTGGTTGGATTGCAAATTCAATAGGTTAATACGAATTAAATAATTATCTTTTTTGTGGATGGACTAAGTTTAAACAAATTGTTTTTAGCACTAAATAGTTACGTCTGCAGTATTGCCTTGAGCCTAATTGACATGTACATGCTGGCTGACAAAGTAGGCGATTTACCTTTTAAAAAGCTTAACTAAAACGAATTTGTATTTTATATAGATTGCATTTACGTTATGTTACGTCTAGGCAATGTGACATTGAAGCATCATAATTTGAATACTAAAGATTCGTTGTTTACTTTGCCAATGAGGTGCTACAAATATATATATATATATATATATATATATATATATATATATATATATATATATATAAAAGATAACCAGTGGCCTATAAAATATTAGTACAATCCACAATTCGTAACGGAACACAAAACTTAACATTTCTTAAGTAAATATTCATTCGATAAAAAATATTTCTTCTGATTTTTTGTCTGTAGATTATATATATATATATATATATATATATATATATATATATCCCGAACTAGCATATAATAATAAGTTTCAGTTTAAACAAAAAATTATAAAGTATTTGAATTAATAATAATGAGTTTCTTTCTGATATTGATTGGTACCCCGGCGTCACTGATTCACGAGCCTCATCGGTAAACGTGGCTACTACTGTCTAGTCGCCAAATGAGGGCCCAAATAGGATTTAGTGGATGGTTTGCGCTTCAAACCAAGATTAGTTGAAGTATTAAATATGAACAATAGCTGTCTTCTATTATGTAAATACATTTTTTAGTATAAACTAAGAATTGTATAGTGTAGAAAAGGCAATTAATCCAGTAGAGAGATTTCGTCCTTACTGGGAACTTATCACATACTGGCCAGAATTTGTCGCGGACAGGGCTCGGACCTGGGCACGTCTACTTCGAAATATGGTGCTCTAACCAACATTAGCAAATTTGTGCGGCAGGGTGGCTTAGTGATTAGAGCACCAGATTCAGAAGCAGACGTGCACAGATTCGAGCCCTGCCCGCGGCAAATTCTGGCCATGGGCTCCTAATAAGGAAGAAACCGGTCTTCGTTCGGTTGATATCCAACGAAGTAGTTAACAAGAATAATAATTCTTTTTAAGTGCATAATAAAGTGTTTGATTATAAAATTAAAGGAATTACTGACAAAGGCTAAACATATTAAAGGAAGAATTCTTGATCAGTTCTTCACCGCACATGAAACGAGACTGAATGAAACAATGCATTACTCTACAAAACAGCGATGAAAGAAAGAAATTCATTACATATTCTACTAACTTATTTACTATTTATTACTCCTCAATTAGGCAATAAAACTTAAGCGTTTGATGCAATCAAGCTACTGTATGACCAAGTTCACACCATTGCCGATTTCTGCATCAATTCCCATTTCCGAATGCCCCGTTCAACCTCCATAATAAATCTGTACTAACACTTTCTCTTTATTTCTCAGTCTCTTTCCGCATACTAAACCATATTATGGAAGAAAATTTCCCAAAATGATGCGCACATAACGTTAGATTTCATAGCCGGGGAAAATGAGCCATTTAAACAGTGCATTGTTATTTTTGCTATGCATCAGCGAAAAATGTGCTATAAAAGTTCTTTATTTAAGTGATCTTAAAGAATATGGTTTAATTGCTTGTTGTTCATACACAGCGACATGCAATTGTTCGGTAAAGAACAATAAGAGTACAAAACTAGTTAAACAATGTAAATAGTCAATTTTACATTATTTTATATATAACGACCAAGTTAATTAAGGCGTGCAAAGGCGAAGACTACGTAATTTTCGCTTGAGCAGTGCGCAATATTTATCGTCATTAAAATTCAGATGTAGTGTAGGGAACATTTTAGCCGGGAACGGCTAATAGCCGTATCATAGCTTCTTGGTAGATTTTTCGTCAACTCTTCCATTAGTAGAATAGCCATTACCATCTGACGATGACACAGGAAGCTCGGATTTAATCAGAACGTGAATAAAGAAATTTGCAATACAGGAGGACTAATAGAGTTAAAGATTTTCTTTTGTAATTTGAATTGAGAAATAAATCATTTATGGATGCATAAATTTATTATAAAGTAGGCATAAAAAATGCAGTTAAAAAGGGCTATTTTCTTGTCTATAGAACCCAACTCGAATTTAATAGCTGGTACTTTGTATACTTAGTTTTTGGTAAACAAGAGGGCTACGGTTTGATTAGACGCATACATTAATTAGTAACAAACAAGAGGCGGTAAACGTACATGTTGAGATACACACACATACACAAACGCACAAAATTTACCAGATTTTTTTAAGATGACCATGCCATGAGACATCCAAATTCATTAAAATCCGAAAATATGAGGCCTGCTATAATGGAAAATACACTACTAGGCTAAAGAAAACTTTAAAGATTGCACGACGCCAAACTGATTAACGAGGAAACACCACAATACACATATAAGAGAAGCAAAATAAGATCTTTGGCACTCATCCCCAATAGACTCGCATATATTATACTTATCGGGAAAATGTAGGCTGCACAATTTCTATGCTGCCAAGAACATAACATTTTGAAGCTTTTGTCAAACGTATATTAGTTATGCAATTAAGCAATAATTGATTGCACTGTTCGTTAAAAAATTATTTTGATTCTATGCCTAATGTATACTGGCATAAAAAAGAATCACTTTAAATTTCAATACGTTGAGAAATATTAGTCATGCTAGTTTATGAATTACGATATAGACCCCTTATTTTCAATTAACTAAATTATTGCGTACAATTGTATACATTTTTGGCGCCAGATTATGGGACAGGATATCGGTTAATAACAGTAAGAACTGCACAACCAAGAGTTCATCAAGATTTTAAAAAATATCCTAAGATTACTACAATCAAGGTTGCGAACGCGATTTAAACACATGACCCATTAGGAAATCATCAGGTACTGGCCAGAATTTGTCCTAAGCTTGATCAAATCTGAAACACTTCAAATAATTAAAAAGTTTGGACTTTTATAGCGAAAAGGTTAAACAGCATGCATCAGGCGCCGCGTTAGTACTGGATCCCAGATCTCCAGTGAAAGCCCACTCTAAGACGAACGAGCACCATAAGATGTTAAAAGCCATTTCATCATTGATAGGGAGGTATAGTATCAAAGAAAGAAAGATTTCAGACCAGTGCAACTCTATAAATCAAGGTACAATATACACTAAACTATAATATTTTCGAGCAGAACCTAATGAAGAATTGTTCCAAGTTTCATTAAGCTGAAACGATTTTTGGCCATGATATAAACAAATGAACCGACAACTATTCAATTCCTACACTGATGCAGTGAATTTTTTGCCAGTCTGATGGCGCCAAATGATGAGACATTATATCGGCTAATAATACCAGATACTGACATTGACAATTTTCAGCGCGTACACTTGTACAAAGCTGAGCTGGCTTATGCTAACCATAGCTATTGAGATTCATCTCATCAGAAATCAAAATAGCAAAAACAAACATAAAACTCTCTACGACACAGAAGCAGTAAAACAACAACCATAAACTAGGCAAAATGACCAAATTCGAACTATCACCAAAAACTAGTTAGATGCACAGTTTTCCTTCACAAAAGCCATTTTGCAACACCTTAATAGGAACAAAAATAAGCAAGTGGACAGTTATGAAGCTAGTTTAATTATCGATATAAAATTCCGTATACAAAAAAGAAACTGTACAGCTGATAGAGGGCAGGGTAAGGTTGATGCATAAAACGCAGCACTGCACGTGACGCAAGTTAACAATTTAATTCACACGTAAACAGAAGTGCATTGCATTATTATAATACTGGTTGCGAGAGCATAATACTAATAATAGGCGTACCCTGCAACAAGTTGGATTGCATAAAGCCATAAGAAGCTGCCAAAATCAGAATGAACCAGCGGCAAAATCACACTGACGCATACGTTCTGTACTAGCTGGTTATTCATTGGTAGGAGCCGGCAATACACTATTAACCCATTCAATGTGAATTAAACTTATGTGTAGGCAATTAACAGTGCACAAATTTAAGGTGCAATCTTCTAAACTATTTAAATAATTATATAATGAAATCGGAGAGTTGTGTTAACTACTTACATGCAATTAGTATGCAATAAACGCAGGCGTCAATAGGTTAACTAATTTTGTTCATGCGGACTTTGATACAGCATGTTCATTTGAATCTACTTATTACTAGATACACCATACATAATCATAAAAGTTTACTCTAAATCAAACATGGACTGATGCTACTCTATAAGAAATAGGATTGATGTTAATTGCTCTCAGGCATGAACATAAATAAACTGACAAAATAATATTAATCTCTGACTCTATGACAAGTTGTGTTGATGATTTTCGATAATTTTTCTGCAGAAGCCAAACGGCACTGTTATTTGAAACATACGCAGGCAAACAAGTTATAGTGATTTGAATGAAATCTATTTTTTCGAAACTGGATTAATTGAAATTGCCTGATCTGCGTTTTGACTAACGCAGTAATTTTTCCAGTTGTTTTCTTTCTTGAACAAAATATTTCGGCTGCCAATATCGACATCCTTCTTCTGTTCGTCCATTCTCACAATTTTTACAGAACAAACTAATGAAGCAAGCACGATATTTCTTTTGAATCTGAAGTATAAATGATAGGGCCAGAAGAAATATCGCACTTGCTTCATTAGTTCGTTTTGCAAAACTGGTGAGAATGGATCAGCTGAAGAAGGCTGCCGCTAATGGCAGCCGAAATATTTTGTTCAAAAAAGAAAACAACTGGAAGCATTACTAGTTATGGTGATGTCCATACGAAAACATGCAAATATTCGCCGAAGACTGAAGCTACTTCATATTGTCAAGCTCACCTTAACATCCAGTAGAAGATTATCGGGTTTGATGTCTCGGTGGATGAATCCCATCCTATGTATACTGTCAATAGCCAGAACCGTCTCCGCGACGTAGAATTGAGTTTGCGTCTCGGTTAGTGTGTCCAGCTTCATAAGCAGTGTCATCATGTCACCTAGATTAACCGGAGTTGAATAATTGCATAAGTACAAAGAAGGAGAAAGTTAAAGCAGGCTACTCATTCACATTGATATGTATTCTTACATATACAAATCTCATGATAAAATTAATTGTATCATTGATGACAGCAAACAATGGTAGGATGCAATCTACATTGGGCACATGGTAAGTAACATATTAAAAGCGTTCGAGGAAGCAATAAATTATTCAATAAGCAAAATTCCCGTTAAAATCGAAAACAATTTTTAAACTTTTACAATAACAAGCATCTTTGGGAATAGCAAAGCAGATCAGCTTTCATTGTCAGAGCACATGTAAACAACACATTAAAGAATTTTCAGTTAAAAATGAAAACTGCTTAAAATAATATTTGCTTACGCCATATACTGGCTGGCCTCTGTCAGTCATAAGGTCAAGTTTTAAAAAAAATCCAATCGTTAGTAAACAAACACAGCTATTCAAGTAAAAAAAACCTTCTATATGATGCGAAAATCGTAATAGCCGACTTCTGACATTGGAGATCAGCTATCATACACGAGTCGCAGGGAAAAACCATGGAGAAGGCAACTTACAATGCAACCGCTTTAATCCTAGACCCTATTTCACGCATAGTTGACTACTTATAGTTGGTTTAGACAGGCCGACATAGGTGCCACGGATAGGCTTATCCCAGAAACCACTGAAGCCCTGTGGCAGGATGGTAAACCTCTGCTGATTTTTACGTTAGACAGCTTATTTAGCATGCTTACATTAAAAGTCATCCACAACTACAGAGCAGAGAAATTCCACAATAATTGTAATCCCAAGAAAGGGAAATAATTAGTCAGACCAACTGGCAATCATGCTAATAAATAAGACATTTTCAAATTATTGTTACAATTAGAAAAGAATTATAACAGTAAGCGTCACGAAAAGCATAGATTGAAACAGCGGTTATAAATATTTTTGTTATCAGAGTTTATATCCAATAAAGTCAATCAGACAAGATGATGAGCTTAAAAAATCCATGCTTCAAACTATAACACGAAGAAAACTCGTTGGGAATTTGCTCTGGTGTGTTTAATAGTGCATAAAATTTAACAAGGGTATTCTTAGATAAGAAAACTGTTGACGATTTTCTGTTCTAAATTCAAACTCATGTGCATTAAAGGAGTTGGAAATAAACATTCGCAAGCTGGGTATAATTAAGCAG
The DNA here is from genome assembly GCA_029291075.1 of Eudiplozoon nipponicum. Taxonomy (NCBI): domain Eukaryota; kingdom Metazoa; phylum Platyhelminthes; class Monogenea; order Mazocraeidea; family Diplozoidae; genus Eudiplozoon; species Eudiplozoon nipponicum. Next base: position 35,434 of record JAQBSW010000193.1, read on the forward strand.
TGTTAGGCCTTTCGGAAATTGCTTAAGATAGTGTATATTTAGGTTTAGAGCAAAATAAATTTAAAACTAGTTTAAAACAAGATTAAAACGCAGCGTACTACCAGATGATGAAAAATTGCACTATTTTTTGAAAAAGTAAATATACAAATAGTAAGAAATAGGCGATAACTGAAAAGTAGCAATAATTCAGCATCACGATGGATCCAAAATGACAACGAGTAGCCAAAAATTACTCAGTAACCAGCTCGTTACCACAGACTTTATGAAAATGAAATGAAGTTCTAGATAAACTAAAGAAGCGACTAAGAGCACTACCGCATTACTACAAGGTCAACATTGAAACCATCAGGAACAGTGGACCTTGAGCTGTCTTTGCCATACATCGGAGGCTCAATGTGTCAGGCTAAATATATATGGCATCATAATAATGCCATCTCCACGGGAGACTGATTAACATTTATGCAAACATGAAGTTAGCATATGTATTTACGTAAGCGTGCTCGTTTGAAATAAAGCATTTATGTACAGAATATCGAAGGCATACGAAATAAATTTTACTACCTCTATTTTTATGAGTAGTGCAATCAATCACAATGTTTGACAAAAAATTCAAATATATTGGCTACAATCGGCATCTGAAAACGCTATAAAAATTGTAAACTTAAATGGTGCGATTAATTAGTGTAAATATAAGTTTATTCAGATTGAATAAAAACATTCCCTTATCAAGTTTCTTCGTTACGTAGTACTATCAACCTGTTTCACTTCCACCAGTGACATTCGCGGGTAGCAGGTTAACATTTGTAGTTATACAATAATTTGAATATTCTCAATTTCTAAGTACACTATGTGTGTCTCTTTGATTGATGAATTCTGACTGTTCTTGTCATTATGGAGGCTTCAAAACGTGCACTTTTTCATTGAAAACGCTGGAGGTTCATTCATGGCAACTTGGCTCACTGCGTTTCGACACGTCATTTTTTGCATCAACATCAGATATTTAATTCAATAATATTAAAAGACACAAGATTATGAATAAAGTAATATTTGCGCTTTAGACATATTTATTAATACTTCTTTTAGATGTACTAACGGTCAGGTACGCCTAAATTTCAAGCCTTCAATAATTACTCACCTATACCTATATGCACACTCCAACATAAACACACATACACACCTATATCTAATTATCTATTTTGTTGTCTATATATTTTTATGTGTAGATATTTAATTTTATATAATCTAAGATGGTTCATTTTTTAAATTTCATCAGATACGAGATTTCTTTGTTCTTAGTAGCTCTGTTCATAGCTTGATAAATTATTATCTTGCATGAAACGCGGTCTACTAGCATGTGAGTTAATCTTCAGCTTTCGCTTGCTACAATTATCTCAGGCTTGTTTTAAGGATTGACATTAACACTAAGTGCAACAATATTACTCAACAATGTAAGTCGTCTCTTTAAATGTCGTGATACAGTTCCATATTCATCATGTATTTATAGAAGCCATTCAGTGTGTATTTACGCATAATTTTCGGTTAAAATATACGCATACAAGCTAACAATGGAGCAATTATGGTTTAAATTGTTAAACATAAATCAGAATGTCAGCAATTTATAAAGGAATTCTCATTAAGAGTCTGTGGTAATTGGTGCTGTAGAACTGGGTGTGCTCTTGAAATAAGGAGTACGGAGGTTGTAAAATACGACCGGCGTGTCGATCGAAATATCAATCAATAAATGTCAAGAAGAATGTTAAGTGAGTATGTAATAACACTTTCAACGAAAGAAAGGAGTCTACAACATCACTCGACGCAAAATCAATCAAAAATACTTGATAAATTGCCAAGCATGCACTTATAAAATCTTTATTTATACTAGCATATATAAGTATTTCAAACATTCTGATATGTCCACATATATATATATATATATATATATATATATATATATATATATATATATATATAGTGAAGACTTATTACAGTATTTTGAATATGTATTCAAGATATAAAAGGAAGTTCATTCAATAGACAGATTCATTCTCATTTGGAATTCTTCAGCAATTTCGAGTTTTCCGCGGAACGGGCTCGAAACGGAGCAAATTTGTTTCGCAATTTGGGACTATCCACTGTGCCACTCCTGTAGCATACTACACGCAATTTTCAGTTATAAACTAACTAATGATTTTCGTTCGCTTTCACATTAGGTAGAGCCTATGTTGTCAAATTTCCAATTAGCCACCTGCAATCTCTCGTTATAGCACATAAACTGTGCTACCTAGGAAAGTACTATATATATATATATATATATATATTTCAAATATTCCGATCAGAATTTTAAAAAAATCATTTTGAACTAAAAGATTTTTATTTTTGTATATTCTGCTAAATCATGCGAAGAACAATTGGAAGAATATAGAAGCACATCAGGGAGACAAATGTCGACACCGACTAAAGGACAAATTATCTCCATGAAGTCCAGAGAGCAGAAACATTTAGAACGGCCCCATCCAGGTTATATAGTAAACCAAAAATCCACAAAAAATTAAAAATTTATGGAGTCTCACCAAAGAGGTTATGTCATTTGTAGACGTATCGCAGTAAAAGCCACCAAAACTGTTATGCAACCTAAATCAGCCATTAAGGAGTATAATAGAGTAACAAACTGTCTAAGAATTTTTAATTGTCAGGACAATAGATAGATAGGAACTGTGCTAACATAAGGTGTTCTCATTTGACATGGAATAACCCTTTATCAACGTTCCTTTAGAAGAAAACGCTTTTACCAGTTGCCAGCTGGTGAGAAATCAGTGTCCAAACCATCCTATTTATATAGGCGACCTAAAAGAGCTTCTTCGCATATGTAGATTAATGCAAATTTTTACTTTGAAGGACAATATTGTCATCAAACAAATGATGTGGCCTTGCAAAGTTACAGAGCGCCACTTTTCGCTGATTTTTATATGCACTACCTAGAACTAATAGACTCAAATCTACTACAGACAACTGTAAGCTATACAGAAATTACTCCTCTACATTCCTAGCACAACTAATTTGATAAGTCCTGGAAAAACAAACAGAATAAACACCAATATAATGTTCAAAACTGAGTAAAAGTACAATATTTAATTTCATTATTGGGGCATACAATTAATTCGACGAAATGCGCAAGTCCAACACAAGAAACCAACTTGCCAGAGCCAACAAATTCAGTCTAAGAATAAAATGGAGGAACAATTCGCTCATTTGAAAGAAGTATTACAGAAGTACTGATGTCTCGAGCAGTTTCATTATGTAAACATAAAAGGTTTAACACTATTCGCCACATCGAGGAAAATTGCCGGATACAATAAGAGGATTAATTCAAGTAACACATGTTAATTTTCTTAATTCAAATTTAAATACCACCTTAATGCACAGCTTATTATAAGAGTCGACGTTAAAAAACAGTTTTCACTGCCATCTTAATCACCATTTATATAATTAAACGAAAATTGGTTGCGCGGGTGGGGATAACAATTATTATAATCAAGGTTGCCGTCTTGATATAAACACTTGACTCATTAATTACTTACATATGTCAGTATAAACTAAGAATTGTATTGTGTAGAAAAGGCAATTCATCCAGTAGACCTGTCAGCGTCAAATTCTGGCCAGTACATGATGAGTTCCCAATAAGGACGAAACCGGTCTAATGGATAAATTGCCTTTTCTACACTATACAATTCTTAGTTTATACTGACATATGTAAGTAATTAATGGGTCAGGTGTTTATATCAAGACGGCAACCTTGATTATAATAATCTTAATCGCCAGTTGTCGACAAGTTCGAATGTAGCTGTAAAAGTAGTTACATATGCAGGTCCAAAGATAGACGATCAACTCTAACAATCAACACTTGCCTCAGAAGCTTACAAGCAAATGTCTAGTACCAGTTGGGGAAATCGGCTATAACAGATCACATAATTCCTGGAGGTTACAAAACAGATCAAGTAAAACTTTCAGTACATTACAAGAAAAAGTTAAAACGATGTAAGACAATCTATGGGGCACTTGCTATCAACCAAAATGGGCCGGATCACAATGTTAAGAAACTTAACTCTCATGATATTCAAATATACTAGACCAAGATTATTATAAATAAAGATATGACAGTAACAAACGAATCATCACAAATTCTTTAAATCATGTTTGTGAGCTTGAAATAAACACCAATCCCACTGTATTTAACCAGTCGAACAACATTTCAAAACTAACATATATCAAAGTTAGTCCGGAGCAGGAATACAGCCAGGATAAAGACCTGTACGGACACCATCATCGGTGGTATCAATATCACTTGCGGAAGAACGTTTCTCTGAACAAGAAATAATAAAATTAAAATCAGAGAAAAGTATACGACTTTTCACGTCCGCGAAAAAATCATACATTGTTCCGTCGAATTGTCTCAAATCTCTTGACAAAATACATAGTTGGTTTATGGTGTACTATCGGCTCCTACTAATGAGTCGCCACCTAATACACAATAGAATATATATATTAATTCTCTGCAACAAAATATACACAAATATTATAAAAGGATAAGAAGTTGTTATACTTAAAGCCAATGCTTATAAAGTGGCCATGTGCGATATCGCAAATTTTCGATCAAAATTCAAATCAGACAACAAACAGAAAGATGACTCAACAAATACCGAATCAAGAATAAATGTTATTCTGAAATAGATGCAGAAACACGTTTTATCTACAAAGGCTGATTCAGAAGAAAGATAAGGACTCTTAAACTAAATTAGAAAAGCAAAATCGGTCGTTCTAAATCCCGCAAGACCGTATGGCAAACGAATAATTCATAAACCCATGACAGTCCCAGGAGCTCCTCCGATGCGGCCCATAACGTCAATGATCAACACATCACAAAATAAACCTGCTGAGTTTCTCTGAAAACTACTTCAACCACTGCGAACCTCCATGATCATAAACAGCATCAAGGACTTCTTCGAGCTAGCCAACAATCTAAAGGGAAAACATCAAAGAAAAAATTACCTCAATGAAATTTTCATCATTATTTGCGAACATTCCCTGAAACAAAACAACTATCTTGAATAGCCTTATTAAAAATAGGCTTCAATATTTTGCTATAGACAATTACGATCACAAAGACCTCATATTAACAAGTACAAAAAACGTGAAGTTTGCATTTTAAGCTTTAGCTATGGAGAGCTGCATTGCACCTCCCCTAGCTGATTTATACATGCACCATCTTGAGCAAACGAAATTGACAATCATAATTTATCAGTGCACACTTTACAAACGGTATGCATATTATCCACTATTGCTCATCCCAGATGAAGTAGACCCAACCAAAATCATGAAACAGGCCAATGAAGCCGATCCAGATATCATTAATTCACTCTCGAAGTATAGAAGGACAACACGTTTCCTTTCCCTCGGTTCACAATGATCCGACTGATTCTCACTTCCACGTATGAGTATAGTACAGCTTCATGGTGTCTAGGTGCTAATTCGTCCCCTCGCTCCGAATGCTTCCACATTATTCGTATTAAATCCCCGAGAAATGAAGTTCAATCGTGTGAGTTTTTTACTGTGTGTTATTAGAACTCTGAAAATAGTACCGGAAATGAGGTACCGAAACTTAATAACATCAAGATTAGATCGAACTTAATTTTCAATGATTAGTAAAAATGATGTGGAAGCCTTCGGACTGGGGGACGAATCAACACCAAACCACTACGAAGCCGTACTCAACGCGTATTTGGAAATGAAGATCAAAAGGATCATTACGCAAACGGGAGTGCAAATCGACCACACACGAAAGAAAATCATGGATACATAAAAAGATTTATAATAATAAATTCGATATGGTCAATGAAGATCTGCAAATGAAGAAACAACAAAACACGACGGAGGGATAAATGACTTTGTAATCAAGCATTTCAATAGAATGTGAGAGAAGCCTTTATTTTTTCAAAGGATTTATACTATTTTTTAATCCAGTATATTGATGTAATAATGCGAGTAAAATCATTCTTTAAATTGAGATGACTAAATCGACGAAAAGGAGAAGCAAGAGAACTAAAGCAGGCTCTCAAGAAATCACACAATAGTCCCTTAAAACAACTTTAACACCAGCTGAAACAAGAGTGAACTTGTAAAAAATAAACCACTTAGAACGCATTACAGTAAATTTAATTTGTGTAAGCGAATATTTAGAACACAATGTTAAGTTGAATGTAACCAGTTAGTGTTCACATGTTTCGCAGTTATAACTTGAATTTCTTTTATGCATAGCCATTTTTCAGCAAAGAAAAATAGATTTTCGTGAAGAACAGTATTTTATCGAACAAAACAGAAAGAGAGACGTGTTAACGTGTTCAAGACTGTATGTGCCTCAAAGAAATTATAATATGTAGCATTGCAAGTAACTAACTGCATCGTATCTCATAGAAATTGAGGTGAACTCGTCCGAAATAATAAACCCGCATAAAAGGAAAAGACGAGCTTTGAACGCCAACAGCAGTCACCCGAACGCGTTTAAAAATAAAAAAAAACTTTACAACTGCAGACCGGTAGCAGGGCCATGGTAGTTTGGCAGGCCTATATTGTAAAGTTCACACTTAAAGCCTTAACAAAGGCCAAAATAGACTCATCTACGCACAGATGAACTTTTATGGGCGTGCGTATACGTTGTATGTGTGCGTAAAATGTTTGGTTAAGAATATATTAGCAAAATAATGTTGTAGACTAAGGCCAAGAAGCAAAGAGAAATGCAGCAGGCACTCAACACAAGAATTAAATTCTTTGTTACAAACTGAGGAAAAGGGCATAACATCAACTTATTACAACTTGTAAGATGTCGGTGTAGGACTGCCACTAAGGCATGTCACCGTTCTCTAGGTGATTTTCAAATAAAATTAGGAGTACACTGAGAAAAACGTAACACTTAGGAAGACTAAATTAAAAAATTTATGGTCCAAGCGTCGGATAATAAAAAGCAACGCTGCAATGAAAGTTTAACATAAAGTACACTGCGGATGGCCGATAAATGTAGGCCTCAAACCTGGACCCATCGTGAAATAATATGCACAGCTACGAGGATAACGTCACAGTTTAAAAATTTATTTAATGTTAAACTGTTTGCTATATCCCAGATAATCAAAGTCTATTGCGTTTGTATAATTTGGCTAAAAGATTTATGTTACTACTGGAAACGTCCTCCCTATTTCCTTGTATTTTTAAAAAATCGAATCCGCATGTGAAATATTTTTCCAATCAAATATTTAACCAAATACCCAGTGTTCCAAATGTACATCTTACTGAATTTTACAGCCAAATTTGCAATAAAATAATGATTTATTGCTCGGTTGTTACTTAAGAATGATTTTAATCTAATTTGCGCATATAAAATAAATACCAATCCCATATTTTGTTGTGTAGTAGACTGTCCAGTGGCATTTCAGCTTGCTACTTCATTCATAAATGCCTGAATACCTTTGAAATATCAGCAATAGAAGAAATTTAAAAAGGACAACCAATGCGAATTCTCTCTTCTAGTAAAGACGATGTCGGAAATTGTATTGTTTATAGAAGAAGCTTTTCTTATCAAACAACGGGCAGTTAACCACAACATTCCATGTAACTGGTCGAAAATAATCAAAAATAAAAATTGAAATCCAGAATTTAGGCAATTCCTATCGTCCAGTGTTGTTTTAACACAATAAGCAAAACAACAACAACAACGTGCATCTAGCCGTCACCTTTTTCATAAACAGCGTTTGTTTTAGGGACTACATCACCAACAGGTAACTCAAATGACAACAAGTTAAATTGAAGCAGCCACAAAAACGACATCATCCTCCTTATTATTAACATCGCATCTATCAAAAACCACACAACCAGAAAAACGTCTAACACTATATTCCACACAAACATTTTCGCTAACTGGGCTGCACGTACCTAAATAACATAGTAAACAGTTCCTGAATTTGAAAATAGATGAACTGACATGGATGTACAGAGTAGAAAAATGAGCAAAACCATAATCAAAATGTCACTGTTAGTAAGAAAACTAATGCCAAACGCTACTTAATTTAAACTATAAGGAAATCATTATTATAATAAAAGTTGCAATCTTGACCTATTGTATTGTATAGTGTAGAAAAGGCAATTCATCCAGTAGACTGGTTTCTTCCTTTTTGGGAACTCATCATGTACTGTCCACAATTTGCCGCGGACAGGGCTCGAACCCGGGCACATCTCCTACGGAATCCGGTGCTCTAACCACTGAGCCATCCTGCCGCACACTACACTGCACACAATTTTCAGTTTTATACTAACTAATGTAAATTGGTTAGTCTATTTTTCCTTTAGGTGGAGTTCATATGGCATCCATTTAGACCCAAAGTTCCAACTAACCATCTCCAATCTGTCTTTACTGAACAGACACCACACTACATGGGGAAGTGGTATTAAAATGAACATTTATATAATTAAACGAACATTGGTTGCGCGGGTGATGATAACAATTATTATAATCAAGGTTGCGGTCTTGATATAAACACCTGACCCATTAATTACTTACATATGTCAGTATAAACTAAGAATTGTATAGTGTAGAAAAGGCAATTCATCCAGTAGACCGGTTTCGTCCTTATTGGGAACTCATCAAGTACTGGCCAGAATTTGCCGCGGACAGGATACGAACCTGGGCACGTCTGCTTCGGAACCTGGTGCTCTAACCATTGAGACATCCTGCCGCACACTACCCTGCACACAACTTTCAGATATATACTAACTAATGTAACTCGGTTAGTTTATTTTTCCTTTAGGTGGAGCTCATATGGCATCCATTTAGACCAAAAGTTCCAACTAACCATCCCCAATCTGTCATTATTGAACAGACACCACACTACACGGGGAAGTGGTATTGCAAAGAACATTTATATAATTAAACGAACATTGGTTGCGCCATTTCTACACTATACAATTCTCAATTTATATTGACGTATGTAAGTAATTAATGGGTCAGATGCTTATATGAAGGTCGCAACCTTGATTACAATTGAGACGAAAATAACACTATTAGTTATGGGTGAACTGATGTCGAACGATATTGCAAAGTATGCTCAAACAGAGGAACATATCAACAGATCAATTAACAATGGAGAAGAAGATAATACTAGTAGTTATGGGTGAACTGATGTCGAATGATATTGCAAGGTATGCTCAAACAGAGGAACGTATCAACAGATCAATTAACAATGGAGAAGAAGATAATACTAGTAGTTATGGGTGAACTGATGTCGAATGATATTGCAAGGTATGCTCAAACAGAGGAACGCATCAACAGATCAATTAACAATGGAGACGCAAATAATACTAGTAGTTATGGGTAAACTGATGTCGAATGATATTGCAAGGTATGCTCAAACAGAGGAACGTGTCTAAAGATCTATTAACAATGTAAACGCTATCTAAAAGTAGACATTATGGAAACCATTTTGCGGAAAGGTGTGTGTTAATGTTGAGGTAGCATTATAATTGTTATTTAAACGAATGACTTACTTATAGCCAATAAGCACTAGGCATAAACACTGGATCAAAACCCTTTAGTTAATCAGGCCCCATATCGAACGGCGTTTAAATGCGCAACTAAATATCAGCATAACAATGGTCATTACAACATTGCGTTCCAATAAACGATAAATAACATAAAATATTAACTGATCTCAGATTAGTTGATAAGCTAACTGTACACGCCTTACACTACATCTGAAGCTTGTTCTACTTAAGTGTAACCTACGCTCGGCGCAAGTATCTAACAGTCATTCAACAATCTCTGCGCATTGTGCATAAAGTGAATCTTCTACGTAAATAAAATTCTGCGTAACTCATGCGCCCAACTTGAGGATGCATGTCACCTATAGCCAAGAACATACTAAAACCTCTTGCTCTACCTATTAAAGCATAGATCGGAGTGAAAAGCGTCCCAGTTGCCGTATGTTCCATTCCAGGATCTGACATAATTTAACAGAAACAATTCCATCCGGTGAGGTGATATTGAATTAAAGTAGAAAGGTTGAATTATATATATATATATATATATATATATATATATATAATAAATCTTATTTCTACCAGTATCTACAGCCATTGCTCTGGATTCGTTAGTATATTCGTTAATCCAACCCCACAGTTGGATTGGATGAACGAATATATATATATATATATATATATATATATATATATATATATCGACTAGAACTGTTATGTCCTTATTAAATATTCCTCAGTATAAGACAGAATCCTAGAAGACTAACTGACCCTTCGATTATTTGGATCTGTAATATGAAGATCAACAACTTTCACGATAAACTACACGAAGTGCTAATTCTTTGAAATCGTACCTTTCGAAGATTCCCATTATTTGTATAAAGCAACAGCAAATCCAGACCGATTACCGATGAGAAATAACAGATCAACCAAGTGTAAACACGTGAGTAGCCAAGCACATAGTTCTGCCGTGTTGTATAATATGTTTGTGATGATGATCATAAAGCGTGTATGGAATGGATAGATTCCAAATTGCCACTCGGCCGCGACATTTTGGCGAGTCCAAACTTCGTGTTCTAGTAAAGGAAGTTAGACCTGAAACCGTTTAAATTCTAATCTAACAATTACAAAAACACCTACTGAAAGATGATAATATCACTAAAAACGCCAAACACTGAACAAGGCGTGTGCGCATATTTCAGACAACTGGTCGCAATAATTTCAGGATATCAAAAGTAGATGGCACTTTAAAAACAGACAATTATCGAGAACAGTACACAAACGCGCGCACACACACACACACTTATAGCCAACACTATTCGTAACTGTGCGTGATTGCGAATATGCCTAGTAAACGTAGCCTACGCGGCGATTTTAAATCTGCTCTAATCGAAGCCAAGTACCCTCTTGTCTGCAAATGTACAATGCATTAAAGAAAAGCGGTGTCTATAAATAATGAAACGCTTCAGTGAGACAATAGAACACTAAAAACAGCTATAGCCACTTCGTTCTTGTTGATAGAGTAACAGACTAAAGGAAAACAGTTTGCGAAAGCAATTTACAAACGCCGGCGAAGATAAATGATTATTTACAAGACAGATGGCGAAATTGTGCATAGTTATCTGTATGAGAATAATATTATCATTATGTCATGATTCTAATTCGAACTAATAAGTAAAACAAGACAGAAGAATGATGCAACAAACTTATAAGAGAAATATTGTTTTATAATTAGTCACTAGTGATCGTTGTCATCATTTCAAATAGTAATGAGTCAGCATGATGCTCTAATAAAGCGCAGTTGCATAATCGCAGAAAACGCCAAAACAAGGAAGGATTAGAAAGTACGTGAATCCAGTCTAGAAAGAAAGATAAAGACGCAAAATCGAGACCTCACAGATATCAATGCAATGAATAAACTAGGCCAAACAACTTCATAGACAAGTCAATACCGGGAACACTGTTCAATATGTCACAATACTACAATTGTATAATTGTATATGCGCCATTAAAAGAACCGACAATCTGCGTTCATTTAGTGTGACTGGTTAGATAATAATAGAATGGCGTGACGCGTGGATCTGACTTCTAATAGTTGAACGAATATAGCTAAAAATGTAAGCAAGAGAGTGCTTGCAATTTCTAGTGCAGATGGCTTAAATAAGGGCGATTTGAATGTTCTATATTTCGATTAAGATGATTTAAACCTGATTAATACGAGCTTTCAAGTAAGTGCTGACATGTAGTTCGGATGATGTCTCTAGTAATTGTGTATTAGGTGTTGCGCATCTAGAAACAATTAGTTCAAATTTGACCAGAAGAAGAAAAAAAGACAGCATGAACGGAAAGTTTAATCTTGTGCACATTCATTTCGAGCTTACTGGCGACTCATCAGTAGAAGCCGGTAATACGCCTGTTACCCAATATATATTTTGGTGAGGAATGTGGGAAAATAGGACGGTACAATATCGATCAAGGTCAGAATGTATGGAATTGCTGGAGTAATAGGTGTTCAGAAATAGTTTTACTTCTCATTTTGCTGAATGTTAGCACACACTGAAATCCATTGTGTTTGAACCATGTACCTTTTCGGTACCATAATGTTGGTATCGGGTACTGACACAATAGTCATAGTTCTGATACCTTTTTCCGACTTCATAGATTATATATATATATATATATATATATATATATATATTCAGTTGGTTTGAACTCGCATTGTCGAGATTTTATGAAGTTAGCTCACTACTGCAGGTTTACACATTCGCACATTAGATTGTAAAGCCCTATTTTCCAACATTCCTCACCCAAATATATAGTGGGTAAAAAAGGGGTAATACCGACTCTTGCTGATAACTTGTTAGTAAGCACTTTCCGTTCATGCTGTCGTTGGTTTATTCTTCTTGTCAAATTTGAACTAATATATTACAAAGTGCGTAACACCTAATACACAGTTTCAGATATCTATAGTAGTAGTTCTTTCACTATTTAACAGAAGCAACAACATGACTTTATGCAGCCAGTCTAATTAACGCATTCATGCCTTAAACTGATATCACAGCTGCAACACAATATCTTCGAGAAAGCCCATGCCAATATGACAAAATATAACCAAGCCTCTTGACTAAGCCTAGTCTGGTGCTAGATCCCGTAAGATTGTTGCTCCAAATATCGCCTGATCAATGATAGTATATCGCGGTGTAATCAGACTACGAATTTCGCCGATAATAGGTGGAATATCAAAATAAAAAAATTGAACAATTGAAGATACAACACTGAATCAAAAGGGAATAACGATGTTAACGCCAAGCACAGACCTGCGACAAATTAACTAAATTCGCTTGATCAAAGTAATTAAATACAAGACTTGGAATTAATTGATTAAAAATATTACATTTTAATTGATAGTTTAGAGAACAAAAAACCAAAACGACAATCATATAAGTGATGATAAGTGGTGTTTAAATCAAATTTGAGAGACTAAAGTAAATGCCGATTTCACAATGTATTTGCCATACAAAAAGAAAAATAAGAATAATTTAAATCAAAAGCAATTCTGGCAAGGAATAAGAATGTAGTCAGTCTACTCGATTAATTTTATATATTTATCTTATTGTACGTTTATTTTATATCGCTTAATATATATATATATATATATATATATATATATGTGTGTGTGTGTGTGAAAGAATATCTATCCAGCATGGTCTTAATTTGAGGTAAAGTAATAAGATCGAAACCAATCGAGATTATAGAAAAATATCCATGTCCATAATGCTCCATTTTCATTTTGTAGGTGATTCTTTAGCTGTAACATTCAAAAGAAAAGTGTTCCAAGCGACCACAGAGAGAATAAGAATGTATTAGGTTTTGCGAACCTAGTAACAAATTAGTTCAGTTGTGAGCAGAAGGATAAACCAAAGGCAGCATGAACGGAAAGTATAATCTCATGCACATTCGTTTCGTGCTTACTGGCGACTCATCAGTAGGAGCCGGTATTACGCCCTTTAACCACTATATATTTAGGTGGGGAATGTGGGATAATAGACAGAATACTTTTGTACATGTAGGTTTTATCTTCAGCATAACAAAACTGATAAAAATTAATTAATAAAAAACTGCATTCTGAGCAACACACAATTATTACTTGATCCACGTTGTAACTAACACGGGGCTATTTATAGCTCTAATTTTTAACGGGAAGTTTCCGGTAATCATTTCTGACTAGATTCATCAGTCTGCAGCTTATCATACAAATATACAAAATTTAATAAAACAACTAATAAATTTAATTTATACATATGAATCGAAAAGCTCATAAAAGCAACTCATGCTCCACTAAATAGTAGCGCGTCGCGTGCGTATGTGTCTATGTAATTGATAAGCTGTCAATTAAATTGTAGTCCTTACACATGTACATGAGACTACAATGACTAAATGTTAATATAATCTTTGGAAACACCGGGAAAAAGTTTTACTCTTGCCATGTAAAATGGCGTAATTAAGAGTGCTCTTAATGATAAGAAATTTGTGCAGATTAATAAAATTATATCGGTGGTAAAATAATACCAGAGTATATGATCAACAATTTAAAAAAAATAGAAAGCATAATTAAAATACGAAGTTTAAATAAATAAAGTTCAGACAAGAAGTATATAAAAAATAACATAAAAAAATAATGATTATGGTACGAGTTGATGGCATTCAAGATAAAAGCCCATTAATAAGTGTTAAACTTAATGGGAATCTAGAGGTAATAGATACAATAGCATAATACCATTATTTATCTACAAAGTTCGATGTACTTGTATCGCATAGCACATCAGCAGATCCAGAAGATTCGAAACAAAAATAAACTAGCATTCTTTCAATAATAAATATACTAGGGTGCAGCTACTGCACAGAAAGGCAAAATTATAATAACTTATTCTGACATTCAAATCTATTGCAATCAATAAGCTTAAACATTGCTTAAATGTACAAAAGATAATAAAAAAGAAGATAAACTAGATTGAAATATGAATATCCAGACACTTAATATATATATATATATATATATATATATATATATATATATATATATATATATAATTAATATATCTAATTCTATATGAAATGACGAGACAACTACAGAAAGCATTTTTTTAATATGTAGGGCAGGAAATATTAAACAGAGTTATTTTTCATTTAAAATGTAAACCATTGAGCGTTTTATTTCACTACAAACGTTTAAGTCGTATTAAAACATTGCTTTAAAATGTCCAGGCCCAGACAGCAAACATATCATGTGAACTTATATGCGCATATAAGGAAATAATAAAAATCCCTCTGTTCCGCTTTAGGAAGTACACAATGAGTTGCATGACTGTTCTAGAATGTTTACAGCACGCCGGAAATGCTGATTCCTAGTACAGGATCGCAATTTCATAAAAGTTCTGCGCACATAATAACGAATTTTATAAGAAGTACTGTCAATAACAAACGACTAGCTAAGAACTGAATGTATTTTAGAATAGATATCAATAATAAAGTTAAGTGATTACGCTAATTAGACTAGAAATACCGATCATGGCTTTAATCAAAAAGCTAATATTGTGGTAGAAGAAAAATTTAAAGTAGTCAACGCGTTAAGAAACAAAGGATAAAGAAAATTTCTTATGTAAGAGCATAAAAAAGTATAAAACCACTAAGTAAAGCAGTTACGTATTTTATTAAACTAACCTATTTGGCATCTCCTAAGAATTGAAGTTCGAACTAGTCACACTTGATTTGTCATTACAGAACGCAAACCATACCACCAAGGCAGTATATATATATATATATATATATATATATATATATATATATATATATATATATATTATATAGTCAGTGTAAATTAAAAGGCATGAATGTAGACGACAAATAATCATTTAGACCAGTGTCATCCTTAAGTTGAGTTCCTCAATAAGTTGAAAGATTTGACGCGGACGGAATTTTAACACCGAAACAGTCTCAATGGCTTAGTGGATAAGTTGCAAAAATTTAAACAAAAATCCCACTTTTCAATTTGAAACCGTGGTAATTTTATAACTACATTGTTGTATTCCAACAAATACGAAACGGAGCTACTTGATGAATTTTGTTTCTAAAGCGCTACGATGGCGTAGTGGATGGGTTTCATGTTTAAAGCAAATGCCTCCTGATTATACCACGACCAGGCAATTCTGTCAACTACTTAAAGAGTTCCTAACAGAGACAAAATCTATCTACTAGATAAATTCCATTTGCGATCGAATGCAATATTTAGTTTACACCAGCAAAATATATTTAATCAAACTTGTATTTGAGGCATACCCACACAACAGAAACAGATGGCAGAGGATAAATTGAGCAAAGTCAAAGTCATATCTCAGACATCGTTACGGTTTGACTCAGGTAGACTACGACCGATACCGTTTAACACCAAAAGATGGGCAGAAAATTTCACACAAACTATGCCAGTAAAATGCGGAAGTTAAAAGCAATACTGCCCAGAAATGAACAATGCGCTTCCAACAAAATTTCTAGTAGTAGGATTTTATCGCAACAAGCAAGATTTGAACACTGCACACGCAACTTTCAACAACATGCTAGCATGCATTTATAGTGCTTGTAATACTCTTTCATACTGAGAATAATTAGAAATACAAGTTGCGTAACTGCGTACATTACACTAATTTGCTAGACCGGAAGTAATACAATCAAAATTAAGCTACTAAATTAAAGTAAATTATTTAAATCAATTTGTAATTTGAATTATAAATTTATTGTAAAGCAGGAATATAACACAGTTAAGAAAAGCAATTTGCCTTTTGCCTAAACTGTAATGTCTAGTACTATAAATAGTCATTTTTTTGGAAACGTAGGAAGATAAAGATTGACTAAACACATATAATATAAAATACCAAATAGGAAACGGTAAACTTGCATACAGGGCACGCCCTGCCGCGCGCACACACGCAAACAAATCATCAGTGTAGACTTAAATCATATACGAACTTCTTGTTTATTTAACTTATGATTAAGGATATTGCATACGACAGCCTTCGCCAGACGTGATTCCTTTTCGTTTCTTTTCTTGAAGAACACGTGGAATCCACCTGAGTTGGAGTATGGTTTCTATAAACAACGTGCCCATTTATTGCGGAAAAGCTCTAAACCATGCCAGCTGTGTTTAATCGAAAACGTTTTTAAATTCGCTTCTTCTGAATTCGGCTAGTCTAGTCAACACACAGCACCCTGAGCAGTTATGGCGTTTGTAAAAGTAAGCAATGTTGGACTGTTTGATGACAGAGAGCATGTCCTTTACATTTTAATTTAGCAGGCGCTTTGGAGTATAAACAAACGTCACTTGTGCATTAGGATAACCGAGTAAATATATCGGATGAGTCCCCTCAAGCAGTAGACACGATTTCTTCAGCAGTCTAAACTTAATACAGAGCGTACTATAGATCAAACTACAGCTACATTTTCGTAAATGTATGCTTTAACTCACGATGTTTTCCAATTAAAATTAGAAGTGGACAAAAATGGCTGAGACAAAAATTATAAACAACCTATTTAACATAGAATATGTTATGCCTTAAGTCTACAAGTTACCCCTCTCCCCTAGGAGAGGTATAGAATCAGACTAATCTGTGCAGAAACTAAAGACACGAAATTTAATACAACTACAACTAATCCAAAGTTTTACCAAGCTTTGTTTCATAGTAGTGCTACATTAGTAAATTAAAAGGCTATTCCTTATTATGGACTAGTATTGCTAGAAAAAAGTTATAAAAGCAAAATATCTTATTTATGCATTATATATCGCGTAATTGATAACAAATTGATTCAAGTAGGACCAAAGTAAGCGTGAACAAACAATATAATCCCATGTACACGTTCGTTGCGTACTTACTGGTGAATCATCAGTAAGAGCTGATATTGCGCCTTGAATCCACAACGAATGTTGAGCTTCTAATGATCAGTCGCCCGTAAACAGGAAAAATATGTTTACGCGAGGGAAAACCTTTTGTTTGTGCTGACTTAAGTATATCCGACTGGTCCTTATTGGACTAATATGTTGCTAGGTGCGCAATATATAGAATATTTGCAATCAAGAAAATATATGCTAAGTATCACAATGTTTTAAGGCTTATGATCAGAAAATATCATCCTCCTTATCACCATCAAAGAAAAAAAGCACAAAAATCAGCATCTACATAGATAGCAGTACATTATCATTTAAAAACTGGTGCTTCAGTGCCGCAAAATTGTGAAAAAATCATAATCGTATTGACGTAAAAGAACATTACATATTAAATTCTCCGTAGGTATGAGGTAACTAATTGCAATAAGAGTGATTTAAAACTGAACGCCGTTTAAAGCGATGTCATGTGATTTTAATTTAGAATTAATTTGATGAATTCGGATTGGAGGAAGTTCAATGAATGTATCGCAATGCTGACTTAATAGACACTAACAGATAAATAGCATGTGTTCAAGTTAGTGAGATTCAGGTTCAACCGAGCTATATTAAATACGTGTTACCTGTAGCATATTCTGTGGCTTAACATAACAAGACATTTGTAAAATCCACAATACCCATACTGCTAGCTACAAAAACCAGCCACCAAAATAAGGAACCATTTTCTCGGAATAGGAAAACCTAACCTGTTTTCAGAGCACTAGTTTCAAAATAGGTAAGCAGTGGTCTATACTGTTCACACTCAATAAACGTTTCTCCTTAAACCGATTATGAGTTACTCGCAGAAATTTCTCCAGCCCACACGAAAATACATGTACCAGGCGAACTAAAAAGTTAGCTTGTGGCCCATAAAAAATTCATGCTCAGACTTATTTGTGTGATATTGATATTATGATAATAGTTTACGGTTGCAAACAAGTTTCAATTAAAATCTACGCGATTCGAGGATAGCATTGTTAATAGTGACTAGAAGCAAATTTGATTTTAATAAAAGTTCGTCAAAGGCTTGAACAACAGAAAGCTTACTCTTAAAAAGTAGATCACATTATTCTCTATGGAGTTTAAATTTGCAAAATTTTCATTGTTTGAACCGTTAAGCTGAACCTGATTAACAAGACTTTTCAGTTACGTCTCTATAACAAGAAAACGTTTTAAAAATTAGCTAGTTTTTCTCAATCGATTTTCAAAATATTATCAGATTTCTACGCAAGTATACCTCGCACCTCGTCCCGGGAGTTATTCACACAAGGGTTTCCAGAGAATTATTCGATTGGAATGCGTAACGACCATAAATTGGGGGGGGGGGGGAATCACAATTTTTCTTCAAGTTTCCGAGATTTAAATAAAGCCAAAACCGCCATAACTGTTCGTCCGAACAATAGTTACCATGAAATTTAAAAAAATTAAATTAATCAACATAAACGAGCGCCGCATTGTTCGTCAAAAGTAGGTTCAATCAGACGTATTTGCAGTCTGCGATTGATTATTTTAACAAAAGACACAAATACCTTAACTCTATAACCAACTACGAAGAAACCGCATATATTTTGTTTCCAAATTTCTTTAACTTCCGTGTTGAAAATAAAATACACAGATGCTACTGGAAGGATTATAAATACCATATAATTGTTCTAATATTGATTCCAAAATTCTTACACACTTAAAGGTCAAATATTCAACAATTAACTTAAGAAAAGACAAACATCACGTGGCGCTTTAGTTGTTCATTACCTTTGTGTCAAACAAAACAGTTAAGTAAGACAGTGAATCAATGCCGCACGTCAAAACAGTCAGCTCAGTATTTGCAACTGAAAAGAAACTTAGCTAGGTCAAGAAAGGAAGTAAGACAAATAAACTCTTAAAACTAAAGTAGAGAAAATGAAAATGCTAATGATAAACAGGTAATACGCTAAAAAATTAAGGCAAATATGCAAAATAAGACAAAGATGAATAAACAATAAAAAATCATTTGAGATCGGACAGAAATAGCCACATTCAAATTATGTTAATGACAAACTAAAATTCTACAAACATATATGCATATAGTTATGGTTTATATAATACACTGCCTTTAATGACCTATGCAATACTTGGAGTAAAATAACAGGATTTGGCCATATTACCAATCTCATGTGCAAAGATAGAATTAAATTTTGTCATATTCAAGAAACGCATCTTTATCATTTTCTCCTCAAGTATCATTTATGCGCAACACCTGCAGTTCAATTTTAGCGCCAGAATAGGCTTTTTCAGTTTAAATAAATTGGGCTGCAATGTGTTCATCCACAGTTCTTCATAAATTGGTGGCTCATTTCTTATGTTGCATTTTCTAAGTATCCCTTATAAAATACAACTTCAACGTGTGTGCAATTTTTAAATACCATGTTGCGAAAATAAGCCTAAACTGTAAATGATGCACATAAATATATGGATGTTTCCCAATTTAACACTCTTTCCATGTTTCAAATGTATGTCAGTTTGACTTTTCAAAGTATAAATATATCCATTTGAAGATACTCGTTGAAAAAATTGCGAAGTGTTTTCGTATATAACAAAACTTATCTTCAGCTTTGCACACGGAAACGGTACAATGTATTTTATAGATCCATATTCCAAAATAACAAGATTTGCATACAATATTTATCAAATCGTGGTTAAAAATGGCTTGCAGACATGCACATATACGCTAGGCATGACGCACCTATTAACAAAATGGTTCCAAAAGTATATGGCTAAAATAGAAACTTCAGAAGAAAATATTACGTCATTCCATCGGTACTAGGGGGTTTCAAGCCTACTGAATATTTATCAGCATGAGCCGGCACTTGGCCCAAAGTTATAATAGAATTGTTTTATTAAAATTGGACAAAGAGATAGGGAAATCTCCACAATGACTTGATACATGATCAATATCACAAATAACATAACACAAAGAAAGTGCTCGAATTAACTTTCCATAGAAAGAAGCAATACTATAAACATACTATATATTGAAAAGAGCAGAAAATGAGGCAAACTTCATGCATCTGGAGGTGGAAATAGATCTTGATTCTATAGCACTTCCTCATGTGGCCCGGTTTCTGTTTTATGAAAAATAGGAGGTGGCTAATTGGAAATATAAATCAAAAGCGAAATCCAAAAGAATTTACACGAAAGAAACTCTTAAAAGCATAATTTGTTGAAGCACTGAAAATAACATGCAATACGCGGTTTCAATCGAGTAGGGGATCATCTACATGGAAACGAACAAAATATTCAGTGGTGCGGTCCACAAACGCGGCAAGTTTGGTTTTTATTGAGGATAACCTAATAAACAAGCAAACTGTGTGGGAGATAAGTTGCATTTGCCGTCGTACTCTGATGATGATCATGGAAGGTCGAAATGTGTCAGATCGTGCGACTGGCGGTAGTTTTGCTTTGTTGTTCGACGACTGGTTATGTATAATGGAATTGGTGTTTACTTGAAGCTCGCAAACTTGAATTAAAGAATTGTTTCCACCACCCGCGGAATCATTGATTGTTTAACTGTATTATCTATTTATAAATGAGCGAAATCTGCGAAAAGTTAATGTTCGTAACTGCATAGAAATTTTGCAGCCGACATTTCCAGTCAAGTTCAATGTATGCGAGACTACTGGAGGTGAGAGACACATATCTAACTTTGTTTTCCATGTACATGCATTGCGCTTTGAACCTTGATAATCAGTTTGACGTCGTACTCTGATGATGATCATAAATGGTCGAAACGTGTCAGTGCGCGCGATTGGCGGTAGTTTTGTTATGTTGTTCGACGACTGGTTAAATACAATGGGATTGGTGTTTACTTCAGGCTCGCAAACTTGATTTAAAGAATCTTGAGATATGTTTAGTATATACAGATGCTATCAATAAACAAATACCTGAGTAATACCTAATTTTTTAACACATTGTATCAGAAAGCTAAGACAGTTTCTCAATAAGTCCATTTTCTTCCTTTAACAAGACTCACCAGTAGTTGCTAGAATTTCCAGGAACAGAAATGAATTCTGAAAACATTTGATTCGTAGTTTTGCCACTAAAACTTTATCTTACCAATGACATGCCTTGCATGCACTTTCATCTAAATACTAATTCATGTTTTTTCGTTACTCTTCCATTCGTATAATTGAACAAACATTAGTTTTGTGGGCAGTGATAACAATAATTTAAGTCAAGGTTGTATACCATTATGTACATACATTTGTCAGTAGAAACTAATAATTGTACAATGTAGAACAAAAATGCATCCAGTAGACCGGTTTCGTCCTTATTGGGAACTCAAGTACCGACTAGAATTCGATTCAAGTCCACCGCAAATTCAGGATAGTACATGAATAGTTCCTTGGTATTTCCACATTATAGTCCAATATCAGCTACCAAACTGGTGAATATCGCAGTTTTAAATTTCTTGATAGTAGATTTCCAATAGTCTTAGAAACCAATTCTACGAGCTTACGCCTTGTCCGACGTGGTAGATAATCAAGTAACACTCTTAATATCAGATAGTACACAATCACACATTTTCTAATACATTATGTTTTCTAGGCGGCCCAAGGCAATCCCAGGTAATGGTCTAACTCTCTAGATATGATTAGTTACGATATAGGTCATTTTTCTATACCGCAACGGACACTTAAAATCTAAGAGAAACAAGAAGCGGTAAAAACGCAATCATATGGTGGCAAAGAGTCTCTATTTGAGAGGCTTGGCTAACTGTTCCTTTTATGTTTCTCTAGCCAAAAGATATAGATCTTCGTTTATGAGATATTTCCTGTATGGTAAATCAGTGTAGTATATGGATACAAAAGAACATTGTGCCTCAGTACATATTTACTTCAAAAACGGTGTAAAGCTAAAGCTATCTCCACCAGATATGGTTCCATAGACACGAATTGAACAAACAAAACTTGCTCTCTCCGTCATTCCGTGCTCACGAACTAGATTTGACTTAGTGTACCAATTAAGGCTTATGCATCCATGATAAGTACAATTGGATTAAGCACACTATATGGCAAATCTGGCAGTTTATATTTTCGTACTCGGTGACCAAATAGTTAATGGTTTCCTAGATCCATACGAATATCAAATTAAACGAAGCATGAAGTCTGGTATGTATACAATACCAAATTGACGCAATGATAGAATAGATTCTCAATAATCTATAATAATTTATTTTGAATTGAGAGATAACTCGTATGGTGAAACATACATTTATTATATATCAAGTATATACAACACAGTATAAAAGTCCATTTCATCGCCGGAAATAAACTCAACTGCAATATCTGGTACACCATATAAAAATATAGTGCATCCATTACCATAGAGCTGCTCCAATTTTCCGCAAAAATAAATGTATATGCTATTTGTTCTACATTACTAAGCAAATCTGTTCTGAAGGAATTCAATGCCAAGAAGAAGTGGTGCCAAAATCTACATGGTTATAAAATCGGTATCTTGAAAGATTTATTGAAGTAAACATGAAGTAATAACAACGACAAGAAATCAATGAAGCCGTATCCCCCAAAATACGGCATATGCCAGTATACCTTTTATGGTGGATACATTATTCGGAATATTTCCCCGAAGAGTCACAAAACAGTGAATTTGAGAGAACTTATTCAAAAGTTGTTTTTTATACAACGGAGCGCATGTTAAACATAAATGAAAAGGATGAGCACCTGAAAACGAACAGTCCAATAACATTTATTTAAGGAAATGAATTAGCTGCACCGCGCACTATGCAGATCGGACCAGCTAATAATTAAAGAAGCAAATTCAAGGGCATTTTAGAGTAAAAATAGCTAAAAAATACGAGAACGTTTTCGCAATAGCCGAATCAATCGTTTAGATAAATCACACTTCAAACTAGGTGGATTTCTAGATGGTTTTCTACACAAAAAACCTAAAACGAGTTACAAACAACGGAAGCTATTAGTTACAACATACTTAATACGCAGATTAATAAACAAGAATTTTAGGCAAGAATTTAACTTAAGCTGGCGATTTGGTTTTCTATTTTGTGTATGTGCGTGTGTTCATTATAATTTGTTTTCGCTTCCTGTTCGTTATTGTATAAAGTAGAATTTATAAAACTTAATCAACTTTGTTTTCCAAAATATACTATATCAGGTATTGTGGTAGAGAGCAGTTCTGACAAAAAAATGATATTTTTAATTATTGTGTATACCTGCTTAGAATACATTTATGATTCAACACACCAATTATTTCTCGATTCAAATTAAAAATGCATACAAATGGGTGAACCAAAAATTTTCATTGTATTTTTAAGATTATCTTGCCTCTATCTATATGTGCAAGGCTCATTCTTTAATTACTAAAACTGAGCCAGACTTGCACAAATCATTGATTTTTTATTTACATGATTCAATAAACTGATTTGTGTGCGGTTCTTGATGCCTTTTGGTCTGGCTAAACTAAAAATACTCCACACTATGCTGCACAATTAGATACAACTAACTTGTGTGCTAGCTTGTGTTTTTGATAGTTATTTACCTTTCTTATCTTCAGCTATGCAAGCAAAAATTGCTATTGATACTCCGATGTATTTCAGAGGACAATTTCACTTTTGAAATGTAAAAATACAAATACGTTGCCCAGATGGTCTTTCACGCATTTGTTGGATAACAGAAAAAATGACATTTTAGTACTTTTGTGTGTTGTTTGTATGTGCAAGAGAAGATCCATCCTCGCAAAAAATTGAAAAAAACACCTGCAACCGTACGTAGGATTAAATACCAAACTCAGTCAGAATGCAAAGCAGGCTTACTTAGCTTTTCTTTGTACATGATTGTAAAAGGCACTCAGCCTAACACATAAATATCCTGAATTGTGCTGCACATATTAAATTAATATCTAATGAAAAGATTTCACACTTCATTTACAATCTAAACGGCACGAGGACCGAATGACTCTCAAATTTACGCGGTGTATGTATACATGTACGCAGCCACGAGTTTCAGTTTAAACAATGAACTCTACATTTAGCCTTCACATCGATCTCTAACCTTCCATCTCTCGATATATATATATATATATATATATATATATATATATATATATATATATATATATATATATATAAGGAACTGGGCATTGATGAGTATGCTAATGAAACGAAGGTCGCCTTCTAACTCCTGTACACAGAAATGACTACCACTGAAGAGCAGCTCGTTATGGTGAACACATGATTTAGACTATTCCCGGAGTGTATGCATTTAAATAACCAACTTCTATTTAATAATTATCAATAAATGGTAGTGAACCAAAACATATATTCCTTGGTTTGTTGACATATATAAAACCTGGTAATTGGCTGGCAAATCAATTCAACGAATTCAGCAGGTTTTTACGTGACTGGCACGTCAAAATATCTTATTGTTTGCGACCATCTATCAACTAGGCCAAGGTTTCACTCTCGTTGGGCACCGAATCACTGGCTCATGCCTCACTGATATTCCAGGCTACAACTTATAAAAAACCGTGGAATGTCCTCATTGTGTTTGATCTGAGGAGTGCTTGCCTCTTCTAAGAGTGGGAAAACGCAATATACCTCAGCAAAGTCCTACAGTACAACATAAGCTGACTGCATATTCGACTTTCCGGACAAGGTGGGTGTGTGAACTGGACTCTAAGAAATTTAAAATCACTTTATAAGCGGTAAAGTTAACGCACACGCAAATTATGTGTAACATACATGAAATTAAACAAATAATTTCGAGCTGCTTGTTCAAGTGGACTCGCGAGTGTAATTAAATTTAACGTCAAGCAATCGATTTATGCAACTCTTCACCATTTCAATTGTCATAAAAACCGCAAAATTTTAAATAAATCGAGGAAGATGTAAGCATTTAAGTAATAAATTGGCTACCTACGGTCCAATTTTTTTCATGTGAATACACATACAATTTCAATGAAGCATTTCGACATACCTATAGATAATATATGTCATTAAGTTAAACCCTATCCGTAAATGACAATGACAATGACAAATGGGGTACAAAATCATTGCGTCATTCGCGTCAATCTAATGGCATTTAGATAGCTTCCTTAGCAGCCTTCTCATCAACCCACGTATCATTAAATATTGCTTTGGACACGAAAACTGCCACTTAAACAATAATTGATTGCGCGGGTGGTGGTAACAATGCTTTAAATCAAGTTTGCGGTAGTTTTGTTATGTTGTTCGTAGACTGGTTAAATACAATGGGGTTGGTGTTTACTTCAAGCCCGCAAACTTGATTCAAAACTGCCGCTTATTCGAAAATTTCCAACGGCCTTAAAACACGCTGATGGAAGAAACACTTGAAAGGCATCTCCATAGAAAACCTGATGATCATTTCTAATGAGTGTCGCGCAATTTTTGTCCAACTACTGGTAAACAATTCTTAATCGATACTTCAACTTCATCAAATATTTTTTTTTAATTTGTAAAGCTTTTCACAAATCTAGTAGTGCCAGTATGATGCATTAAACGATTTCTAAATGCCAAAATCTGGGTTCGTTTAAGCATAATTATTTTAAAGCAACCTGATAGCGCAGTAGAAAGCAATAGTAGGAGTCTTATTATACCTCCGCAAAGACGATGCTTGTCAGCTTCTGCTAACAAGCCATTTAAAAAAGAATATTATAAATCAAACTCAACCAACCATACAACACACAGATGACCTAATGCTAATTTACAGCCCCCCCACATACCTATGAACTTCCAGATTTCGAGGAAGTAAGGCGTTACTCCTCTCAGACTGTATTCTTCAAGAATCAGGTATTTTACATTAGCTGACAATTCTTTAGCGCAGGCCATAAATATCTTTAAAAACTATGTAGCAATAGAGCATATATGGGCCGGTTGACAAACGGCGATTTATGGAAAATAGGACATCATCTTCAAGACGATTGAAAATTCTAACAATCATCGTGAGTCAACCAAACCTAATACAGCGTACACGCTAACAACTTTAGGTATGACTCGTGGCTTAAGGGGTATTAAACTCATTAGCGCATAATTGACTATCAATCAAATACATGCACAACTTGAAATGTATTTAAGCATAAGAAACGTCTGTTATTGCCAAAAAATGTTAACCTTAGTTTTCTCATGGCCCACTTAAGTCTGTAGCTTATACCTCACGATTCATCTCTTATACCTGGCATACATATTAACAAGTTTGTAAATGTAAGCTTATGAGGATCTACCAAAGTCAGTCTAAATATATATTATGGGAACATCGGCGCACGTGCTCCGTGCTTACTGGCTACCCATCAGGAGCCCACACCACACTTTAACTCAACTAGCATTTAGTCAAGTAATGCTGGATAAATGGATGGTGCAACCTCCCGTACGAGTGCTTATAATAACATTAGCAGAATCAATTTCACATAAAGTCATCCTCAGCATAACACCAAATTATTCATACAAAATCCATATAAATACATTATACACATGTTCATCAACAAAACAGGCATCAATACAATGGCCATTACCAACTAAAGTATCATTGCCATACAAATGTGAGACTAAATAAAACCAGAACTTTTAAAATGTTAATGGAGGACTAATTACAAAGAAGAGGATCTAGTTCAGATGAAGATAGTTCGTTAAGTAACGCACATAAATAAGGCAATCTAGACCTCTACACACATCATTATAGCATAGTCACCTTTAAGACAACGCGACATTGGTAATACAGTTTCCCTGCATTTGACTTTGTATCGATTCATAAACATGGGCAAACCACACAGCCAACTCTGCCCAGTTAAGAAAAGAAACTAAAGATGATTCTAATATCAATTTGTAACACGATCGCTAATGATGCCATGTCGCGCATGGTTTCCAACCAAAAACCGTGATGCGCACGTCAACCTCATATTGCTAGATGAATGGCTCCTATACTACCAAATTGCATTTTAGTTTATTTTAGCTGTTTCTGAAAGATAAAAAAACCTGTCAACCTTGTTTCTCACACAAATCTAGCTCTAGCTTAGAGAATAATGCTCTAATGGACAACCGAGTTGGAGGCATACGTAAAATGTGACCCAGCCAGGGCAGTTTATGCAGCCTTATTCCTCTAAAGAAGAGCACTTGTCGGCCGCTACAAAAATACGTCTACGGATGCCAACACTGCTTATTAGATTTGGTAACATATATGGGATATGCCTCTTAAACGGCGGTGGTCGAATGTCATTAAGCGTCAAGTCTTCGACTTTAAAGGACTACGTTTCATTAGCGCATAACACGTACAGATACACTGTACACACGAACTTAAATGCAGAATGAGATACTCGCATTTCTCCAGAAATGGCGAAGGAACAAGAAAGTTACTCAAGCGTTCGCAATTATAATATTCAACTCGTCACTCGTATTGCATGAGCTGTTGATGCAGTTATCAAGATATTTAAACTTTTAAACTACGTCCATATCTCTACGTTACCGTTGCAGAGTTGCTGTGAGTTAGGGAAATTTTTTAAAGGATTCGAATTTCATAGTGGAAGAGAAACGTCTGCTAATCTATTAAAAGTGTCCAGGACAGAATTTCAGTTGTCCAACAATAATACAATATCATCTCTATAGTCAAGATCGACCAACCTACCGCCAGAGAGAACTTCGACAACTGCATCCTGAACGTACGGACGAGCGTTGTTCGAAGCAACACTTATTACAAAATTTAAAAAAAATGGGAATAGTGGAAGTCTTGACGAACACCACCACCGGTAGTATAGATGTGTGTTAATACGTTATAGGTCTAGTCGCTATCAGAAAAAAAATTTTTGTGTGTATATTTAAAAATTTGTTGGGCATACTAAACTTCGACAGAGCATCGAACAGATAACTGTGATCTACTGAATCAAGTTCATTCTTGAAGTTTAAGAATAAAGTTATTGTGGGACGGGGATAAACGCATTGCCGTTTAAGAGTCTGCTTAAAGGTAATTATTTATCAGTTACCAAATTGGTCAATTAATTACTGGATTTTAGTTTAAATTTAACCTTATATGTAGACACAATATGTATAATTAAAATAGCCTACTACCAGCTGATTCTATTTAAATAGAATTTACAAGTGATACGCGAGACTATGCAGTAAAAGACAGGTTTTATTACCAAGTAAAGAAATTTTATTATAACAGAAATTATCCAGAAGACACTGGACAACTGACCCTTTAAATACGCCAATCATTTAGCGATTGACAACGTTCTGGCCAGCATTTTATATGTAGTCAGCAATTTGACTTTTTCATACATAAAACCAACTACTTGCTTTGAAACCAGCAAAATAGTAACAAAGCGAATACATCCGTCAACATAAACGTTGTGCTAAACGACTTAAGTTAATGCAGAAGCAAGAAATATTGAACTAAAATGGTAAGCAAACAAGTGAAACAACTTGAAGGATGACAACGTTGCGCAAAGAAAATTATCTTTTGAATTTTATTGTTAAGCATCATGGCTTCGTTTCGGGTGGTGATCATTGCGGTTGTTTTGTTATGTTGTTCGACGACTGATTAAATACAATGGGATTAGTGCTTACTTCAATCTCGCAAACTTAATTTAAAGAATTGTTTCCACCACCCGCGCAATCATTGATTGTTAAATTGTATTGTCTATATATATATATATATATATATATATATATATATATATATATATGTGTGTGTGTGTGTGTGTGTGTGTGAAGAAAGCTACAAACAGCTAGTCTTCGTGACTGCATAGAAATTGTGCAGCCGACATTTCCAGTCACGTTCAATGTATGCAAGACTACTAGAGGTGAGAGCCGCATATCTAAGTTTGCTTTCCATATATATGCAATGCAATTTCATCCTCGCTAGTCAGTTTGCCGTCGTACTCTGAGGATGATCATGGAAGGTCGAAACGCGTCAGTGCGTTGCGACTGGCGGTAGTTTTGTTATGGTGTTCGACGACTGGTTAAATACAATGGGATTGGAGTTTACTTCAAGCTCGTAAGCCTGATTTAAATAATCTTTACTACCACCCACGCAATCAATGATTGTTTAAAACTAGTTAGAGACTGAGCTTCCTTGGTAATTTCGAATATAAATTCCTCAAAAAGTAGAAACTTGACAGTTTATACAACAAATTATAAGTATTGGATTCCGAAAAGTTTGAGGAAACTTGCTTAAATACGCCAATATACATTCACAGTTTTGTAACTTTTCTTCACAGATAAAGCGAACTTTAGGATTTTCGTGAAAATGGTAGACCTATGATTTCAGGAACGACAAGCTTCATCTGCCTAAATCTATGCATTAAGATTGTTAGTCATCAAGATGGGCACAGTGATCGTCTACTTATTAAGAAGGGAAACAAAACATTTACTGTTTCAAATAGGCAATGCAGCCTAACCATGAAAGTAAAGATTATTTATTAGTGCTGAGTAAGAATCAAAGTACATTGAAAAAATTTACCTCAAATAAAATTCAAAACAAATCTATTTGTAGCTGATATAGCAGTCAATGTGTAGGCTACTTTCGGTTTTTTGACAAGTATATGGAAACGTCTCCATACACCCTACTAGCCTGTTCAATTACTTACTACCCCGATAGATAATTTCAAATAGAAAGGCACTGGCAAAAAGCCTACCCTATAGACGGATAAAGAGCGAGGCAGTTGCACAAATTTATAATTTGATGTAAAATGAGCATTCTGACAAGAATTGAGGCCAGCAGAAAACAGACATATTGGCTGCCATAATTATCCACCCGAAGAACATAAGAATAGAAACCACGCCCTATATACTCCGAGCGAGAAAACAACAGCGTCGAAAAGCCGGGAGGAAATTCTAAGCGTGAACAAATAACGAACAATAAGCACACACTAACAGACATTCAGCCAAAATGTCAAAAAATAAAACACAAAAACACCAACAGTCGCCATAGTTAGGCATTACTAAGAAGGAAGTTGTAAAAATACACTGCGATATAGCAGAAAGAAGGATAAGATGCTGTATAAGCAGAAAACGTATTTTGAATTAACTAACAAATACCAGTGAATAGATAGCTAAATCGCATGAATATTTATGTACTAAGGGTAGGTGTGAATATTCTTAGACATGTATACGAACTAGGCTTAGAGACAACCGCAGGCAGTTTACAGCATGCAGCACCTGTAAATTTGTATGATATTTTAAAATTGGATATCGAAAAAATCTTACACCTGCAAAAGCAAACTAATCTATCATTCTGATGTGCCAATGCTTCGACTCGTTGGAAATAAAACATAGCTGAGAAGAAATATCATAGGATCACTTGCATATGCTCTATTTATCTATTGTATGCAGCAATAAGACACAGCCCACGCACACATCGTTAAGTTTTCTGAATGACAGGGGCATACCTAAAGAGGCACACAAGCAAAAAAATTGAAAAAAATGCATCATTCAGCCAACGAAGGAAATTGCGCGAGGAAACACGTTAATATATCATGGAAAAAGTGATTTTGTGTGCATACAACGTAAAGTTAAACTATTCTGGTGCAAGATAAAAGGATGAGCCTGAATTCTGTGCATCTTAGTCGTGTTACAAAGTTACCAATAAATTAATAGATTCAACCACGATATAGACTTTATTGAGCAACTAAACAATATCAATCCTGATACAACGATTTTGCTTGCAAAAAGCTACACAAGAGTCTGGGGCTGCATGGCTGAATAAACCGAGACTGCCCACCAGATCTCCTCTTTTATCTCCTCCTCCTCATCATCATCATCATCTTCACCATCATCACAAAATACAGACATATTACAGAATTTAAAATCCTATGATACACTACCCCATTACAATGGCAAGAATAAATAGATAATAAGCTACAATTTTGATAACCTGTATGGAATATGCTTCTTAGGCATCGGCAGTTGAATGCACTTAAGATATGTAAATCTAAGCGCCAACCTAATCGGATTGAATAGGATTATACGTACAGATGCACTACACACACGAACTTAAAGGAAAAAGAAGATACTTTCGTTTCTCAATAAATGACGAAGGTTGTAAACCTTTGACTTATCTTTTGCATTTTTTATATTCATATCATTACTCATATTGCCCGAGTTTTTTGGTCGAATTTAGTGTCAACGATTGGACGGTTGTCAAGGTAGAATCTGGTACATCGAATAATAACAAACTAAGGTCTGTGCAATCAATGTCGACTAATCTAGACTGGGAGAGCTTTGCCACCAGCGTCCTGAACGCAAAAAATGTAGAAAATGGACCTACTTTCCTTACGTCATTGATGATATTAAAAGTATGCGATAATCCATAGTAGACATGAAAGTGCCAAGGAGTATTTATGTAAAGAGCTCCTAAAATATTTACAAATTTAATTGAAATATCATTTTCCGATCGAAAGTCAAATAATCCATTGCGACAAAATTAGTCAAATGTATCTTTTAAATCTATAAGGATAGCTAATGTGGGACGGTATCCCTTATACAATTTTTTCCTGATTATAAACTTCTCTATTTTACTTTAATGTTATACAGCGAAGCTATGAGATGGCATAAAAAATAAAGAAAAAACTCATACATGAATACAGAGGTTTCGAACGAATTGCAATTGTCCTTTTAGAACATGGGAATCATGTTCAACACGCCCGAAGCAACCACACAGCCTTCTTATTCAACATCGTTCAAAAGACCACAAATCGCGCCACAAATTATGTTACAATCATCCACATAAAAGGCCGGCAACAGATCATCGAGACTTGAGCTTTGTGACTTTTAAGAGTTAAAATTACGTCGTATTTCTCAGTCTGACGGTGGTTCAAGATTAGCTTTCCACATCCCATATACTGGCATACTTTCAAACAAGACTGATGAAGGTATTCAGGAGGAAATGTATTATGAGTGTTTTACTCTTTGATTACGACACTTTAAATCGCTTATAAGAATTTTGTTACAATAATTCGTTGTTTCTTTCACCAAATTTCCGCGGACATGTTTAGCGAGTTAGGTAGAAAATTCTTTGGTTGCTACTTTTTGCGAACGCTGTATCTATTAAAGCATTCAGCGTTCCACATATGCTTTCAGACTTTGTCTAAATTTGCGCCTAATAGACTTATGAGCATTAATGTAAGAATAGTTTCGAGTATCCCAGAGCTCTCAGAGACCCAAAGAATAATTTTAAGTGTACGCTACAATGTCACATGCGCAAACAGCTGCACTGTACATAGATGATTTTACATTTGTTCGTTGTATGCTGGAGATTCCACCACAACAACCAATCAATTTTAATTTTTATTAAAACTCTTAAATTAGTTACAAGGAGGAATATTAGAACCAATCACATCTCTCGGATGATTCTAAGCACAATCAATGTTCTCTGCAGTTATCCGACAGCCGTTCTTCAATATCGTTGCGTATGAAGCTTATGTCATACAACTCGAATTCTGCATTACATAAGTGCCCAACATGAGAATCCATTCCAACAATAATAAAGAATACGGCAAAATTCAAATAACACTAATATAACGATGACCCACAAAGTTCTGCCATAATCGTGGGATTGAAGATTCTAGTTTCCGATAAACGGCATATATCGCTACATAATTTATGCTATGAACCTGCTGCGCATTAAGTGTTCAGAAGAAAAAACCGAACCTAGGTTTATTGCATAGTTATTGCTCAAGCTTATTTCCACATTTGAATTTTTATAGAAACTTTATACATATAACGGTAGCACTTTCGCTCCATCGTCTCAACTGAATTACTAGAGAAAAACACAAATTGACTTTTATTTACGCCGCTGTTTGCTTGTGCGGGACAACTGATAGCACTCGTAGGTTGGTAAAATCGTGAATTCTTTACATATCCAGATGCACCGATTTTGGCCTTGATTGATGGGTTCTCACTTGTCCCTTCATTTTGAAGCCCCTATCAACTGCTTGTCTGAAAATGACGTTGGAACAAGATTTTCCACTTTCCTTTTTTCGAATTTTTTGGACTTCACTTGCAGTCCCATCTTCAGGTTCGACACTATACTCACAGGTAAAAACAACTTGAAGAAAATGTGGTATCCTCATTCAAAACAGATCTATTTATATTTATTTTAATTCCTACAGTATTTCTTACTGTCTGTCCGAATACCCGGTCTTCATACCCATTCTTTTATACTCAAATGTATACACCAAGTTATCCACGTAGCCCTCCACTACCCCACGTACACAACAACCTATTTACACATATGCATACTCTACTAAAGTGACATTTATAGAATAACCATAAGCAAACACTATGGATTGACATACACGCCTATACGTGATGACTCGATTTTTTAAATTGCTGTTCCGGACGCGTTGGAGGGCTTCCAAATAAAGGGACATGTGAGAACCCACCAATAAAGGCCACAAATCGGTGCACCTGGAAATGTAAGGGATTCAAGACTTTACCGACCTACGAGTGCTATCAAATGTCCCACACAAGAAAACGGCGGCGTAAATAAAATCAAGAAGGGCGGTACGAAGAAATTCAAATCAATATTTAACAAACTGACCATGTTTGAATAGAAAAATATTATAAATATGACACATAAAATATATATTAATATATTAGTCCAGATAGACGGAGCATTTAAACAGTTTTGGATTTAGAAAAACCCATAGAAATTCCAGTGTACGAACACATGCTTTCTGGGTGCACAGACCTGGGCGTTTTTTTATTGCGATCGCGTCTAAAAAGAGAAGCATACTGGCACACCTAGTTTTAATTATAATTGAAAAGCGTTTCATTAGCGTGTCATATTTTTCACAAATAAACAATGTTTCTTTGTTGACGTAGGTGCAGTAACAATCTTATTTTTCTAACCCAATGTGCGTTTGTGCTCCAAAGAGCGTGAATTAAATCCTCTACTGTATCTGCGGACACAAGATTGCACACAGATCCAATTCCAATTGAAGATAACGTTAGATATAGAGTGCAGTGAAATTTTGTCTTTGACACAAGGTAGAGGATGGTTGGTGGTTGATGTAATTGCGCCACCTTTGTGCGCATTACATGCGACTTCCAGTTACATACCAAATATTGTTTGGTTAGCCTTTCCTTCTATTTGGCACCTATTTATTTAGCTCTAACTTGAAACCTCCGATCTGTCATTATACAACAGACATCATGCCCCGTCATGCGAAACCAAATTAAAGTTTTTGACAGGATTTAGATTATATATGTTGTTCATCTATATATATATATATATATATATATATATATATATATATATATATATATATATATATATATGAAGTGGCTTTCCTTAATGTAAATGAATTTTCAGTACCATCACGTGTTGTTTTTTTAAGTTCTCATATAAGAGATAAGCTGTGGCTCACATCCGAAATTTTCAAAACACAATAATCTAAAATATTATGTAAATGAAATTAGACATAGTTCACACATTCTGATAATAACAGTTTAATTAATCACGTCACAACGCTAGATGTTATCCGACCTACCATCCGACAGATGTTTTATTAATACTTTATTGATGGAAAAATTATTCGCGTTAACAAATTGCATAGCACAATCAAAATAGAACAGGCACACAAAGAGATCAAGCACGAGTCTAAAAATAAACCACGTGAGAAAATATTACAGTACAGTGTGCATTGACCATTTGCGGAATCTATAGTACCAAGAATAACACTGCTATGCTTGATGTCTCAATTATGTTACACAATTGGCCGTTGATCCTGTCTGGCGCATTTATTGGCAACAAGCAGTAATTGATGTCGACAAACGCTGTTTGCCTTCAACTGGCTCACACAGCAATTTGTAATGCGAAGTAAAACTTAATTCTGCCACGTTAAACATTCATGAGCTGCCTAGGGATATATCTCTATCTAGACTGGATCCAGTCCATCATAAATCATTGTCACTGTGCAATGTTTTGATTTAAAATATTAGTTTTGTCATTCGAATTATTATTATTATTATTAGCATGATTATAATTATATCATTTGTGGTTGTGCAACAGTGGCGCGTCAATTATCCAATTTTATTACGATGCTATTTGCTATCATGACTATAGGTTACGTATATATATATATATATATATATATATATATATGTATATATATATATATTATATGTATATATATATATATATATATGTATATATATATAGCGAGAAAGAGCGAGAGTCAAAAACCTGTCTCATGTACAGTGGGCTGCAGTTGAAGCTGGCGCAGTATGACCGAAAATAAAGGCCTCGCCACTGGGCTACTTGAAAATCGAAATAATAAGATTAGGATTTCATTGTGGGCATGACGACGAGAAGTTGCAAGGTTGTTTTATATATATATATATATATATATATATACTATTATATATATATATATATATATATATAAATACAAAGAGAGAGAGTTCCTAGTTGACTTCCTTTGTACATTCTTGAAGCTGATACATGCTAGCACGCAGAAGGATGACAGCAACTAGGAGGATCGACTGGAGAATTATCTTTCTTCATAGGAGGAATAATTGTAATCTCTTAGTATCCACAGTATTTACAGCATTGCATCGATAATATAGATTGATGTTTCACTGCCGTATAATCATTAAATGCGTGTGACCTTTGTGCGTAATGCCGAATAGATTCATAATAACGTTCCTGATACGATTGATCAGGGCCTGCTAGTCATCACATTGGAATATTAATACAAAACGGGACAAGTTCGATTTAATTATACAGAAATACACTTTAAACTATAGATATATTTATGAGCCGCTTGTGTATCAATAGTGCAGATAAGAAATAGTTTTAAGACGTCACACACGTAATGCATTAAGTGTTTTCGATGAACATAAGCCTTATGTTCATCTTTTGCCATCTGCCGAGTACGAATACGGATCATATCGCACACTGTGCAAATGGAAATTCACAAAAATAATGAGCTAAAGCTGACAAATCACCTTGAGTGGGGTTTTAGCTGTATAAACTGAACACATACACAAACAAAATTTCTATACAGTGTTTGCCACGATATATATTTCATTGCCTTACTTAAGCTCAGATAGTTATTATATGAACTGATTTAAAAGATAATTTGTAAAGCGCATGAATAGATTGCATATAGACACTCATGTTGGTATATTATAAATTAAACGAAATTATGAGTAAGATGACCGTGATTTATAATGGTAAGATTTCAACTTCAAACTTGGATCAGGAAGAACTGCAGGCTAGATTTCTTTTGCTACATTAAAGAATCAAACTAGTACTAGATTTACTATACATTTCACCTGGTAAAAGTGGGCAACCAAAATTTGGGAGTTTAAATTCATAATTAATAAGTTAGACGATTAAACTTAGTCGCGAAATATAATGAAAAAGCAAATCGCTAATGGTTTTAGTGCCATAGAGCCATAAAACATTCCGGCACAATGGCCGGTGTATTAGGAGCGTTGATTTGTCGAAATTTGCCAGTACTAATGATTTTCAATTAACCCTCGCTTGAAATAGTTTTAATACCATATTCAATTCCGCCGATATGAACTAGCTCCAAGAAAAGAAAAAACTATCATATTGAAACGAGAAGTAAAAGTATGCATACGCGAACAAAATACATTTAAATACGATTAGGTAAATAGCCATGAACGCTGTGTTTCACATGACTGGAATGCCACCTACGAAGGACGCACACAAATGTGTGATTCTTAAGGATCAATGTTCCCTTAGTTTCTTTCTAACTCGCAAAAACGTCTAGCAGACATTGGAGATTAACTATCTGACGTTAGGCAAAAAATGCATTAGCACATGCAGGTTAACATAAGCACGCATATTAAAACACCGGTATTAAGTTGACACAGGTCAACGAAGCAGGTATAAAAATTGAATACAATCAAACTAAAAAAGAGATGCCATAAAATTTCCTATCAACCATTATAATCAGAATGCCAATGTGTACTAGGTAACATTACAATGTCAACAGAAGTTCTACAGACGGACCATCTCATAATCCTTCATTAGATGAACGAATAGATAATAGGCTCTGAACAAATGCTAGCGACAATTAACAATAAATCAATAAACACAAAAAATAGGCCTGATCTCACAGTTAAGGTGAAAATCATCTTGGTTTTACATACATTACTTAAACAAGCTTGAATTAGGAGTAAATTGGTTTTAAAATCTAAACTTTATTGCATTGTTATTCAATTAAACACCTATTACTTGGGCAGGTGGCGAAAAAATCTAACCAAATACAGTTTACGAACTTGAAATATCAAAAAACCCATTTAAGCATTAATACAACGTACTAATGCACCTCAGCCCTCATAGGCCATAAACAGAGCAACACCTCTTTTTAGTGTTATACTCGTCATCTTGGCTATCAACGTTTTGACAAAACACTTCATCTAGCAATAATTTTCCATCGTGATCATTTTTCTCGTGTAAGATGTTAGCCTCTGGATCAACGAGGGCGCACGAAAATTGAGTCAAAATAGTTGCAAAACACTACACGTCAACATCAAAAGAGATAGTACGCAAATCAAGTATCAGTGCAATGGCATGTCATAGAAACAAGTACACGTAACTGACATGGTAAAACTTAACTACATTTTTTATGAATCCATTTAACTGATAGAGCGAAAAATTGTCGTTCAAGGACTGAAGAAATCAATAAATCTTAGTTTGAAACTTAATTACCGAAACAAAAAATGGTTTTCATCTTAAGTGAATCATCGCCACTAATAGCCAAGATAATCACCAGAATTAATAAGCAATCGTTGTAACTAATACGCCATTAAAATAATAAAAAGTTTAATTTATCCCAACACCTTGTTATACCTTTGAAACTGAACGTTCCAACGGTAAACATTTAATTTTCGAAAATACAAGTAGAGTTTAATAAAAACCGATTTTATAGCTATAACTAAACCAGCATTGGTTGCGCGAACGGTGATAATAACTATTAAAATTAAGGTTACGAATTTTAAACACTTTTTTTTCAGAATAAACCAAGCATTGTAAGATGTAGAAAAGGCAAAGTGGCTCAGTGGTTGGATTCACAGATTTCACAGCAGACGCGTCACATTCGAGTTGTCTGCGGCAAATTCCAGATAGTACGTGAAGAATTCCCAATAAGGACGAACCCGGTCTACTTGATGAATTGCTTTTTCTACATTATAAAATGTTTAATTCATACTAAAAATGCATAAATATGACGGGATCTGTGTTTATATAAAAAATCGCAACCTTGATTTAAATAACTACAGTTATAACTCCACTTGTGATAAATTTCATTTCAGCCTCTCAGTTCGCGAGATAATGTCAGCTAGATAATTATATTTTATAAAAATCTACACCATTAGAGAGCTTTGTGGAATTATAACAGCTAATACACATGCAACCTTGGGTAGTGAGACAGGTTTAGGCACATCTGACGTCAATGCCACAAATTTCAATAAAACTGGTCTTATAAACAAACAGATTTACAGATAAACAAAAATAAAAATGTAATGCGTATTCTATTTCACTAAAAAAGAAAGGAAATTGAAGTTAAAAACATCACTTCCGTATAATTAATACACTTTCAGCACACACACACACACACACACACACACGAATATATATATATATATATATATATATATATATATATATATATATATATATATATATATATATATATATATATATATATATATATATATATATGAGATCATGTATAAGCAAACAAGCAAACGCAAACGATGCTATGATAAGCACATCACCCGTTAAACCTAAGACAGTATCACTACGTTCAAATGAGGTAATGAGTAAGCGAAATATTCGATTCGAATAAAAAATGTGTAAAAAATTTTGAAACAGGCAACATATGTGAAGACAGCGTTGCGTTATTTAATACCGACAAACTGTATCTTAATATGTCACATTATAATTATTTATCTATCTACCACACATTAAACCAGAAAAATCGAATAATATCACAATAAATCAAATATAGATTTACACTATATTATATGTATCAACTTGATGTGATGACACGTTATAAAGAATGCATTTTTATCTTTATTAACATTTTAACACCAGAGGTAGAATGCAGCCAAATTAGTACGCTTACCTCCAGGCAGGAATTCCATAACCAAGTATAGATTCACGGAATCTTGGAATGAATAGAACATTTTCACTACCCACGGATTATCCGCCTTGACGAGAATGTCGCGTTCGGCCCTCACGTGCGCCAACTTTAAAAAGAAGACAAATAAAGGAAAATGAAGAAGTTAGAAAATGACAGAAGATACATTTTACCTAAAATGATTATCCAAATCAGTTGAAATTTCTTATCGCCTGCTTTAAACGTATAGAAATCTAAATCTTTTACTTGACTACGAAATTCAATCGAATCACATTTTTGTTTACCAATGCCATTATTTTGACCATCCAAAGGTAAGCAAAATAAATGTGACGCTATTTAATTTTTATTCATGCTACAATAACAAATGGTACATAAAGAGATCAATACATTAACCAACAAATTAAAAGTAGAAATAATAAAAAATAGTGTTTGCATGTGTTTTGACTAGGCAACAATTTGCATACATTTACACTACTAGTTGACACATTTTTATTAAAAGTAAAATCAATTAGAAACTAATATAGCATCATTTATCCCCGTAAATTTTCAGCAGCACGACTGGTCCAGCAAGTCTCAAGTTTTCAACATGTATATCATTTATAGAAAATTTTAAAATAAAACTTTTCCGATTGGTTCTTGATGTTTCGGATAGTCATTTCTTAATCTATCCTACGAAATACAACACAATGTTTTCACAAAACACTAATTATGACAAATGTCGTTTCCCCATTTGAGAGATTTTTTCAATCTATATACATATATATAAATATATATATATATATATATATATATATATATATATATTCAACAGTAGCTTACATTCAACGCTTAAAGTAGCGCCCATTAAGTTCATGATATGATTATCATACTATTATCCTTAACTTGTATATACATACTTATATATATATATATATATATATATATATATATATATATATATATATATAGGTATATATATAGCGGAGTATATATATATATATATAAGTATACTTAATGGATGTTGGATGTGGATACATAAGTATGATAATATATATATATATATATATATATATATATATATATATATATATATATATATATATATATATATATATATACCTTATAATGTCCATATTCGTCGAATATTACAAATTATACTTCTATTAGGAGAAAACAATTTAATAACTTTGTTATTATTTCTCACAAATGCTTAGTTTAGTAGACCTAAAAACCACAAGTTCTTTTATTTTCTCCAGTCTGAACAACGTGTATCTCAGGAATATAATGGATACCATACGTTCGAAAGAGTAACGCAGAGGAGAACATAGACCAGCATTGAAATATGGACACGTCCAATGATTAGATATAGCCAGGAGCTCAATGGAGACTGACTATCATTCAGCCTGGAACGACTGTGAACGCATTTCGATATGTAATCGCAGTAAAGCAACAAGGTTCACTAGAGAATAAATTGAAATTATGACACAAATTCAACAGCAGTAAAACATCATTAGGTCCAATATTTAATGAAGTCTTTCACGTGGCGGAAAACGTGGGTCGGATGAATTCGAGTTAAAATAAATCCGAGTAAGAGACCCGCACTATGAATTATGGTATAAGAAATAGAGATACTGAGCTTCGAAAAATTTAATGGGATTTCGTCTAGTTGTTCAATCAATTCAATTTATTCAGTGCGTTTATCACTCTGTTTAGCCTTAACTCCTTTCTATTTCATTTCTTCCTACTTGACATTATCTGCCAAAACAAATATAGAATGAAGATTCCTCATTATGATGATTCTACGTTTCTTTTAAGTCGATATTTGTGCATAAGCACTTGCCACAACTTACTGTAATTTATTCTCTGGTTCCCTCTCTCTGTCTCTGAGTGACTTTCATCGGTATTCCTTGGACATCATTTAGGCCATTAGTATCATTTCGATCATTTTTCTCATTTACCTGTTCTTATCTCGTCATAACCGACGTCACCCAGAATGATATTAGTACCTCGAAAATTGAGTTTTACGCACATTTAGCGTCTCAAGAGAAGTGAATAGGGAAGGACTGGGGTTGATTACTATATTCATTGTAAATCGTGTGCGCTTGACGTTCAGGTCAACTCACACTTTTTCATATATATTCATTTATATATGCCTAAATATATATGGTTACTACAGGTATAAATAAACATGTATGTTGTCTGAACAAAGAGAACCAAAGTGGGTTGAAATCTATGCATTTAACCGATTATGTGTGTATGAGAATCAATTTATGTAATTTCAGTAGTATGATCGTGCAAGTTCGTAGACATACATTTTGCAGATATAGAATCTTAAATATATGTTGGTTGGCATATGTACATGTAGGCGATTGGTTACTGAAGGCTTTATATTTAGTCTTAACGTAAGCATCGCTCTTAATTCCTCTCTATCGCCCACTATATATTCTGTCATATCCTAAACCTCGCTCTTGTTATACATCTCTCCTCCCTTTCCTCTCCGTTTTTTGGTAACCATAATTTTTACCCTATGGACATGTGTTAAGTGACGTGTTTAAGCAATAATTGATTGCGCGGGTGGT
This sequence comes from Eudiplozoon nipponicum, assembly GCA_029291075.1. Classification (NCBI taxonomy): domain Eukaryota; kingdom Metazoa; phylum Platyhelminthes; class Monogenea; order Mazocraeidea; family Diplozoidae; genus Eudiplozoon; species Eudiplozoon nipponicum. The sequence goes on from JAQBSW010000193.1 coordinate 77,677, forward strand.
GGTAACAATTCTTTAAATCAAGTTTGCGTGCTTGAAGTAAACACCAGTCCCATTGTATTTAACCAGTCATCGAACAACATAACAAAACTACCGCCAGCTGCAACGCACTGACGCGTTTCGACCTTCCATGATCATCATCAGTGCGTTGCAGCTGGCGGTAGTTTTGTTATGTTGTTCGACAACTGGTTAAATACAATGGGACTGGTGTTTACTTCAAGCACGCAAACTTGATTTAAAGAATGAACGTGTTTGGCTGTTTGTCGGTTTGAATTTCAATTATTTGAGCATCGCAATGATTGCGAAATATTGAATACTTTCGATTATTATCTCATCTCCCTCCCTATCACCTATTACACACATGATGGACGTACGTATCTCGCTAACTGGACATTACTGTAAGTCTAATGGCTGTCGTTTATTCTACTTTTTGAATAGCTAATCGTATGCAATTTAAAATTAATTAGAGAATTCCGGTAACATGAATATGAGTGTGGGCTAACCAACACTGTTGCTTGTATATTTATTTCTAAATATGCATGAACACATATACGAGGACATATTTATTATTAAATTAAGTTTCGGGGTGTCTTGGCATCATGGATTTACATGAACGCAACTCTACGTGTTTGACGGATAGTGCATATGGATTAAAAGCAATTATTGAATATCTTTGTTATGATCGTGCAAAGATGCAAGTATATTTGCTGCGTATATACGAGTATGCCGATATGCGTGTAGATAAATATTTATCAAAGGCCTTATATTAAATCATATCCTAACTGTTAATTAGGCTAATATATATAGATAGATATTTATCGAAAGAGGATACAACAATTGCCAAAACTTGTGTCTTTAAGAGTATTTTAATGATTGTTATAACAAGCCCGATGATGGTATTAGAAAATAAATACTAAAACGTCGTGGGCAATAATTAAAGTTACAACATTTGGATAGTACTCATCGTATTGCTATTCTCAGAGTGATGAGACAAGTAGCAACTGATCCATCAAGGAGACATACACCTTGCGCGCCTGGAAATGAGGAAGATTCAACGTATTGCAGAAAGACGGATGCAAATCGTGTTCGCGTGTCTGTCAATCGTGGTTGATATACAAGTAACGATAGCACTGCGCAACAAAAATCCTTAAAATAAACTATGAACCCATGCAATTAAGCATTAGGCGTTGCGCACCTAGTAACAAATTAGTTCAATAATTCTTTAAATCAAGTTTGCGAGCTTGAAGTAAACACCAATCCCATTGTATTTAACCAGTCGTCGAACAACATAACAAAACTACCGCCAACCGCAACGCACTGACGCGTTTCGACCTTCCTTGATCATCATCAGAGTACGACGGCAAACTGACTATCGAGGATCAAACCGCATTGAATATATATGGAAATCAAATTGAGATATGCGGCTCTCACCTCTAGCAGTCTCGCATACATTGAACTTGACTAGAAATGTCGGCTGCACAATTTCTATGCAGTCACGAACATTAACTGTTTGTAGCTTTCGCCACATATACATATATAGGCAATACAATTTAACAATAATTGTTTGCGCGGGTGGTGGTAACAATTCTTTAAATCAAGTTCAATAATTACAAGAAGGATAAACCAAAGACAGCATGAACGGAAAGTATACTCTCGTGAACATTCGTATTGTGCTTATCGGTCTCTCATCAGTAGGAGCCAGCATTACGCATTTTACCCATTATATATTTGGGTTAGGAATGTGGGAAACTAGGACAGTACATTCCAACATGCCTCACCCAAATATATAGTGGGTAAAGTGCTTAATCGAGTGGTGAGGGGACACCACTTGTACCAAATTCCCAAGAAACTCCATGAAATGGAGCCGGCTTATCCTCTAAAAGGAGTCAGCCGCAGTAAAATAAAAGTAAAGTAAAGTGCTTAATGCTGGCTCCTACTGATGAGAGACCGATAAGCACGAAACGAATGTGCACGAGATTATACTTTCCGTGAATGCTGTCTTTGGTCTATCCTTCTGGTAAATATTGAACTAATTTGTTACGAGGTGCGCAGCACCCAATGCATAAGTGCATTCATATTGGTTCTCAACCACAAAAAGTATCTATGAACCCATGTATAAGTTAAGTATATATATATATATATATATATATATATATATATATATATAAGTTGACGCACATATAAAAGCTGGATGTTATCCAATTCGGATTTATAATACAAAACAAAGACAGCTCGTTTTTTACTCTGAAAAACACTAGGAAGTCCGACTCAGTTGAAATTATTTTTTATAAACAATGTGTCGTTTATTTCAGAATCTATCTCCCTTTTGTCATCTGTGTTTGTATAATCCGGACTAGCCGATTACGAATAGAGCGAAATCAAGAGCATTTTAAACTAAACAAAGCTGGCGAAATGAAGAGCATTAACGCACTAGCTGAAACAAATTGTCCATGAAAATCACACCACAAGTACATAAATTTTCTGAAGCTTTATCGGTACTACCAGAATCAAATAAAGATAGATGAAGTCTACTATTCGCTCATACAACTGTTGATCCATCAGAAATATTTCCTAGCGAATTACATCACGAGTTATATATCGTTGGTTGCGGAGAGCTAGTATGTTTGCGATTGTGTAATAGTTGTTGCCTATCTAGTAAAAAATATAGTTCAAATATAATCAGAAGGATAAATCAAAATCAGCATAAACATGTATACATATACACACATGCGTTTCGTGATCATTGGCGACTAATCAGTAGAAGCCTGTAGTACGCTTCATACCAACTATGTATTTGGTCAAGAAACGTAGAACTATTTTACAGTACAATCCCCTATACAAATCTGCCTACGAGCAATAGTAAAGATAACTTCATCTAAAATTTTCGGCAATGTCTTTCAAAGCTAAATCGCTATACTATATATATATATATATATATATATATATATATATATATATATATATATACCAGCGCTTACATAGAATCCAACACTATGGTTGCCTAGTCAATACACGGTACCAACACAACAGGTGTTCAAAAATAGTTGGATACCACAATTTTGGTGAAAATCAACATATCTTGAATTTGATTATGGGGGTACCATGTACCGACACGGCAACCATAGTGTTGGTTCCCCTTACAAACTCGGCACATTTTATATTTATATGACAAATATATATTCGTATAGGAGACTGTGCCGTTCAAATTTATTGACCAAATACATAGTGGGTATTGTGCGTAGTACCGGCTCATACTGATTACACATGTCACGAGTTTTTGTGACATGAGCTTGCTTAACAAATTAAAAAGCGTGCTCATCGATGAAGAGAGTTTTAAAATAGCACTAAATGGAATATCTCATTAGCTCATAATGATATTTATAAACAGATGGTCCAGCGAACTACAACTTAGCATAGAAAAACCAAAAAAGATATTCAGACTACATTAGTAACTGCAACACAAATAAATAATAACAATGATATTGGAGCACTAGAACCAGTTATTATTGAATTAGGCTAAGTGAATAACCAAAAAATTTTTATTAATAGGAGTGACAGGACTACAGAACGCGACACGCATGCGATTATCCATATTGAAAATATGGTCACGAATCTATATCATTTAAAGCCCCGAAAGCAAAAGATACGCGGTAACTGGCCATAACGCTAAAAGAAAATCAGCTAAAAAACCCAAAAATAATTTTCAAACTAACTTTATCATAAAGGTAGATAATTTTTATATTCATAACATCTGCGAATTTTTTTTGTGTAGGGTAATATCGGTATTCAAAAGACCAAAATATAGCTCGTCGCATAGACGTTAAGATCATTACCTTGGAAAATATATCTTTAAATATGCTTAGCTCGGATTGATAAATGACGAAACGTAGGAAGCCGAATGGGCAAGCTTATCATGACCGTTGTCAATACTAAAAGATAAAACCGTCTCTCGCACGAACAACCCAAACATGACGTTCTCGTCATTTCCACCAATGACAGTCAATAATTGGTTATGCACCTATGCAGAGCTATGTGCGCTATTGTGTGCTAAAATCACCAGCTAATAAATTAAAATACTTGTATTTTTCATTTCAGTAAGAAAAAAGCTACAATAAAACACGGATTAACTTCATCTTTTTATTAAAGCGTAATATTTGACAAATTTAATGGGAAATTGTGATACAATAATTTCTTCCAGTAATAATGATGCACCTGCGGTGCAACCTTGTCTTCGTTTACCGTAATAGTGCAAATCACAGAAAGCGCCACATATAGACATCGTTATTTATTATTAATTGTCTAAAATTAAACGATCAATTTATTTGGGAGAATGAAAAATCAGATTGATGAGGCCATCTTCTACACGCTGCAATTCATTAAATTAAATTCGCTCACAAACTGAAAGAAATTGAATCAATTGAATACAATTAGTAGATTTTAACAGGAAAATTTCAAATAACATCGATTCAATTAATACCAAATACAAATTAATTAATGTTTGCACAGTCTGATATAAAAATTTGGCGTATTCACGCTAAGATCGTCGTTAATTGACTAAAAAGTAATAAATATCGTAAAATCACAAGTCCACGAAGGATAGTACCATCACTTCATACTGAAGGTTAATTTTCTCCCGTTGAAAATTTCTTCCGCAAATAAATTAAAATCGTTTTGACAAATACTACTCACAGAGCTTCATTGAATTGTTACCTTATGTTTAGGTTGACCTACTATAGATGTAATAATAGAGCGATTAAACGTTGACGAGGGTAAATATATACATATTCTGAACATGGCGGTCAAACCTGTGGGCTAATAATATTGCAAAACTATAAAATAGCCCTTATTCAATCACACCTCTATCAATTTTATTTGGACACGCACATCCGGTTCCAAATGATGGGTAGACGATAAATGTGAAACGCTTACGTCACTTGAATAATATCCTATGCTCATGTATTATTTTGTTAACTCTAGGGCCAAATAAATAACCGATTTGGTACTTAGTACAGAATAACTTATATAAAAATATATTTAAGCCAGCACCTCACAATCATGAGCATGGGAAAACGGATGTCGATCAAAGTTTTCCTAGAGTAGCAGATGTCCGGAATGATATTCTCCCTCATCACTATGATAAATATTAATCTTCTAAAACATAGGGATGGTACTGTTTATAACTTCTCATTATGAACTGACAACCGTTTTCACCCAAATATTTCCTATTGAACTTCATTATTTACATAACTTAAACACGTCTAAGGGATCGAAATGTCTTCTTGATTCACATAATCTAGTCAATTAAATAGTGTGTTGTCAGTGTCGTTTCAGTTACAATTGTTGTGAAGCCAGAAGCTCAAAATACACACGTCAGGAAATCAACACCTTCTGTTTATGCTGACTTCGATAGACCCACTTTGTTCTAAATACGCTAAGATTACAGACATTAATTACTCACAATAGAGATATGTACAAAACCTCCTACGCCTTTTTGGTAAGAACGACAACTAAATATTCCGTCAACTTTTACATTAAAAAAATAATTTCACAATTGGTACGTGTTTGCCAAACAATGATAGACTAGAATTAGTAGTTAGAACAAAAGCTGAACAGCTCAAGACAAAACTGTACAACTTATGACTATGCTTTATTGGAAGAACATTTTTCTAGACAGAATAAAAAATAGCAATAGAAATTCTAATATATTTCAAGAAATGAAATAAAAGCTAAGTACAATATCTATTTAAACGAACATTTGTTGCGCGAGCGGTGATAACAATTATTATAATCAAGGTTGCGATCTTGATATAAGCACCTGACTCATTAATTACTTATATGTCAGTATAAAATAAGAATTATATAGTGTAGAAAAGGCAATTCATCCAGTACACCGATTTCGTCCTTAAGCAAAATTTTGACTCAATTCATAAAGTAGGCTATAGGCGGATAAATTTTCAATACCTACCAAGTGCATTTGCTGAAACCATTTTATTCTAATATTGCCCCAGTAATTGAATGAAAGCACGTAAATTTCTTTACGGTAGTTTGTTCCGGTATTGTTCCAAATACGCGTTACATATGCCCCTAATATTGCGAGACATTGTAATTATTTTCAAATTTTGCATAAATTATATTTCCAATAAAATATTTAACACGGTGTTATATTCACAATAAAATAATATGAAACACAGCTACACACAACAAAAAATTGCCGGTTTATAAAAATAATCATTGATTTTGCGGGTGATCATCAAAATAACTAAAACTAAGGTTGCGAGTTTGATATAAACAGCAATCTCATTATATACACATTTGTCAGAATAAAATAAGCATTGTATAAGATGGCGAAAGCAATTTATCCAGTAGACCGGTTTCATCCGCATTGGTAGCTTTTCAAGTACTGTCCAAGATTTTTTCCGCGGACAAAGACTGAATCTGGGCACATCTGATTCGGAGTTTGTGAATCTATCTACTATACCATTCTGCCGCACCATACACACAATTTTCAGTTATATGATAACACATGATTTTGGCTAGCTTCTACTTCAGGTAGAACCTATGTGGCATTCTTTGGATCTTAAGTTCCAACTAGCCGCCCGCAATCTTTTATTATATAACAGGCAGATTTAGATTTCTGGGCTAAATTGTGCTACGCTAATCGATTTAGTTTGGAAGTATTATGGAAAAAGCCGAAATGATACTTCCAGTTACAGAGCAGTTATGCAGAAAAGATAATCATTAGCTTAACACGGAGTAGTCAATGAAGGATATGTATATGCATGCTCGCATATATAAGAGATATATATATATATATATATATATATATATATATATATATATGGGCAAATAAGAATATAAAATGCAAGCATCATGCATAAAAAATGTAGAAAGAAAATTTTGTACTACGTAGTGGCTACATTTTTGTGCTGAATTGAAATTATCTAATCTGTCAATGTAGGATATATCCTGTAAATCAATTCGACATATATTATCATCGTCACGTAGTGAATGTTTCACGATTCACATACGACAAAACGATAAAACTAAAAATACACCTACTTATTATAGCAGATATATATATATATATATATATGAGTATATATATATATATATATATATATATATATATATATATATATATATATAAGCAAATTAACGTGCAGGTGCGTTTAAAGGTGATTCATCCTTCACAGTTGAATGGAAAGAACGAAAATGTATTATTCAAGATCGTTAGTGTTGTAATGCTAGTACTCAAATTTAATTGGTTCAAAGGAGTCTGAAGATCTCAAAAAAAAATTTTCAAACTGAATTTCGCTGGAAAACGTGAGCATAATCCAAAGCACCCTATATACATACATTTTAACAAGTCCATCTGTGGTTACTGCCTGATGAATGGTATGCCAAATCCAGTCTTACGGGCACTGCTATAGTTAAAATAGCCTATTCTGAGGATATAACCACGTCTCAATTATGCATGCTGTAATCGGTCCGAATGGTGGTTATGCGTATATTAATATGATTGAAAACGCCGCCGAATTGGCGCAACTTTCTAATTAATGGACCCAAATTCTCAACAACATGAGAAAAGTAGTCGTAAAGCCGTATTTATCGGTACATAAGCATCATCATCATCATCATACCCAGCCGTACAAAAGCCAAAATTGACTAATGTTTCACTGCCATATAACCATAAGGAGTGAAAAATGTATATAAATGAAAGCAGAAATAATATTTTAGACAAATTATTAGTGAGATTTACGAGAGAGAGAGAGAGGCAGAGAGAAAAGGAATACCTAGCTACTATGAGTAAATTTATCAGGATAACTCACAGAAATGAGGCAAACTAAATCTCTCTACAACAACATTATGGCCAAGTTAGCATTCTGGCAATGCAAAATCAGCAATACAGCTTCCTTACGGCTTTCACTGTATCATGTCATAAAGAATCAAATCTCGCAGCTAACTTAGCCCTACTAAGAAAAGTAAGTTACGAAGATGATTCTACGGGGCATCTGCAACAAGATCACCATTAAGCTCGATTCGATGCCATATTGCTAAGCTTTTCTAACCAAGAACCATGATGCGCACGCAGACTCTATTCTGGCAGACGAGTGGGTCCTATACTACCAAATTTGGATGTAAGTGACTTCAACTGTTTCTGCCATATCAAAATCTCCCCACCTTGTTTATTACGCAAATCTGGTGCTGCATGAGAGAACAGAACTCTATAACCGGTACATAACGTATCTATTGGAAGGATTATATTGCTTCACACCTTTTTAGCGCCCCACATTCCGGTGACCTAGATGACCATTTATATATTCATCGTAAGGTCTATAAGAATGATGACTAGCAATGATTCTGTAATAATAATCGCTGCATCGATTATCATATAATCGTTTGTTTTCCAGTATCGATTGGCGTTTCGTCACAAATCGACAGATTATGGCCGACATTACAGTTAGTAATAACAAATGTTGTATCGACCGAAGTGGAACAATAAACAATCATTTGAGCACAGCGGGAACAATAGTGAACGCTGCAGAGATGCCAATTCTACTGCAGACTACCACTGTAATTTATGTAACATATTTTAATTGATTGTCAATGTTTGGCCGAAAATTCATAAGAAACGTTGTCGCTATTAAAACACGCACATGTCAATTTCAACCCCATGGCATAAGAGCACACAATAGTATCTTTATATAACTATATATATATATATATATATATATATATATATATATGCATGTATTTATATATAAACAAATAGATGTATTGAATTCACTATTTATGTCTAGTTTAAGTTATATAAAATATCTTCTGCTCTAGCCAGCAGATTGAAGTTTGAAATTTAAAATTTACAAGCATGTACAACTATATAAGAATAAACAATTGTGAGCATCGAAACGTTCTTTACAAAGTGCAATCGCCACATTTAACATATCCACAATTTACTTTCGTGAGACTTTCATTTGCACTAGTAGTTCTGACAGTACCCCGTACTTCCGAATGGCGAATGAGCTCTCAACAGCCACCGGCAACCATGCAACTTACTGCTGCCTTGCAGACTGCGCTTGGATGTGCAAAGGCTAGAGGTGTGTCCTCGATCAAAAAGCCGAGTGGTGAGGGGACACCACTTGTACCAAATTCCCAAGAAACTCCATGAAATGTCACTGGAGCCGGCTTATCCTCCAAAAGGAGTCAGCCGCAGTAAAGTAAAGTAAGTAGTTCGTTAATATCCAGATTAATCTTCATTACAAAGTACACGCCGTGTTGGTCTCCGTGAGGGCTGAGTTCTCACTGGTTCCGTCACTCCGAAGGCTTCCATAAAATTAGTACTAACCACTGAAAACGTTGGAGTAACCAATATTTATGAATTCCGTTTCGACAATTTTTTCTAGTATCATAATCAGATCTATAATAATATTCACACAATTCACAAAGTACAGGTTCCAGCAAGTGTGGTAACCCCGTTTGAGAAAATTCACTTCATTTTTTTAAATAGCTTAGACTTGCTACCGGCTAGGATCAAGAATTATTCATGTATATGTACACAGTCATGATACAATACCGACCTCTCATATATATATATATATATATATACATATATATATATATATATATATATACTCCATTAGAAATACAATTTGGTATGCCATAGCCAATAAAGAAAAAAAAGCTTGTGCCGAAAACACCTAACTTCCTGTGGCTAGAAATTGTTCTCAAAAGTCGAGAGTCGTGTTGTTATAGTGAAATTTATCAAATGAAAATACAATATCTAAATGAGGTTTATGTAGCATGAATAACGTTTTTTTGCAATTGTAGCGGCTTATTCTCCAGCTATATTTTGCCACATTTCCTGAATAGAATTTATATATTGAAAAACTAGCAAATGAGCATTTACGCCTTGGACAATATGCCAAGAACACTGTTAGCTTATTTATCACCACAAATGTATAATAGAGTCAGAATGAATAGACTGTATTGTACCACTGAGTAATGCGTGTCGTACTCAGCAGCAGAAGCAGGCACTATGCCAAAAAAGATGAAAACCAGGCTACGCAATATCAGAAAAAATGACGGCACTGATTCACTTCGTTTACGTTACAATACGGGAAAAGAGTAACGCATACCTACCGTGAAAATATTAACCGGCTTTGAATTAATTTGAGCACAAATGAACTGTCTTCCTAAACGTATTCAAGATACATGCGATCTTCTGTGTTGTTAAGATTATATTTTTGTCAATTTATTTTTAGTCTACCAAATTTTGTATTCAACCATTGATTAGATGAAAATTCGTAGCTACGATTTTCGGTGTTAATGCTTAAATAATAAAGTAAAATATAAACAACGCGATTAATAATAAACACTGAGAATGTAAAGTAAAGTTACAATTCTTCTTACACAAAAGCATACATGCATTCATAAATAAGCACACATACATGCACACGCCCTCTCTCATAATAACTACAAACACATATATATATATATATATATATATATATATATATATATATATATATACCTAAATACATAAATACAAACGTACAAATATACGTAGTATATGCATACATTTATACACACATAAATAAAAAAATCGAGATCTTCAATACCATAGATTCGGTAGAATCCCATGAATACAAGAAAAAGTAAACCTAGTCTCCACCACTGGATTCTATCACTAAATTTTCGCGAATTCTATCCTATTCCATTTTGTTTTATCGGAGAAAGATGGGACGGACAAGTGTTCATCTATATATATAGGTAATTCAATTAATCAATAAATGGTTGCGCGTGTGATGTTATCAATTCTTTGACTCAAGTTTGCGAGCCTGAAGTAAACACCAATCCAATTGTATATAACAATTCGTCGAACAAAAGCAAAACTACCGTCAATCACACGTAATGACGCGTTTCGACCCTTCATGATTATCATCAGAGTACGACGTCAAACTGATCAGCGTGGATCATCTACAATGCATAATATATATATATATATATATATATATATATATATATATTCGTGTGTGTGTGTGTGGGGGCTGAGGTGTAGTAATTATACGGAGCGATGTTTTTAATTTCAATTTAACTTCAATATATATATATATATGGAAAGCAAAATTATGTATACGGACATCACATCTGATAATCTCGCAGGCACGAACATTAATTTTTTGTAGCTTTCGTCACACATATATAAGTAATACAATTAATCAATCAATGGTTGCGCGGCCGGTGGTAACATGTATTTAAATCAAGTTTGTTTGCTTGAAGTAAATAACAATCCCAATGTATTTGATCAGTTGTCGAACAACATTAACTTTTGCAGCTTTCGACAAATAAATATGGCTAATACAATCAGACAATCAATGGTTGGGTGGGTGGTGGTAACAGCTGTTTAAATCCCAAGACATTGGGATTGGCGTTTACTTCAAGCCCGCCCTTCTAATATTGTTTTCCATATATATGCATTGCGATTTTATCTACGATAGTTAGTTTGCCGTCGTACTCTGATGATAATCAAGGAAGGACGAAACGCGTCAGTACGTGTGACCGATGGTAGTTAAACGACTGGTTAAATAAATTTGGATTGGTATTTACTTCAAGCTCGCAAACTTGATTTAAAAAAGTGTCTACATGATTGGTGCCTCCTGACGCCCAGTTGACTAGGACCGAAATCTAATCGAGCGAGAGCATCGGTTTACATCCTATGCAGAACCATGATTATTGTGTGGAAGTGAGTAACCGTTTTCAAATGCTCGTGTTGTTCGCATATTCTGATGATATCCGAATAAAGTCAAAGCGCGTCAACATGCATATTTTACGGTAGTTTACTATGGAATAAACTGATTCAATAGTTATCAATTAATGTTTATTGCGAGTTTGTAATAAGTTGTGTGAATTGATTTAAATAAGTGATTGTTGGTGTCGCCTTTGAGATGTCATTGGCGTCTCCAGTGGCTGAACAAACTAAGATGACAGTAAAAGCGGGAAGGAAGACTTGCACAGCCGAGGTCGCCTTAATTTTTACTTTACTGCGACTCGTTTATGTTCTTCGTTTTTGTGGCTAACCATATCCACCGACGTTTAATAATTAATCTTTTCTCGTTTACCTTTTTCTTACGAAGTAAATAGATAGTAAAATATTAGTATTATATGCAACATTTTAACATTAGAGAATACTAATCCTAGTTTTTAACTAACATCGAACAACATAATAACTGGCCGTTGCCGTAATAATGTAGCTTGATTTTCCATCATCATTAATGATACAAACTGACCAAGCGAAAATCAAACCGCATTGAATATATATGGAAATCAAATTGATCCTCGATAGTCAGTTTGCGTCGTACTCTGATGATGATCATGGAAGGTCGAAACGCGTCAGTGTGTTGCGGCTGGCGGTAGTTTTGTTATGTTGTTCGACGACTGGTTAAATACAATGGGATTGGTGTTTACTTCAAGCTCGCAAACTTGATTTAAAGAATTGTTACCACCACCCGCGCAATCAATTATTTTTTTTATTGATGCAATGATGTTTGTCATTTTGAAGACACGGGGTTTACAGCTATCACGTTGATTTACTACAAGAAAAGTGCTCATTTCGTAATAGCTGCAGCTCACTTACACATTTCTAAAAGGTAGCTAAGCAACATTTTGAGCATTAATTTTAATTTTCGAAAGGTGGGCAACAAATTAGTGAGTGAAAATTAGATAATGTGTTATCCGACTGACAGAGCTATCTGCAAACCTTTCTATTGCAAATTGCTTAATGTTCATACAAGGACAATGAGAACGACAGCTTCAAATATATTATTATACTCAAGGTTGCGGTCTTGATATAAACACCTGACCCATTAATTACTTACATATGTCAGTATAAACTAAGAATTGTATATAGTGTAGAAAAGGCAATTCATCCAGTAGACCGGTTTCGTCCTTATTGGGAACTCATTAAGTACTGGCAAGAATTTGCCGCGGACAGGACTCGAACCTGGGCACTTCTGCTTCGGAATTTTGAGCATTAATTTTAATTTTCGAAAGGTGGGCAACAAATTAGTGAGTGAAAATTAGATAATGTGTTATCCGACTGACAGAGCTATCTGCAAACCTTTCTATTGCAAACTGCTTAATGTTCATACAAGGACAATGAGAACGACAGCTTCAAATATAAATATAATTAAATACAAAGCAACAAAGTTGAAAAGAGAAGTAAGTATCTGTCATTCATTTTTCATTTATCTTTCAGACACCGTTTGAAGCTTTTCGATAATAAATGTTATTTGAACTGTAACAAAAATTGCTGAAATTTTGAAAAAAGTCTACTTCTGACTTTATCCGCGATTTACAACGGTAATAGATAACGGACAATTATTGCCGAAGTAAGACAACTAACTATTTTACAATCGTCAAATCAATATAGGAAAACTGCACAATGGAAATAGACACTTCAAAGTAAAAGCCACAAGTGTTGCCTAAAATTATCATAGAGCAATTAAATGAGCTTTCATAAAACTTTGTCAGATTTACGATTGATACTACTAATGATTGGAAAATGCTGAAACATGGTATTTAGTTAAGAATAATAGCTGATATAGACACGCACTGATTCACAAAACATTATTTAATTAATTAAAATCTAATAGAAAACAGCGAACATGGATCGGTCAACTCAAAGAATTTAAGAAATGTGAGAATAGATTCAGATTAACCATTGAAAATGGTTGAACCCTAAGTTCTGTATTAAATTACGTGATCAACACCAATTTATCGTTAAAATTCAGGTATTTTGAAAACTATCATTTCGTTATCATAATGTTTATTGACAACAAGAATTTCCGCGAGGAGACCACACTCTTTGCTGCTCATCATTGACACGTGTAATTAAAATATTTTAAGAAATGATAAAGAATGTTATGGAAACTCAAAAAACTTATACTGGACAATGTGTAAAACCAGATTGAAGCATCGTCACAACGTATAAATACTCACAATCCACGCATCTCAGTGATCAATCGTGTTAATATCAGCACGATTATGTAAGCTTTTGACAACGAAAATAGGAAGTTGCTCAATCAATATTTAATAACTATCACGTCACAAAATCGTCTAAAATTAAGACACACTATTACAAAAGGCAACAAGAATAATTTAAAGTATTAAAGAAGAACAATCAAATTGTATCAATGAAGCCTAATAAAAAGATAAGTTGCTTTCCCAATAATTGCGTGATTAGATTATTCAAGCAAAATTATTGATGAAAAACAGAAATTCAAAACGCATCAAGAGAATTAAAGCTTATTAGAGGACATGACGAATTCAATATTTTATGTAGTTGAGAATACATTTGCAGAAATTCATTCTAGCATGGGCGATAATGATAACAGAATACATCTTTTGAGAAAGAAAAACCACATGGAACTAGAACGGCAGAGATATATAATTCTCATTAGGCATAAACAGTAACCAATTTAATCAGCATGCCGTTACTCCGTTTGAGGATTCATTTAAATGATCAACACATCACAGAAAAAATGGCAAGTGAACTGCTAACAGTTCTTTCATTTAATACAGGTTGAAGTGTAAGATCATTGAGCTTGCAATTCCATTGATTGCGTGAATGAAATCAAATCTTTCAATGACCACCATAACAAATTGATATTTAGCAAAGTAATGATACTTTTACAAATAAACAATTTTCATATAAATACATAGAGTACAAGCCCCATCTTCCAATACAATAAAGAAATAACGAAAATCACAGCAACCAATGCACAAAGGCAACTCGGTTGAAGAGCAAGAAGTAATTCATGAAGTTGGATGTAATAGGAATGAGCACTCTTTTAGAATGTCTTCAACTAGAATATTACATAAACTATCCAGAAACATCAGAACAGTTACATTTATTGTAAAATAGACCATACACATATGAAGCATGCCGATAATACCTTATAATCATTAGTAACGATGTAAAACTAAACTGCCTAGGCCCATAACAAAACTCGTGATGAACGTCAATGATAAAGAGCAACTATCAGCAATCAAACAGTTCAAAATTGGCAGAAATGTGTCGATTTCCGAAAATAATGATTCAAAAAGTGTTACTCAATTCCAAACAACTCTTCGTGTGTTTCTCCAAAAAGTAAACGACAAGGAATTATGAATTGCCGAAGCATTTAGTGGTTAAAGACAATTTAAAATCTGAACGTGTCAAAGTTTGGTGTGTGCATTGCCTGGATATTTTGGTTAAGTGATAAAATAACCAATGTTTTTTATAGTTTTAAAAAGCGATCTACCTGAATCCAGCATTGATTTTCACAATTAAGCATATAGAGAACTAGATAATTCAGTGATGATGAGTACGTTCAGCGGCAATTTTTTAAGCCCTATTCTATTAAAACGCGTTTGAATAGTCGTGCTTACAATAGCCAAGTATTCCTAGATTGTGGGTTCAGTTTTCAACATAAAAATTGAGATCTCGTTATGTAATATTTAATTAAATTTAAACTCTCTCTTATGTATTAGTTATTAAATTGGCAGAAATGAAACACAGTATTACAATAAAGGACAAGACATGCCTCCACTTTGGGTACGTGTCCATGCATTCACGCATACAATTACACACACATACAAAGAAAATTTACAGTTTGGTAATGAGATACATTAGACAGAATAATAGTTGAAGAAGAGCATTACTCATCATACTTAACCGATTATGTCGCCTCACTTATTTCCTAATAGCATAAACGTTGAAGAATCTGGATTTTGCGTTTTCCAGAAATGATTCATAGCATACATTAAAACGAAGACAGCACACATCCACAAATGTACAACACAAAATTCCCATATTTGATGAATTTTATCTATTGAACACGCAAAGCTAAATGCATATAGAAATAAAATTACCACTAAATGTAATTACATCTGAAAGTCGAAATAAAATAAAGCAATCGTTCATATATACATATGTATACGTGAATGAATTTATTTTTACATAAATGTGTCAATGTTCCCTTAATTATGTACGTATTTATGCATATATTTACCTATAAATGAGTGAAGTTATTCATATTATAAAATTGAACATATATTGATTGCGCGGGTGGTGATTAACATTCTTCAAACCAAGTTTGCGAGCTGGATATAAACACCAATCTTGTTGCAAAACGGTGGTTTCGCTTTTTTTGTGTGATTGGTTAAATAAAATGTGATTGGTGTTAAATCAAGCACGGAAACATGCTTTAAATTTATTCATGTGTCTGAGTTTGTATTATGTTATCCTGAGTATATATATATATATATATATATATATCCATGCAATACTTGACATAATATACATTAATGAATGGATGGAAAAATAAAACGATCTAATATATATAAAACAAATACGGCCCTAACAATACTGATCTCGCGGGTGGTGGTGTAATAATTATTTCTTTGGTCTAGCTTAGTAGCTTGGAGAAGTAACATTCAACCTAATAGCATTAAATCAGTCAAGTCGAACAAAATATAACAAACTGGTAGTTTGATTTCCAATGCGGTTTGATCCTCGATAGTCAGTTTGCCGTCGTACTCTTAATGATGATCGGTGGAAGGTCGAAACGCCAGTGCGTTGTATTGGTAGTTTTGTTATGTTGTTCGACGACTGGTTAAATACAATGGGGTTGGTGTTTACTTCAAGCTCGCAAACTTGATTAAAGTGATCTAATATATATTCTTTACTAATAATAGTCTGTTCGACAAATATAAAATAGTATTGGCAGTGAAAAATGCGGAATTCATTACGAAATCTATGCAATTAATGCATAATTCGTTCGAATATTATAGTATTAATAATAAAGTGTAAAAAGTTAAAATGCAGCCATTGTACGCATGTTTTATATAATAAGTATGTCTTTCAAAACGCCATCTGCTACACATTAGTTCTGTCATTCTCGGATGTAGGCCAGAAATCCTCTTGGCTGTACGGAAGTTATGAAAATTAAAATAAATAATCCAGTAGCGTAAACTTTTACATAAATGTTTCCTGATCAATTTGGATTTTATTTCCGTCGTGTGTTGGTCAAATAATCTGTATCTGATAGCATGATAATCAATATAGGACCACGAATAGATGGAAAAATAATCAAGACAAAACGATTTAATCCTACTGAAGCACGAGTTTGTTGCCTAGTAGAAGCCGGCAAAATAAAGTGCAACCAAAGTATATAGTTGATAAAGTTGCAACATTAGCAGTTATTAATAACCAGATTTGTCCTCATTTCTAGGTACACGCCTTGTTAGTCTCTGTGATAGCTGGGTAAAAGCTGGTCTCGACACTTCGAGGGCTTCCACAGAGACTTTACTATGCAATGAAAAGGTGTTGTCAAATATTGCCGACTGTTTGGCGACGTTTCGCAGCATCATTTCTCGCTTTATCGTCAGGCGTTTAATAATGTACAGTGCACAACTTTACGGCAAATGTGGAAATTTTTCTTGACAAAGAACTATATGATGATGATAATGATTTATTTTAGACTCAATAGCACTTAAGGAATGCCTAAATATAAACTCTTAAATAATTATTCATCTACACGCATGCATATATATATATATATATATATATATATATATATATATATATGCATGGCCAATATATACATTTTTAATGTGACTGTTGAGTTTATCTGTGCTCATAATGTTAAACTTAAAAATGTCTAATTTATGTTAATTATTTCCTTTTTAGAACAGTCTCTTTCGTGTGTTTAAATGCTTAACATTACTTAATTTATTACTTACAATTTGCATTTGGTGTCGGCGTGTTTGACTTGAGTCCTTGTTACTACACGAGTAAACGTGGGATGCGTATTTTGCCTGTATTTATGGAATACATCTTTTTAAAAATTTGACAGAATGGTGAACACGGTTATTAAGTTGATTGTTAATTTGATAACGCTTAAATATATTCTAAATAATGATCTTCGCACAACGCCTTGCCTTTTGATTTGATGAGACAGCGTACGGGCAAGTTTTTGGCAACAATAGTGACGTCAAAAATAGGCAATATTGAGACCAGCAAACATCGGCCGGCACATGTGTATAAATTGTCAGTATAAATTCCACACTGCATCAGGTAGCAAAGTCCGTGAATATCTACTGCACCAGCCGTGCCACATACTACACGCAATTTGAATTCATATACCAGCTTATGTTTTCCGATTAGCCTTTCCATCAGGTGGAACCTGTTTGGAATGTCTTACAATATGACGTTATAACTAAACTTCCTGGATATGTCATTATGCAACAGACATCACACACATGTTGCAAGTACATTGATTTGGAGTCTAATGGCAGGATTTTGATTATATAAAAAATTGTCAGTACAAACTTAATATTGCATACGGTTCGGAGTCCATAATTCGTAGAAAAGGATGGAGCACGCAGTTCTGTAGTGTCATCGAGTTTTGGCTGGGCAACATATCGTTTTATAACGTACCCAACTTATGTTCTAGATCCTTCTGTTGCCAAATTCGTTCAATGTGAACACATTAAATGAGCTTGTGTGAATTTCTAATATTTATTTAATAAATGGCGTTTGAACTGAATTATTCTACATATTTGGTACTACAATGTTCGTTTTTAACATTCACCATATTCATTACATCTAAAACGGAGACTTAGACGTTGACAGGGGAGAAGGTAGAATAAATTAGGCATAATTTGGCAGCTTAGTTTCTGAAGTAGCTTGATTTCGCTTATCCAACCTGCAATACTCAGCAGATAAGACAGACCATCTTATCAGGTCGCCTACTTCTAATGATGATGGTTTTAACTCATAATTCTCCTTTACTCAAATGGCCCGCCAAGCAATGCTGACGAGAAACTTGTTTCAGTATTGTGTTTTAAGACGCCAATGATGAGATTCTTTCAGCAGCTGAAACACGCTCTTCGGCTCTAGCACACCTTACTACCTATTTAACACTACATAGTTAAATCAAACTCGAGGTTTCACATGAAACAGGACAATGCTTTTATTCCAGTAGTACCAACAACATTCACGCTACCATTGCCAGTACAGGCTGGGACTGGCCTATTTTATTTTACGGACGAACCTATTTTTCCCGTTAATTTTTTAAAATATCTTCTTTACCTTATATAAACTAACTTGTTATGGAGTAAGTCTTGTCTAAACATTAAGCATAACTTGCATCTGTATATATGCTTAAAATCTACATGAGTTTAATAATGTTAAAATAGCTCAACTTAAGTTGGCAATAGCGCACTTTTGACTAAAAGCCTAAGTACGGGTGAAAAACAAAAGTATAAGTGAAATTATTCAGAAAAATGCTTTTACAAACGTTAATTCGAATGGCACACAAAATAAAATCATTGATAAAGACAAACAAGAACACAACCAAATCGTTTAACCAGTTATGCGTTAACTCAACTATTCATGCATAAATTAATATTAAAATGAAATTGTCAATTTTATATAAATCAGTGCTTCGGTAAATGGAAAACAAGGTCACGGGATAAAAAGTAACACATCCAATCAATAGGACAACTAAAATGCTAAGAACTTCAACAAAAAAGCAATAAGATCGAACAGTTTAAAACATCTATGCCATCAAGCAAATAAATTACCAAAATAATAAACTGAGTGCAAAAGATTTGGATCAATAAAAAGTTCATCGTTTTGAATTCCATAGCTGATGGACGAATAATAAAAATCTATAAATAGAATAACACATATTCTAACATTAACCTAAAGTATTAGTCAACGAGCAGAAATCATGATCAAGTAAGGAATATTCGTTGAACGTTTTACGGTTTAGCTTTATCACAGCAATCGATCCTATGCATATCATTACAAAATCGAGCACAAAATAGTTGAGACTGATAGGTGTAAGCGTTTGAAGAGAAGATATATATATATATATATATATATATATATATGTATATATATATATATATATATATATATATATATATATTCTCTACCTTGACATCTAACTCACTCGAGAAGAAAATGGTGATTTGACACTGGCCATACATAGAAAATCCACTTTAACCGGGCAATACATTCATTACAACAGCAGTGTGCTAAAATATCAGAAAGGAAACTTTGTTAACAACCTAGAAAACATAACTAGGGAGATCTGCTCTGAACACAAGATCAAGGAAGAACTAGGCTACCTGAGGAAAATTTTGATAATGAGCTACTACCCAGAGCGGTTCATTGATTTTAAAAACAGATCACGGCAGATTCGCACAAGAAAGGATACCGTCAAGTAGGTTTTTCTAAACCTACCATTTAGAGGCGACGTACCGGCCTCAATGATTGCACGCTGGCTAAACAGAATAACTAAGGAGAATTTTCCCAGTGTTAAAGTTAATGTCACATTTAGCACATAGAGAATCCAGAGGTTGGATGCCAAAGATCAATTGCCATTTCTCTCAAATCATGCATAGTCTACAAATTCTCATGTATGTGCGGTAGCACATATATTGGACGTACGAAACAGCAATAGATTAACTGAACCCAGCAACATTTACTGCAGAAATTGATTTAAAAAAGGCTTAGCACTGTCAGGAAAATCAGCTATTTCCGATCATATATTGGAAACGGGGCACCCCGTCAATTTGACCAATTTCTCGATTCCACGTAAAGCAAAATCATAAAAATTATATATTTTTGAAGCCCTTTATATACAACAACAAATATTCAAAAGTTTAATCAACATGATATTCTAATCGACAAGCCACGAATCAGAAATCCCAACAACAATTTACTAGCATCCAGGAGAGAACAATCACCCCTTCGCCCAGACTCAACACTCGATCGGATTAGCAACAAACTAAAGAGGAAAATCAGCTGTACATACGAAAATAGAAATTTCGAAAAATATGAGCATTCAACAATGAAATCAGCACCTGCGCTGTTACTAAGTGGACAAAACAAAATTACGGAACAAGGAGAAACGAAACTCTACACTCGGGAGAATAACATTCGTACACATAACAGAGAACATCGCGAAAAGTTAGTTAACTCTCAATCCATCCATACAAGAATGACCAGATCCCAGAAAACACTTTGACATACACCAATAAAAATCTTTCAATGCAAACTGGCACACACAGAGACACATACGTACACACACTTACTAGTCAGCCAAAGCAACAAATAGAGGTAAAGCCGAGTCACATTTGTTGCCATCCACATAATCAAATGAAAACCTAGGAAGAATACAAATGAAAGATTGTAAAGAGAAGTTTAGTAGTCTCGAGATAAATGGCCATCATCCACTTTTGAGCTATTAATGTTTTTTCTTTCCTAATTATATATATATACTCATTATCGTTAAATCACCATGTTAGAAAAGTATGATTAATTTTTTTCTTTATACTCATGGATTGCGGTTCTTCTTCTATATATATATATATATATATATATATATATATATATATTAAGTCTGTTTTCCGTAATGTCTTGATGAAAATCAAGATAGATAAATGGCTTTAAAATTGGTAAAGCATGATTAAAATTCTAGGAACTGTATTCATATATTCCAAGTTTGCTATATATATATATATATATAATTTACGAGGATAACTATTAGTTCCAAATATTAATAGCAGTCTGCCTAATTCCAACTCCACATGCTTGATATCTGCTAATATAAATCATATAATTGCCAATGCTTTTAGGATATCAGTTTTCATCCGAAACGAATACTGAGAATTGAAGTCAAAGGGTTCCAAGATGAAGTATCGTTTCATCAATTTTTTTTTTATAACTGATCATTTCACATTAACTTAACAAAAAATTGGTGCTGATTGTGAATTGATCAATTAAGTTTGAGAAGTTTACGATATCTCCATCCCTATGATTGTAGATAAATAACATGTAATCTAAGAACCATAGATTAAACGAGTGTGCTTTATTTTTAAGATTTTTTCCAATGTATATATATGTTTTCTATTGGAACCGAGAAATGTTTACACATATGGGCCCTTATAAATAGTTTATAAATTTCCTTCTAAAATTTAAAATATTTTGAGAACATGTATTTACCCATCATTTCCATTATGTCCCAAATCGTCGTTTAACTTCCTTCAGCTATAAACTGACTATCAACAAAAACATTAAAACTAAAAAAATTTCAGGTACCAGTCTAATTTTGTAATTGGCCCACGTTTCTAGGCTCGCCAACCTATCACATTAATCTAGTATGCAGTCATCAACAATTTCAATAAAAGTATGACGTCACCAATATATGAGTTTAGAAGTAGGCATACTTTGTTATTTTATGACAAAAAACATAAACGCACTATCGTTTCGCACTAACTGGCGACTCATCCGTAAGAGCCTGTATTACGAAACGAATGTGAATGAGATTATACTTTCCGTTCATGCTGTCTTTGGTTTATCCTTCTGGTCACAACTGAACTAATTTGTAACAAGATTCGCAACACCAAATACATACTTGCATATATATTAGTACTCCGCAACAAACAGTATTTGACTGATAAATGCACTATCTTTAGGATTGCTGGAGATAAATAATAATTCTTAATGAGTTACCAGGTGATGCACCTTTACCAAACCATACACTTTTGTTGCAAATGTATCTCATCGTATGAATGTTACCATGTGCCGGGTCCAATTTCTCATTATCAATCGCGGTACTGATCAATAATTTCACTTTTCCTTGTAGCCTATCAGTTGAGTCTTATGTAATTCTGCTATTTAATTGTTCAAACATCTTACTATTATAATTAGACTGACTCATCAGAACAAATGTTCCTCCTTCATCCGCATTTAACCATATAACATTGTTCGATAGTAATCAATTTCTGCGATGCTGAACTGCACAATTGGACCTATATTTATCATCTTGGCGTGTTAAAAAACATTAGATACGTTTAATTAAAATTGAACCATATTCTAACCCGAATGTAGGTGTACCGCTTTAACAGCGTAAGTAATGATATCACTTCTTGGTACATCTGTCAATCTGAATTACCCTGTTCGAATCACGGTTAAGGAATTCAAATAGACTCACATTAGGATTAGTTGTTGGCAGATTTACTACATTATTAGCCACGTTTGAACTAGTACAATGCAGGGAAGGTTTATAAATTCCAAAATCAGCAAACTTTCTACCATGAATAATTTTTCCATTTCTTATTTCACTCTCTCATATGCATAAATTAGAATGTAAAAGTTGCATTGAATTTAATACACTTCTTATATATCTAGGGAAGGGGATTCAATTTCTAAACTTTAATTGAGAAACTTCCCGCCTAGGGTAGGAGATTTGCATACAATTATTCGAATAATTTAGTATAATGCAATTGGTTTTACATTTTTACTTAGGTTTGAGTCCATCTATGCTATGTACCTATGATAATTATTTTTCTCTGCCTTATTTTACATACATTAACTAATAATTAAATCAACTAAATACATTTGGCAGCATCGTTTTTTATTAAATAAAATGAACATTAGCATTGAATATATAATTAAGTCTACTTAGACAATTGCTCTGTGCTTTTGGACTAATATTCAAAGTTTTTAATTTTTATCGATTTCAAGGAATCGAATTCTATCCGGAAAATTTATGTTAACTTGTACGATGTTAATCGATAGAATCCATCGCAATTTGCACAAAAATTGATTCAGAGGGAAGTGGCACGATCTGTTAAATCAGCAATTATTGGTGATTTAAACAGAGCATCGCATGAACCCAGCTAACCCTCCGTTTCTGCACAAGGCAAAATTTGCAAAAGTTGAATACATCAAACAAAATGAAACCTCGCCTAAAGTTTATAAGTTCCAGAAACAAAAGATTATTGGACTGGCCAGGTCTAAGTAGAAGCTAAACGTATATTCAGCGCGCACAACAAACAGTATTTTACAGACGTTCCAAAACTCACCATTAGTAGCAACTTTGACGACAACAAATCCATATAGGCAAAATAACAGGCAAGAAAATGCACCGTAAAAACGCTTGGCAAAACACAGTAACAGAAAATTTATAAAGTAATACGCACATGGGTAGTGCCGAACCAAAATAAATAAACAAGAAAAGCATCTCCAACGGAAAACAGATGGTATGAAAAGTCTAGACAAGCACATATTTCATACAGAACGAATAACCAGATGTCATACAAAAAGAAAACAAATAACATCAGCAGACACGGAATTACTCATCCACCAAAAATACGTACGGCATACATAATTAACGTTAGCAACCTTTAATTAATTCGTGTGGAATGACCGAGTATTCTGACAGAGCTATTTTAGCCAAAGTAATAATATTCAATGGTAATTTTACCTGTATTTATTCAAAAAGTATTTCACTTCTTATTTAAGCATTGCTATTCATTTTACTGAATATAATGGATATTTCCTATATATATATATATATATATATATATGAGTATATATATATATATATATATATATATATAAGAGAGAGAGAGAGAGTATATATATATATATATATATATATATATATATATATATGAGTATGTATACTTGTACAATTATTATGCTCCCTGGAATAAAAATCATCATATTCATCGTAAACAGCTAAACAAAGTCATTTACGACTGATCCCTTACTGTCGCATAAACCTGAATAAACGTGTGAACTAAGCAGATTATTTACTAAAGGGAGTTGGAACTAGCCTCGATGTAATGATCAATCTAAAAACACATTATAAAAAAATGCAGTTAACTATACGATGTATACACTAGGCTAAACAGACTAACAATACACCAGACCATGACTGAGAACGATTCGATATCATATCAGGCAAGAATTATTATAATCACGTGAACACCACCTTGGAAAGATGGATAACACTTTTCGAAATTCACCACATTGAATAGTATAACTTTACTCCATTTAAAATGCAAAAAATTCTATGTATATTAAGAAAAATATTGAGGATAAAAAAGCTTTTTGTTTTGAAAGTGCAACTTTACAGCAACTAAATCGTAGTTAGCTATTTTCGATACAATAAATCCCAAAATACACAAGCATTGATCTTTAGGCAACTGAAAATTGTAACTCTTTTAATTAGGCCAAATTACAATTCGTACATAGCAAAACGCTTTTTGACAAGCAGCTGAAATTGATTAAAAATTTAGTCAGTACGAAATAGCTTTAACTTTACCAACTATAACTAAGGATTTGCAATCTAGTGTTCTTTTACAATTCACGCATAATTATGCATGTTTTTTCGTTGTTTTCGGAAGCCTTTAAATCATACATACTGGGTAAATAGTGCTCGTCAGCCCTCAGCTGTAGACGATCCACGAGGGGGAAACCTAAATATAAGCCACTAGGAGTGGCAAATTAAATACTGTTTATTGCGAAGAGCTAATATATATGAAAGTATTTATTAGGTGTTGAGAACCTAGTAACAAATTAGTTCAGTTGTGACCAGAAGGATAAACCAAAGGCAGCATGAAGAATATATTGTACCGTCCTATTATCCCACATTCTTCGACCAAATATACAGTAGTTAAAGGGCGTAATACCGGCTCCTACTGATGAGTCGCCAGTAAGCACGAAACGAATGTGAATGAGATTATACTTTAAGTTCATGCTGCCTTTGGTTTATCCTTCTGGTCACAACTGAACTAATTTGTTACTAGGAGTGGAAAGTGTTGTTTAATTATTCATGTATGCCCGCCAATAAATTTTAGTTACACGACAGTGAAGTATCATTTCTTGCATACTGTTGTGTATTCTTCACTAGCTGTGTTTGCTTGTGTATGTATGCATGCATATGTGTGAGTATGTATAAATGTATGTATGTGTATTTCTGTGAGTTATCCTGATAAATTTACTCATAGTAGCAAGGTATTCCTTCTCCCTCTACCCCTCTCTCTCTCTCATAAATCTCAATAATAAATTGTCTAAATTCACTTATATACTTTTGTCACTCCTTATGGTTATATGGCAATTAAACATTAGTCACTTGCCTTTTGTGTGGCTGGACATGATGATGATGATGATGTATGTAATGGGGACCATGTGCGCATCACAGTTCTCTTCCCGAAACACTGCGCTATATGGCACGGGGTAGAGCACAGTGGCACTCCTTTTGCAGATTTCTGGTAGGATAATCTTCTCAATTTATCTTAGTTGGGTAGTGTTAACTGTTAGGTTCGAACATGCTTATGATGCGAAAAGTCAAACTCACAAGGAAGGTGTATTGCCGACGCTGCCTCGTCGAAAAGCTAAATTCACGACAATGTTGTCGTGTAGGGAACTAGGTTACCTCAATTTTGTGTTTCATGGGCATCATATTTTGCAAACCTCAAAGCGCACTCTTTATGAACATGTCGTAATTCACATATAAGGCGCAATTCAAACACATTACAGACAATAATTATTTTGTCCATTTTATTAACAGGTACATAAATTTAATTAAAAGTATTAGTTCATAAAAAAATTAATTTCCAAAAAGTATTTACAAAATTTCATAATAAAAAACATAACAGCGGAATAGAATAGTACCAGGTGGCGTTTCAGTTATTCATAATATTGCATTTTATATTTCGCACACGCCAGGATTTTTCAGACATAAGACACACGGGATCATGAAGCGCATTGACGTTTTTTTTAAAATGGATTTTTTAAAGTATATCTTTTAATCCGGAAAATACGATATATATATATATATATATATATATATATATATATATATATATATATATATATATATATATATATATATATAACGACCATTACCTTTGAGTATTACACAGTGGAAACCTGCAATAAAAAAGTGAATAATGGCCGTTTTATTTAGAAAGTACTCAGCTACACTCTTCTCATTCATTTATGCACATCATGGATTTTCATTTGATTATGCGGATGGCAACTAGTCTGATCTTCAGTTTTCTATTCCTAGCTTTTGTTGATTTATAAGCGCGTATGCGTATGTGACTGTGTGCAATTAGTTGTCATTCTCATTGCATTGTAGAGTGACATTTTACCTTTTTCTTTTCGTGTATTGATGGATTGAGTTTTGACCAAGACGAACAATTGATAAAAACTCAATTTAACAAAACAAGAATAACCAGATCTCGAACGTCACCTTTCAATACAATGATAATTACTCTACACACACACAAACGCATACGTATATTCGCTTACAAATTAACCCAAACACAAAAATAATAAAGCAAACGCAAAAACTGTGAACATTTTCCCACCCCGCATAATAACATTGCAAAACAACTGATATATATATATATATATATATATATGAAATATATATATATATATATATATATATATATATATATATAAGTTATATATATATATATACCTCATTGAGATTGTGAAGTGCAGCTGAATTTTCGCCAAAACAATTGGACATTTACTGTTGGTTATTAAAATGTTTTCTTCCTAATGTGTATATATATATATATATATAGAGAGAAATATATATATATATATATATATATATATATATATATATATATATATATATATATATATAGTTCAAAATTGCATCAGGTATCAGATCATTTAGTTTACTAGATCCTCCCCTTCGCAATAATATTTTTTATCTGAATTATTATTTTTGTCTTTATTATTACTTTTATTTGCTTTTCTCATATGTATGCATTGATTCACAAACGTATGTAAATATGTATAAAATACACTTCTGTGTACCTTTGCATGTTTGCATGCACGTAAATTTACACGCATTTATGAAAGAATAAACGCTTCATCCATGTCACAAAGCTTTTGGAAACAGAAAAGGCTAAGAGACTGACAGCCACGACAAAAAAATAGACAGATATGGACCTTATTCCTGTTAAAAGACATTAAAATTAAATTATTTGAAAACCAAGAAACTTCAAAGACTGAGCTTGAATTTTTGATCCACAAAGTGAAAGCCTTATTATGCGATATTTCAGAAGAGATAATCACGTGACGGTCAATAAATACAAATGGTACTCAATTAAAGCCTTCAGTCGAAGGGCGATCAGTGCTAGATGCGACAGGCTGTTTCACCAATAAACGATAGAAAAGAACGTGCTCAAGTGCAAGAGCTCCAAGGATATGCAAGAGGCAATTGGTGGCGCTAACTCTCTGTTACTGGAGCTGAACACGCGCTAGAATAGACACAGTGTATTTCCAGCCGCCTTTTCTGGTTATGGTGTGTCTCTTAAGCCTAAGGATGATTTATAAATTGATTCTTGAAACTTGAAGGTTTTTGTCGCATGAGTTAGTCAGTCTGCAACAAATGTCGAACTGAGCAGGAATTGTGTTCATGTTTTTTTATTTACAAGGGACAAAATTACTTTAAGTATCTCACAGCGCATACTATTTAGGCCTTGCGCGAGATGTAAAGCGATCCATCTTGTTTTCTCATGCGCCAGTGCAACATCGAGGTATAATTTAGCATTTATGTTATCTAGGGTTCCTGGAAAGGCTTTACATATTCGGAAGAATAAACTCTCGCTGAGATTATAATAGGATCTGCGTAGACAACCTGCACTTTGGAAGCGTGAATGTACATGTATTAGCTCTATACGAGTTGGCTTAGGCTAAATTCCATGGAAATTTATCATATGAGGCATTTGACCTTGAGAGGCATTCGAAAATATTAGTGATTGCAATGCCAGGAAAAGTCAAGATTGTGCGGGCTAGGTAGCTGTAGGCAAATGGACTCAATGGGAACAGCTGTGACAACAGCATCAAGCCTTAACCTGGTCATGGTTGTTCAAGTCACCAATATTGGTTGAATAAGTTACGAATATGATGTCGCCAAGCCGACTTAATTATTCCTAACTCCGCAGTCATTATTCGTACTAAGTTTTCTAATTAATACTACGAAGTCATGTTTTCTCAACTCAAATGCTTCATTTATAATCAATTATTAATAAGAGTTTGCTCGTATCAAGCGAGTCCATTTAGTAAAACAAAATACAAATAATTATTATTTCATATTCACTTTGAAGACTGGGATTCTGCTTTTGTCATTTCAATAACAATGTCTCATCTTAATTCGGGCCCTTCTGCGAGGAATTCCTGTTGAGTTTACATCCTCCATAAAATGGGCAATTGGAGCGCTTTCGGCCACAATAGTGAACTAAATTTTCAAACACCAAAGACCGCAGTAGCATAAATTATGGAGAGGGAGTGGTGGTATATCATCGTACTGAGATCGACCATATTCTTGTAAGCCTATGAAGATTGTCATATGTAAGGCACACGAAAGCGTACAAGGAGTATTCTACTAGTTGAATCAATGGCTTGGACAAGTCTTTGGGCCGCCAGAATACATTTAAAATTCCTCTCCATTCAAACGGCAGTGTTCTCTTTGAGCAACCGTGTAAAGAATATATACATAAACGTGAAAAGCCTTCAGAAACGCCCATACTTCTGCTGGCTCATCAGTAACTAAAGTATACAAAATAGCTTCTGAAGTTCTACGAATGAAACGTTTAAGCAAGTCTCGGCTTGTCCACCGGCAATAAAGTCTAAGAACTTGTTTTCTTTCTATCCATACATTATAGCTCTTCAACATGCTGCATATGCTACGAACCTAAAAGTATACCACAATGTGGCTCTGTAAGCATAATAAGGAGAGTGCCGCCAGCCACTCGGAGGATAACGACCAACACTGGCGTAATGTTGCTAATGGGCTAGATGCAAGGACGAAACGTAGATTTCTTTTAACTTTACGCTCAGATACGACGTATTTGTTTTGATTACCCATATTAGTTGGGTTATTCATGCGGATTCCTTCAGAGGTTGCTTTGATCGTTTTATCTAGCTTGGACTTAATTACCCTTGAAGTTTGTCATCTGTGTTGATAAGGTTCTGTACCAAGTTTTCCAAGCCATAAGAGGCAATTATTTACTAGACACAAAAGCGATATTTTCAATCAATTAATCATAGGAACTGCCTCGTATAAAGCACGTCCCTAAGTTAAAGTAAATAATATATAAATTTTAGTTCATATCCATTTTAGCAGTTCAACTGCTGCTTCCATTATTTTCCTGATTCTATTTCGTGTTAATTTGTGCACATCGGCGACTACTTTATCTGGTACTCATGGTAGCCCTAAATACGGTCTTATGAATGTTCTTCGCATAAAAAGGGCAACTGCACCAGTATTATCATTAGTGATTCTGACAAGAGTGTGCAGGCGCCCTCAGTTGCTGAAGCACAGCTCTTGAAGCCCTTCGGAAATTTCGTCACTCCAATAGACATGGCAAATGACGTGGTAAGCTAGGAAGTTATCTCTCGTTTTTAACCAGATGGACATAGAAAATCATACTATTTATGATGTGGAAGACACTTCTAGTTTCTTAGAGAACCGCTCTTATGAAATTCTTAAGTTTATATATATAATTTTAAAGGCACCAGCACGAGCTTTTGTGCACACTTCTGAGGCAGGAATCGGTCCTACCCGAATAAAGTTCTGTTGTAGTAATCATTCAAAAAATGCGCCAAAACCACGACTGAGAATGGGATGTGTGAACAAAGTTATGTAGACTGTCGCACTCTCGAGTTACACTATCGGTGTTAGTGGATCACCACAAATGCATCTCTTGACCACTGGGCATGTTGTGACCATTACGTGCAGAATATAATCGCGAGCTATGCCTTGTGATAATTCCTTGGCCAAACGTTTTGCCTAAAGTGCGTTATGCTAACTCGTCTTCTCGCCTGCATAAGTAGCGCTTCTTATAAACACTTTGCGATTTCCTCCGACGTTCATCGCTGCATTATTTGTTGAAGTTAATGCTATGCTGAAAGCAATATATATCGGTGAAGGTGGATCGCATGCTGTTCTCGAATACTCTGGTGAGGCTATTGAATGTCGGTGAATTTTGGAGAATCGTTCTCTTACGAGATTCCAATACTTATTGATCTTGCTGCAGTTGCCTCTAGATGACCATTTACAGTAACTGTCAGAGAAATCTGCGCATAGACTCAGCTCATTTTAACTAAAGCCAAATGCGTACTCAAGATAATCTGCACAATGTGGAACAAACTTGAGCAAACGTTGGCTTTTTTATGACACTCAAGCCTCAGCACCTGTCAAGATATTTTACAAGCATCCTAGCACTTTAACAATCGGAAACCGTGATAAAATACGACATCGCAACGAAGCTCGTAAGAATCGCAAGTAGTTTGTTGCCAAATATGATGCGAATGAGTATGGACATTGACTTAATTATACTAATTAGTTGGAGGCAGTGCCGAAGATTGGCAACCTCTACTTGGTGAATATTCAAATACAACGGACTAAAAATGTACGTTTGATAGGAGAGTACGGAAGTTGCCAGTATTTGTAGCCTTACTCACCAACCAATCAATAAATCTCCTTAATACAATTCATGTCGCAAACGAAGTAATTAGTGATGGCGTGAATATCAAAACTCGTTACAAGACTGATATGGAAGTGACAGACTGACAGTTTCATTAGGGACTGGAAGTCCACGAAAGCGACGACCTCATGGGTAAATAGTTAAGATTTGAAGAATGAAAATTCATAAATAACTAAATGAGCACATTGTTGTAATTGAGAAAGAAATAGACACACGCGAAGTTGACGAGTATCGTTGTGAGACCTATTAACAAAAATGACACCATTAGCCCTTCAGCCAACAATCGGGTATGTAGCGCCAAAGGTGGTTCCCACTATTATGTCCCACATACATTTTTTGAGAGCGGGAAAAACGTACTATGCAAAATCAGACTGGTATTCGATTGGGAATGGAATGCGTGGACGAAAGTATGTACACCGGCATCAGTGGCTCACCATTGTTGCTTTTCTGGACTACTCGGTGACCATTGGAAGTACCTAGTTAATTCTGCTTAATCGAAGTGAGTCCATCTAAGATCTACCGCAGAGAATAAATAGATTTTTTAAATTTTATTTCATAAAGCAGATTTTTAAATGCTAATTAATTGCTATTCATAATGATGATGGTCATAATGATAATAATGGTGCTGCTACTAAATGATAAGATTCAAAAAAATAATAGACTGTGCAATAAAAATTATTTCTTCATGCCAGTACAATGACATTAAAAATATTTATATCAAATTTGCATGCTTGAAATGGTTTTCACGACTGAAAAGTTAATGCAATAAAAAACCGAGCAGAAAATTTAGATCATGATCTCCAACTGGATAACACGCTTTTGCAGGCTCACACAAGTTAACAAAAAAGAGAAAAAAATTCTTATTTAAAATCTCTGGTTCTTATTTTCACAATTCAAAAAATAGAAAGAACATTCACCTGATCCTTCTGTAACATATCCGCTTTTCGAAGAATCTTCATTGCGTATGTGTGACCGTTATCAATTTTCTGCACGAGACGAACCTGTGATAAAGTATAAAAAATGAATGCAAAAATGGATATCTATATCTTTATATAAAGTAATAACAGTTTCCTTAGCCTTAAATAATAAAAGACTTATCAAAATCTGACATAATTAAAGATTAACTCGCATGCCTTTAGAAGACAGTTGTGCTGTGTCAGTACATGTGACTGACGTTAGTTCCTTGACTGGTTAAATACAGAGGGATTGGTGTTTACTTCAAGCTCGCTAACATGATTTAAAGTATTTTCACCACCACCCGCGCAATCGATGATTGTTTAGCTGTGTTCCTATACGGCCAACCTTCTTTATTACTGAATTTCGAAAGGCCGTTTCTACTTTTCTTATCATAGTAATATTTTGCTTCAACTGAATCATGTGACTAATAGAATAACCGCGGTCACGTGGTGCGATTCCAAAAAAAAATAAGATAAGCAAGTAATTATAAGTAGCGCTGGTGTGATGGATTTTGTAACCGTATGCTTAATTCGATTACACCAGTAGCCCTTCTGTTCTGTCAGAGTTTCTTAAACAAGGCAGATCAATTTAGAGATGAAAAATTAATAAATTATAGCCCCTCCTCTTAAGGAATGCCCGACCGATAGTGCGCTTAAGACCAACAAATAATTTTAACTTTTCATTTTGGCGTCGCAGCCATGATAAATTGTTTTATTGTGATGAACTTCTATTGATGATTACGAATATATCGTCGTACTAGAGTAAATGATCACCACTTTAAAAATAACGCAAAATCACCTAAAAGCTACAGAAGAAGCATACTATCACTCCAGACAAGAAAAAAGATATAAAAAGAGAAAGACAGACATCAATTGATTGAAATATTAATAAGAAACATAAATCATCCACAAGTCAATCTGTAGATTTGGTAGAAACCGCAATTGTGTCGTACCGTATTTTAGACATACCACCAGTTACACGCACTGGCACGTGATATATGTAAATTTATTCTTTTGTTTGTGTGTGTACAAAGCGTAATAGATAGTGAGGTATATGCATGTTGGTGTGTGTATTGCAAAGAATTAAAAAAGGCGTTTAAATTAAATGAATATTGCTGGCAAAACTAGCAAATAAATAGCATTTTAAAGAAAATTCAACCTCGAGATCATGGCAAACCTTAATGAAAACGAATACTGTCAGATAGATTTGGAAAAAACGTCCATTTGGTCTATTCCTCAATTCAATGATAAATAATATATATATATATATATATATATATATATATATATATATATATATATATATATATATATAAGAGAAAATATACGAAACTCGAGTAGATAGATGGAATTTAGTCCTTCACAGCATTAAACGATTCAAATCAATTTACATAAACATTGAAATAAGCCTTTCGTTTTGATAAATTACCTCAAAGTGCACATGAAATAGGTCAAATAGAGGGATTTTTATGTGCGCGTATAAATTATATTTCAATTTTCATTGAATAAATATATAAATGAACATTAAAAGTATAGTTTAATAACAGCCAAAAAATGCAAGCATGAGTTTAATGACACATTGATTTTGTTCATATTAAAAATAATACCGTAACTAAGCATAAAGATTGAAAGCAACTGAGGGACGCTGTTGAACTGACACTATTTGTAATACACATGGCACACAGACGCGCCAAACGATATACTAGTAGCATATAACAACCCGTTAGTACGTTAACATTCGCCGGAATGTTAAACGGAGGCGCTACTCGGCTGGCTAATTGTTCTGTTAGCGTAGAGCGCCAAAAAGCCATAAATTGCACTCATAACTTGTCTATTCAGTACCGTCTCAATCAAAGCACCTTAAAAACAGACAAAACTAATCTTGATTCGCAAACTTAGTTCGTGCTGAACAACGCCCTGCCATCAGCCGTTAACGAATATGCCTAAACATAACCAATAATAGCACCAGATACATTGATATCTGCTAAAATTCTCGCTACAGCGTCTTGATGCATAATATAAAACCTATTCAGAATTGGCCTACTATTTCACGAAGCACTAAGTCAAATGACTTTAAGTTAAATATAGTTGTTGTCATTCTTCATGCAGGCGAGTCCTGGAAAAAGGCCGTCTATAGACCAGTGCTTGGACAGCATCGTATATTGATGTATTCAATTGGTTTTGTTGAAGAGGCATACACCAGAGTAAAATTTACGAGCCGACCAGTTATTTTCGGCTGATTTTTGACGAATCGTCAACATTGAACCTTATTATGGAACGCCGATTCTATTGGTTCATGTTACATTTTAGGAGAATACTTAACCATCCTGCTTGCCAGACTAACAAGGCAGCACCGGTGAGTCACTGGAACCATAGAAGGGGTAGACAAGCAATCCCCTGTACGGATGCTACTATTCGTGATATCGGTCACATGGTCATACGGATGCTAAATAGGTACATGGTTCTAACACAATGAATCTTAAGATATGCTGTCTCATCAAAATTGTGAATTACAACTAGTTGTGAACACCTATTACTCCAGCAAATTTATACACTCTGGCCTTAATCGAGATCATTTATTACTTTTCGCGGTAATCTTGACATCATTTAATTAAATATTTAAAAGTTATATTAAATATAACCAAAAGGATAAACCAAAGTCAGCATGAATGGAATACATAATATATATATATATATATATATATATATATATATATATATATATATATATATATATATTATACAGTTATGTTGGCACATGTAGAAAAGACAGGCACGCGGGACAGCGAAATTTAGTATTTGCTCGAGGTGTGTAAAGTGAATACAAAGCAATGGTTTGGGTGTCTACTTATAATAAACAAGTGGTTCGTGAATCAATTACAATACATTTTGCGAATCTCAAGACAGCAGGTCAGGATATTTGCCCCATAAAATACCATTGTAATTATAAACAGCATTATATCAACATGATATACCAACGATTCACTGCCAAATAATCAAACTATATTAAACGATTTGTAGACTCAATTTCTTGCTCTGACGACGGCTAAAACATACTTTAAAATGTGACGAAGTTGCTTTATTGTTAATCATTTAACTAATTCTAATGCTATATGCCAAAAATCTTATATAGGTGGCAAGTATCTGATACAACCTGATGCATTAACGTACACACTATCATAAACAACATTTCAATATGAGAGCACCAATATATTTAATTCATACACGAGCGACGTTTCTCAGCCATTAACTATTTTTCCACCTCATACACTTATTTTCTAGCCGGATTCAACTCATCTACATTCGACATAAATTAACCAAATAAAAAGTAGTTTTCAAATTGCAAATTGCGCTAACGTAAGTAAGCCATAATGATCTAAATGTTCCACTGGGAAAATGACAAACAAATAAAATTCGCGGATTGTACTGAACAAGTGATATATTTTGCAAATGAGCATATTTTAAGATGCCAATACTCAAGTTAAGCATATAAAACTTCCTCATAGACCAAGAGAAAAATGTGCAATTAAAAACTTGAAAGTATGTCTAAAAAGCCTAATAGTTCAGTATTCTTCGTTTTATTAAGTAAGGCGTACATAATAACATTTTTTTTCTGTTAAAATCAGTTGTTGTGTTGTTCGACGACTGGTTAAATACAATGGGATTGGTGTTTACTTCAAGTTCGCAAACTTGATTTAAGGAGTTGTTACTACAACCCGCACAATCAAATATTGTTTAATTGTATTGCCAATATATATGCGTGGCAAAAGCTGCAAACAGTTAATGTTCGTGACTGCGTAGAAATTGTGCAGCCGACATTTACAATCAAGTACAATGTATGCGAGACTACTAGAGGTGAGAGACGCATATCTAATTTTGCTTTTCATATATATGCAATTCGGTTTCATCCTCGCTATTCAGTTTACTGTCGTACTCTGATGGTGATCATGGAAGGTCGAAAGTAGTTATGTTATGTTGTTCGAAGACTGGTTAAATACAATAAGATTTGTGTTTACACAAAGCTCGCAAACTTGATTAAAAGAATTGTTACCACAACCCGCGCAATCAATTATTGTTTAAGTTAAAATGTGATCGATGATTTTTCGCAATCTACGTCACAAAGGCGCTTCGTTCTAAGCCTTATCAGAACAACGCAAAGTACCAAAGAGTACAACTTCCATTTTCAGGCATTATCAGATCCGTTTAGAAAGATTTTCTTCAATTGTTCTACAAAGTTTCTATTAAATGAGTCTTTACGTTAATAAATAAAATTATAAATCTCAGGCCATTTCTTTCGCAAGCCATAGATCGTATCACTTTTTAACTGTTTAGTTACTTGTAAACTACCCTACTCAAATGACTTAATGTTGGGCGCTTTACTTCAACAAAATGAAAAGCAATAAGGTTTATAATCGGTAATAAACTCTGAATATGGACATACAATTTCTCCGCATTATCTGAGTACTTTGTAGCTGGCATAAAGTCGGGAATTCCTCTCATTTCAACCAAACAAATATTTTTCTATTTGGAAGACCAAAGATCTAATGCCAATCAGCAAATTTATGGAGTTCTCCATCTAGTTTAATATAGTCCACACTAGAAACAGCAGTATTACTATGGCCACGTGGACAGATACAGCATGACGGGTAATCTCAATTAATAGTATAATTGACAAACCTGTGACGTTCAGTCAGTATTACGTTACAAGCCAAAAATAGAAACAAAAGGAGGTAGAATAGATGACCCTAACCAGCTGGACAGTACTTTTTAAATTACAGTTACGCCCGTTCCACCATCAGTTGTAGTGAAGCCGAGAAGGAATAGTTAACAGTGAATTAGTTAATGTTTAGCCTCTATGGATAAAAATGTAAAAATACTCTATTATTAAGAGCTATAATTGAACTATGTTCTATCAATTCAAGTATGGTAGTATAAATAGACATAGTGGCACTGGAAGTGGTGGTAGTGGTGGTAATAGTAGTAATAATATGAATTTGTTGTAGTGATATTGGTGATGATAGCATTCGGATTAGTAGGTTTAGTAGAAGCAACATTAGTATTAGTAGCTTTAGTAATATTGATGGTTATAGTCGCATTAATAGTATTATCAAAATTTACAGTAGTATTATAAGTAATATTAGTGGAATTGTTATTAGTAGTAGTTGAAAGATAATTAGAGGTAACATAATTAGTTGTGATATAACTAAGGAATAAGTATCAGTGAAATTAGTCTACAGGATAACACGGAGTAGATAGATAAATGCTACAGCAAAAGAAACGCAACGAATATCAACATGTGACTAAGCTGATTGACAAAACAAATATAACGCAAAAACGTTTTTAAATATTATTCTTAATTACATATTAAGCAGGCTTGTTAGGCAGTTTTCCTAATTGTGTCTCCAAAAGTGATGGAGACTTATGCATATTTTCATTCATTACGTAAGGTCATAAAATGCATAAAACGCGGAAAATAGACAAAATCCAAAAGAAAAGCAAAGAAATTGCATTGCTTATCTAGGAAATAGGGAAAACATAAAATAAATAGAGACAAGTACCGCAGGACTGCAAGTGAAGTGATTTTTTGTTTGAATTCATTAAATGCTCCAATATAACACGTCTTTTGAAATAAACTGTGGACGTAACAAATTATACAATTCAACTGGGGCGATGTTTCATATAATCAACGTCAGCCAAATTTAAACATTATAGGTGCAGTTAACACTCATACCTAAATGTAAATAAGAAAAAAATCTTAAATATAATGCTTACTATTTGGAGATTGTGTATTTTATTATTCAAATCTAAATATTCTTAGATCACAGAAATTACCACATTGCCTAGCTAGTCGTACCAAAAACGGTAGAAATAATTTGTCCGACATTATCGGGATATAACCATTTGATTGTATTTAAAGCCACAAATTCAGCTTCACTGCTCAGCTTCAAATGGTTTAAAAAATAAGTGATTAAATGCGAGAAAGTGTGTCAGCCTCAAAAAGTGAATTAAGGCCTTTAAATGAAAATCTGGTACTGTCAACTTAAATCCAGATGCTACAAGCATATGATGTTCACTAGCCTTTAGTAGCGGACCATTTAAGAAAGGGCAACTCCAAGAAACGCGGCAACCTAGATCTTTGCACAACACTTTTAAGCCATGTCAAGGCAAGGTGACATCGGAAATAGAGCTAAACTGCGATTTTCACTGTGGTGTTTATTAAACGAGAACAAACTTCAAGGTTACGACAGACAAATGAGAAAATAATTTTAAGAAGATTATTTTACTATATATCTGCAATTAAATCGTTGTTGAGGGCCAATCGATTCTATATCGCGCAGTGTTGCCAATCAAGAACTATAATTTGCTTGTGGGCCACATTCTGGCAGAAAAGTGGGTCATTTATTACAAATCTGAATAGATTGTTGCTTATGCTAATCTGGTGTCGACGGAAAGAATAATACTCTACTGGGTTATCGAATTGGACGCATACGTAAAACGTGAGTAAGCCTAATGCGTGTACAGATGTTATCAATGATTATTCGTTGTTGGTAACTTAAACGTACTATGCTTCTCAGACAATGATGATCGAATACATTTATGCGTTCAAACGATTCGACTTTAAATGGTCAATTTTTACTAATGTATAGTAAAATTGCATGTACAGATTTATTGTATACTCGACCTTTACGGTAGTTAGATACTTGCGTTTCTCTGGAGAACGCAGTTTGGAGAAAGTTACTCTAGATTTCTCGATTCTTACACTTAATTTATAGGATTCAAATTTCACACCTAAAGATAGAAGAACAAATGATAACTTATTCAATGTCGTTTGGGCAGAATCTCGGTCGTCAAATAATAATAATAATAATAATAATAACACAATATTGTCTGTATAGTCGAGAAAAACTAACCTGCCATGGAGGAGAACTTCGATGCTTGCATTCTGAACATATGAAAAAGTACAGTTCATAATGGAAACTATCACACAATTAAACAAGAATGGAGAAAGAGAATATTATTGACGGATACCACTGCTAGTAGCAATGTTATTCGATAATTCCTTTAAAATTCTAACACGACCAAAATGATAGTGCAGAGATCGCGTATAATAAATAAAAAATTAAAGGGCGTACCACTTTTTTGACGGAATATTAAATAGAACATTGCGATCAACTGAGTCAAAAATCTAGAACAACGACAATTGTTTGGCATTGTCATACATATCATTCATACAACCTCGTCCTGGCAACATTCTGAATTGGTCTTTTCTAGTATATAATAAACGCGAAGTAACCAGACGATGAAAGATAATCAAAGCAAATAACATAGATACGACTGGAGTCAAGCTTAATCTACAATGGTAATAAAACGAATTGCGTTTGTTTTGTTAAAGATAGGAATGACAGTCGATTCACCTCAAGAAAAAGAAGAAAGCACAGAAGAAAGCAAGAACGCTTTTTACTCAGAATTAAGCTCCTTACTAAGAAAAGCACAAAGTTCAGATATAGTCCTGGTTATGGGTGACATGAATGCTCAAGTTGGGCGCGTAAGTAGCACAGAATTCCATTTAGGTGGAAGATACACTTTAAGCTCGACGCGCAACTATAACGGT
Organism: Eudiplozoon nipponicum; assembly: GCA_029291075.1. NCBI lineage: Eukaryota > Metazoa > Platyhelminthes > Monogenea > Mazocraeidea > Diplozoidae > Eudiplozoon > Eudiplozoon nipponicum. The sequence continues at coordinate 117,610 of JAQBSW010000193.1, forward strand.
GAACGGCTTTTGGATAGCTGCGCTGAACATAGACGATATTTAAGTAGTAGAAACTTCAGACGTAATGTTAGACGTTGTGCAACATGGCGTCCTGCAGCACCCGGACAACGGTGGACTCAAATAGATCATGTAGCAATTAGTTATAGATGGCGTGGTTGCATCCAGGATTGCCTTTCTTTTTGGAACACTTATGTCGAATCGGACCATGCACTTATCTCTTGTAGATTTGCACTAAAATTTTCCGGGAAAATAATTAAGAATAAACCCCAAATTGATGTAGGAAAACTCGAATAACCGTCCTTCCGATAAAATTATGAAAATATTCTAAAGGCTAATCTAACAGGTATGGATGGCGAAAATCCGAATATAATTTGGTCCAAGATAAGTTCCACTATGCACAATGCAGGTACTACTGTATGTGGCATGGCAGGCCCCCGTAGAAATAATCATTGGCTCTCTGTAAAATCTGTGGAGATACTCGAAATAAGGCGCCGAATTCCACCTGACTTGACTCATAATAATACCCGTCGTAATATAAGACTCCAACTTAAGCGCAGTCTAAAAGTCGATCTCGAAAACTTTTGGACTAGAAATGCTGAAGAAATCGAAGTAGCTTTCGCGTCAGGTAATAAGCGCTGTTTGTTCCAACTTATCCGCGCAACAGGTCCGAGAAAATTAAAAGTTAGTGTAACTATAAATGATAGTAGCAACGATTTAATAACCGATAAAATAAGTCGTCTTGACAAGTGGGCTGAACACTTTAGAGATCAATTTTCTTGGTCACCCGCATCAGTTCCGATTCCCGAAAGCATGTCTGCATCAACAGTGTGGAATGTTAGTCCCAAAGAAACATCCTAGTTAGAAGTACGCAATGCAATCCTATCTCTTAAACGCCGCAAAGCCGTAGGCCCCGATAATTTGCTTCCAGGATTGTTTAAGGCTGGTGGCGATATAATTTCAGGGGCGTTCACCAAACTTTGCTATACTATATGGAATAAGGAAACCGTACCACTTGATTGGAATGAGTCGACCATCAATCCCATCTTCACAAAAGACAATCGTAATTCGTGCGATAACCATCGTGGTATAAGTTTGACTCCAGAGGTATCTAGGTTATTTGCTTCGATTATCCTACGTCGTCTTAGCGCTTCACGTGAATCACATACAAGATAAGAACAGACCGGATTCCGCGCAGGACGAGGTTGTATAGATAATATTTTACGTTAAGGCAAGTTCTCGAACAGCGAAATTTATATCACCGCTCCACAATAGCCGTCTTTCTAGACTTCAAGAGTGCATTTGATTCGATGGATCGCAATGTTTTATTCCATTTGTTGTCGAAAAGCGGTGTGCCCACAAAATTTGTTAATGTAATACGAGCTCTCTACACAAATACTTCTCGTCGCGTTAAGGTCTACAACGAATTAACGCATAACTTTACAACCAGCAGTGGTATTCGTCAAGGTTATCCACTTTCCCCATTTTTGTTTAATTTTGTAATCGATGCTATTATGAACAACACTCACCCACACATTCAGGATTCTGAAGTTAAAGTTCTCCCGGGCGATAAACTAGTCGATCTTGACTATGCGGACGATATCGACAATCAGGATGCTGTCCAGGCCACCTTGAATAGATTAACAGACGTTGTTCCGTCTTTCGGTATGAAATTCGCACCCTCTAAATGTAAGATACTGTTACAGGATCACCCACCACTCACTCCAACGTTGCGACTGCAGAATGAAGATCCAGACATAGTCGACAGGTTTACATATCTTGGGAGCTCTATAAATGACGTAGGCAATATGTCCGACGAGGTGAGAATACGGATCGCGAAAGCTAAAGTAGCTTTCTCGAACTTTCGTCATTTATGAAGAAACGCCAATATTTCACTTTGCCTTAAAGGTCGTGTTTACTATGCATCTGTACGCGCAGTCTAACTATACGCTAGTGAAACTTGGCCTCTTAGAGTTAATGATCTGAGACGCTTACAGGCATTCGATCATCGTTGTTTGAGAAGTATAGCACATGTTGGTTACCAACAACGAATAACTAACGTTGACATTCGTAGACGTATTTTTGGATCTGACAATAAGTGTTCGTCGTTAGAAAAACAAATAAGGCTCCATGAACTTCGTTGGCTCGGTCACGTTTTGTGTATGCCCTCATTTCGTTTGCCCAATAGAGCTCTGTTCTCTCATCCAGCACCAAATTGGCGTAAGAATCAAGGTGAGCAGATTTGACATGGCAGAAACAATTGAAGTTACTTACATCAAAATTGGGTAGTATAGGACCCACTCGTCTGCCGGGATGGGGTCCTCATGCGCAGCACAGTTCTTGGTTAGAAACCCTTAGCGATATGGCATCGAATCGAGCTCAGTGGCGATCTCTAGAAGAATCATCTTCGTAACTTTCTTTTCTTAGTAGGGCAAAGTTAGCGCGAGGTTTGGTTTGTTTATGACGTGATACAGTGAAATCCGCAAGGAAGCTGTATTGCTGATGTCGCCTTGCCCGAATGCTAACTTGGCTATAATGGTGTTGTGGAGAGGTTTAGTTTGCCTCATTTCTGTGAGTTATCCTGATAAATTTACTCATAATAGCAAGGTTTTCCTTCTCTCTACCCCTCTCCCTCTCTCGGAAATCTCAATAGTAATTTATCTAAATTCACTTCTATACTTTTTTTCACTCCTTATGGTTATATGGCAGTGAAACATTAGTCACTTAATTTTTGTGTGGCTCGACATGATGATGAGGATGATGAAAATGCGTATAAAAACAAGCCTTTATGATTGTTTGTGACATAAATTCTTCGGCGATGATGAGCCATTATCGTGTTACATTATTGGAGGTGATCGTGCCGATTGCTAGGTTTATGTCGAATGTGTAAACCTGCAATAGTGAAGCTAACATCATATAGTCTACGACAATGCGACTTCAATGCTAACTCACACTATATAATATATATACCGAGTTAGTAAAGGATACTAACACTATGGCTATTGTGTTAGTAACCGATACCAACATTACTGTATCGAAAAGGCATGTTGTACTAACACTATGGTTGCCGAGTCGATACATGGTACCAACATGATGGATATCAATTTATCCTATAGTTCACCGAAATTGAGAATTACAACAATTTCTGAACACTTGTTACTCATGCTGCATTTGGTTTGTCATTCTGGTCACAACTGAACTAATTTGTTACTAGGTTCGCAACACCTAATACAAATTTGCATATATATTAGTTCTCCGCAAAAAACAGTATTTAACTGTTATATATTGTATTAAATGATGTCATGCTTACCGCGAAATGGGATAACTGATATCGATCAAAGCCAAAGTGTATGGATTTACTGGAGTAACAGGTGTTCAGAAATTGTTGTAATTCTCAATTTCGGTGAACTTTAGTATAAATAGATATCCATCAGGTTGGTATCATGTACCGACTCGGAAAACATAGTGTTAGTATCCGGTACTCATCGATTTCAACAAAGGTATCAGTTACTAACACAATAGCCATAGTGTTAGTATCCTTTACAGACTCGGTATATATATTATTTAGTGTGAGTTAGCATTGAAGTCGTATTGTCGTTGACTTTAGATTATGTTAGCTTCACTATTACAGGTTGACACATTCGTCTAGGAGATTGTACCGTCCTATTATTCCACATTCTTCTACCAAATATATAGTGGTTAAAGGGCGTAATACCGGCTCCTACTGTTGAGTCGCCAGTAAGCACGAAACGAATGTGCATGAGATTATACTTTCCTTTCATGCTGCCTTTGGTTTATCCTTCTGGTCACAATTAAACTAATTTGTTACTAGGTTCGCAACACCTAATACATACTTGCAAGTATGGCACATGTTGGTTACCAACAATGAATAACTAACGTTGACATCCGTAGACGTATTTTTGGTTCTGACAATAAGAACTCGTCGTTAGAAAAACAAATAAGGCTCCATCAACTTCGTTAGCTCTGTCACGTTTTGCGTATGCCCTCATTTCGATTGCCCATTAGAGCTCTGTTCTCTCATCCAGCGCCAAATTTGCGTAATAAACAAGATGGGCAGATTTTGATATGGCAGAAACAATTGAAGTCACTTACACCCAAATTGGGTAGTATAGGACCCACTCGTCTGCCAGGATGGGGTCCTTCTTCGCATCATAGTTCTTGGTTAGAAACCCTTAGCGATATGGCATTGAATCGAGCTCAGTGGTGATCTTGTTGCAGATGTCTAGTAGAATCATCTTCGTAAATTTCTTTTCTTAGTAGGTTTGGTTTGTTTCTGACGTGATATAGTGAAATCCGTAATGAAGCTGTATTGCTGATGTCGCCTTGGCCGAATGTCACCTTGGCTATAATGGTGTTGTGGAGAGGTTTAGTTTGCCTCATTTCTGTGAGTTATCCTGATAAAGGTTTCCTTCTCTTTCTCTCTCTCGTAAATCTCACTAATAATTTTTCTAAATTTTCTTACATACTTTTTTCACTCGTCATGGTTATATGGCAGTGAAACATTAGTCATTTTTGACTATTGTATGGCTGGACATGATGATGATGATGAAGAAGAAGAAACGAAAACGGACTACTCATTCAATATAGTACGAAAAAGGTAAGTCAACGCCCCCAAATATTGTCGCCACCATTCTTAAATAAGGTCGAAAGCAGATTATTCTGGTCTGCAGCATTCCTCATTTATAACTCTGGTGGTTATTCGAGATTATCATCTCACTAAGTTGAAACAGATATACTTTCGCGGATCAGCATTGAAAACTGATCTTTGAATTGTTTAGCTCACCTTTCAAGACGACACAATTTGTCGGTTATTAGACTTTTGTTACAATCATTTACTGTTCCTTCGGAACTGTCGTGCGAATAAATTGAAACAAATAGAAACTGCTACATAATACGAAATTTTCCCCGTTTCTTCGGGCTTTCTGGACAAACAGGATTCAAGATCGACTCGTAGACTGTTCTAATGTTGAAGTTTTAGAGTCCTACTTGTATTATTATACGCCGATCTAGCAGACATTTTACCTAGTTTCGAGAACCTATATATACATTTCAGAGATGTAGTGACTGATTCAACGAGAGCCACATACAGTACTGTCTGCATAGTACATGGTGGATCGTATCTTCATTCATAGTAAACTAGAATTTGCATCATCAAAACCAGTTAGCATTGATATTAAAACATCTTCATATTTTTTTTGAAAAGACGGTCGTCCGTGTGTGAGTGCAAATCTACAACATAAAAGTGCATGATCAGAACCGATAGACGTTTTCCAAAACCAAAGTTTCTGGCATTGATTTTAGTAGACATTTAGCGTACCGCACGAAAGTCGCCTATTTACATTTAGTTTAGCAAGTTTCAGCTCGTGTGCTAAGAATAAGAAGAATTGAGAAAACTTTGGAAACAGAGATTCTAAGCCAATAACGCGTAAGTAAGGATGGCGTATTAATTTCTGCAATGCTCATAGGATCCTGCATTCTAGCTTCGGATACGCAACATATATCGATTTCGTTTTTATCCAGCGTATGTGCTACATTGTCTTATTGTCAAATCTGTGCCAATATTCGCATATTAAATGTGCTAACATTTAAGCCTAAACCAGATTTAATGAGTGGTAATTTACCTGAAATATTGTTTATATTTAACAATCCGACATTAGGCTCCGTAATTTTGACCAAAATCCATTATATTCACAACATTAAAATGCTGTCTATTGTCAGATTGAGAAGAGAAAAGAGGTAGAAACAGAAATGAAGTTATATGCAGTAGCCTGATTTCGTTTATTCCCCCTGCACGATTCAGAAAATAAGGCGACTATTATTATCCTGCGCGACGACCGATGTAAGAAGGACTCGTCATAGTTCATATTATTTATAGTTATATTGGTCGTAAAATATGAATAGGTTGCCTTTTACAAGATCAGATGGTTTGTATTAAAAAAATCCTTCTTTTGAATAATCCGCCAACCAAGGCTAGTCAGTAATATCTGCCCAAGTTCCATTGGCCACAGGTTCCTTCAGTGACCGAAACTCGTCCTTCGTATATGGCACGCTTGTTTTCATTCCGTCACTACCCATTAAACACCAAGTATTACTGCGTAGTTAAACGGAGCTCAAGGCTTTACAAGAAAAAGTATGATGATTGTACTCCAATAGACTCAGTGTATTCACGCTACCATTGCTGGATTGAATAATTTATACCTTGCAATAGTCAAATGAATAACTATGTGTCGAATCACAATTGAGATGACCTTCCCTCAGTCGATCGCAATCCCGAACACACGTACTCACCAGGCTACAACAGAACAGCACGCAGGCCTGTGCATACGTAAGTATGTGTAGGAGAAAACATCTCCGAGTTAAATTACTCTATCTGCCGGACATATGTAATGTGATTTGCAGCAAAATATAACATAATTCACATAAAATTAAGAAGCCATATTTATAATGCCTGGTGAAAAGAATTGCATATTTGTTAGATTAAATAAAAAATCATGGATATGAAAGGTAAATTTTAAATTATAATGGATTCGATTTCCAGGTATTATACGCAAAAAACGCTTCAATGATTGCCAGTATCTCACGACAGTCGCCTATGCTTCCGAATTTACAAACTATTGGCGTCACGTTTCTGATTGTTTCATATTATTGCGACCTAAGTGAAGAAGCTCTTTACAATCACACGTGAGCGTTATAACAATTTTTATATTTTAGGATTCCTCAAATTACTTTCACATTCATCGCATCATCAGAGCCCATCTGGCGATTAAACTCATTAACAGTTACATTTGTCGCCAAGTAGTTCGTTTGCATAACTAGAAGACACCGAAAAATTGAGGAGACTCGAGGCAGCATTAGAAGAGAACGCTCGAACTATTAATAATATAAAGCTATTTAATGCGAGCACATTTGCAGAATAGAAATGTCTGCAAGAAAGATGTTAACTTGGAAATTAGAAGAATTCTGTTGTATGCGGAAAAGCATAGACTTAGAAAACTTATTACGCTAGGCTCACAACTAAGTTGATTGAAGCATGATGATAATAATTTTAAAATTTTAAATAAATATTATAGAGGTCGTACTATTAGGGACGATAGCTAGTGGAGAAATCTGCGTCAGTGATGATAGCAGAGACAACAGATTTCAAAACAACCAAAAAACAGACACAAACAGATACACACTGAAGAAAATATAATAATAATAATAATAATAATAATAATAATAATAATAATAAGATGATGATGATGATGATGATGACGAGGACACTGTAAAATTGTCTCATTAGCGAGTTTCAGTTAATTTAAGGCGATTAAGGTCACTGTCACCTAACTGAACTGTGAATCACAATTGAGATAACCGTTTCCCAGTCAATCGCAATTCCAAGCACACGTACTCACGAGGACACAACAGAAAAGCGCACAGACTTGCACATACAAAAGTATGTACTGGAGAAAACATCTCCGACTGCAATTACCCTGTCTGCCGGACACATGGAATGCCAATTTTTAAACAAAATGTAATGACATTCACATAAAAATAAGGAATAACACTGATAATACCTGCTGAAAATAATTGCATTGATTCCAGATAAAATGCTAAATCATTGCGATGAAAGGTCAACTTCAATCTATAATGCCCTCAGTGTCCTCGCTTTAATAGCAGAAAAATCTTCGAAATGATGCGTAAGATTCCCTTAAAGGAAATAAAGATCAACCTCTAGCAGTCACAAGTTTTCTGCTCTACAAGCAAAATAAATATGTTAGTGAAGTTGATTGGTGTTGGTTACTATCCCTTATTGCACACAACGAACTTCATAATGCTTCATATTGAATTCAATCGTAGATGATAATTTTCGCGTAACTTGATCATTTTAAAATCAATTTTGCGAGCATAATCTAAAATACAATCCAATTTTATCCCACCAGTTACATAACATAGTAAAACCTAACGCATTATAGCACAAGCACATCTCGCAATCGATTGCCACAAACTGTTTAAAAAATTCAAAAGACAATAGAACGAAAATTAAAGTGGTAAGAAACTGGCGACTCTACTTACTTAGTACCAAAACGTAATCCTCTCATGATACGCACAGCGAGCTGCGAGCTCTTCTTTTGATTTCTGTCAATTTCAGTTTCTAAGTTATTGAGTTGCAAGCACGCCTTGCTGCATGGTTCTATCTGAATACTCTTTGTTAATAAAGTATTGAAATTTGCATCCATCTATCGTTCTTAATACAAATTATTGGGAAGGATCTCAAATTTACTTCAGGTAATTGACGTGGATATTTGTTTTCAAGGTAACCACTGTGTCGTTCTGTCATCTATGGATCTCAGCGTATTTGGGTGAGCACATTTATTGTTATAATTTACAAATTGCAAGAAATCTCATTCTAATATTATGGCTAGTTTATTAAATGTCAAGGATTCAGAGCAATTAGCAAGTGTACTTAAGGAATGTAGTTTAAAAGATAGTTCAGAGGAACTTAAGTGTTCCAAATTAGATGATCATACCGCATATGTGGATTATCTGAGCCTGGCGTCTCAGAAGCTCTCTTTTATTAGTGACCAAAGAGCCTCGAGTGGTCCCGTTGGAATGCCTTGTTTTTTATATTTGTAGTCGCAGACTAATGGAGTCCAAATGCCGGGAGACTGATCTCCATCTACTTTTGTAAAAGAATGAAGACTGGAAAGCAGCTAAGCGACGTAGATTGTAGCCACCATCGAATTTAATCATACTGAATATAAAAAGTATCTAAGCGTAAAATGAGGGTAGACCAATGAACTGGTATAAATTACGAATGAGTTGAGAATCGCCTATGCATGCCAAATCAGAAATGGCTACTACCAGTGCTAGAGGCAAGCACAAATATAGAGTAATAGTTTTGACAAAATATCCATCAGCTGCATTCTTAATAAACTTATACGATTAAATTGACGGTCAGCTAATGCAAAGTTACACAATATTTGCCTGTGACTGAAAGTTGTTTTCCTACGCATAAGACTCAAACTAAGTAATTTAACACCGACATGGAAATGTCAATAAAAAAATATTTTTCACCAATTTGGTGATAAGTTAAGCTAAATCAACAAGTTATTTACAACAAATAACAAAATTATCACATCGTTCCATAAATATGCCCAAAAATTTCCCCAATATTAGCAATTTATAAGTGTCAGGAAATCATGACAATGTTAAGGGCTATTTTGAAGATTCTTAAATGAATGCGTGCACTAGATTGAATGCAGAACTAATTTAATAAAAACACGTTTATTTAAAAAAACTCTCTGCACATACAAACGATAGGAAACAGGAAACAGGCCACCCATATGCAGAAAATTTGTTTTTCATTAGAAAAACAAAATAGCGTGTGTATATATATATATATATATATATATATATATATATATATATATATATATATATGAGTGTGTGTGTACATTGGATGAGTTCAATACTACGAAACAAAATGTATCTCGATTCAAAACCCGGTCTCGACAAATTCCAGAAAATAAAAGACCAGCTCCTAATAAGATTGAAACCGGTTTAGATGATAAACTGCGCTTGATAACTTATGCAATTTTACGTTAATACTAACATATAATAAAATATGCTTCACTTACTGGCTTTAAAAAACGTTGTGGTACCATTCGTATGTGCGAATTAAATAATAAATTTAATCAGATGAAAGAACAATTACGTTGCCACTTTATCCTGAAATATTTTAATTGGAATAGATAAGCACAAATATAATGAAAAGTGAAACAAACAGAAAACTATAAAGGAAAGTGAGTGTGAAATATGGAAACTGATCATTTGATTTCTGAGCCTGGCTGCAAGCCATGCACACAAATTTCCCGTCATCCCACATTTCACACACCTTTTTAATTTTCTGTTTATTGCCCTTCAACATACATGTTTATTTAATTTTTCATTTATTATGACCATTGTCTTCGAATATTACACAGTATATTTCTAATTAGGAAGAAAAAACATTAATAAATGGTCATTATCCACTTTGTTATTAATGTTTTTTTCTTCCTAATTAGAAATATATATATATATATATATATATATATATATATATATATATATGCATTCATGTATGAGTGCATGTATGTATAAAAGTATTATATATTTAATTTAATATCATGATTATCGCGAAAATAGATAACAGATATCGCTCAAGGCTAGATTGTATGGATTTACTGGAGTGAAGTGAGTTCAATAGTTTTAATTCTCAATTTTAGTGAAATTTAACATATCCTGAATTACATTGTCTTAGTACCATTTACAAACTCAGTAACCGTAGTGTTTGCACTCTTTACAGGGTCGGTATATATAATACATAGTGAGTTGGTTTTGTAGTTTCGTTGTCAAAGTTAACTTCACTACTTCTAGTATGCACGTGCGCATAGGAGATTATACTGTCTAAATGTCCCACATTAAATGGCCACATATATAGTGGGCATAAGGAGTAACACCAAATTCAACTGGTGAATCGCCAGTAAGCACAAAACAATGTGCACATGAAATTATACTTTCCGTGAATTCTGACTTTGGCTTATACTCCTGGGCATATTTGAACTAATTTTTTACTAGGTGCCCAACACCTAATACACAATTGCATAAAAAAAATATATATATATATATATATATGCACGTATGAATGGATTCATGTGTTCATATTTATATGCGTATGTACGTGATTTTCTTCTAAGATATAAATTCATCTGAAATCATCCATAGTATGGATTGTACAAAACACAAATTCGCTATTCCTGGTGAGGACGTAAGATTTAGAATTATAGTGCTTTAATCTTAGATGGTCTGTCATTCAGAATTGGCACGCAACATCTGCCAAACACGTCTAATTTTTACATGTTAGTAGCCAGCTTCATTAAGCAGCCGAAACTTCCCCTCTTCCCTCGTCTTGCCAATCAGAACTGACAGTTTTTCGTGCTAATACGCGACCATTGTTTTAACGCTAAGCATTACCTGGACACTGAAACAGAACTCATGGCTTTACATAAGATAGGATTCATGCATTCCGAGAGTAGCAACAAAATTCATTCTACCGTTACCGATAAGATTATGCAGGTCCAACCAATCGTCAGGTTGGAAATTTCTATCGCAAAATATATAATTCATATCTACTTTAATGTATCGTATTATTATTCAGTGGTGATGCTTGCACCAATGATGGTCATTTCGATAGTTCCAGTTGGTGCCCATGTCAAATGTTATCGATTTGTTGTTTTTTCAACACGTGAACACGAAGCGAGACGAATAGACTTAATAGATGTATTAAACAAAAAAGCATAGCTGGCCCCAACAAAATGGTAGCATGGATCAATAAATAAACCAGTCAATGAAAAATTTTTGAACAAAATATTTCTGATTGGGCAATTTAATTAAACTTGTCGCGACTTGGCATTCCACGAAATTACGTATGCAATAATCCAACTACACCGAATTTATGTAGAAATTATATTTAACAACACAACATAAAATAGTTTAATTTATTGATAAGATATCTTCAATAATAATTCAGGTAAAACTGTTTATATGTTCCCAAATATAAATTTTATAGCTGAGAATTCATACAATATGCTTTAAATGCTTAGCTCAATTTTATGTTACATAGCGACAACATTTTACACGTATTGCACAATGTAATGAAGCAAACCACGCCTACAACTCAAACAACCAGCTAAGGACTTTTTTAATTTTTACAATTCACGCCCTCTTCAAACTTTTTAATCTTACTAGGCTTACAAGCATAATACTGCGTTAATTATACAAAACGGCTTTTCCGTTTTGAAGTTAGCGTCAGATTAAACATTTAATTCTTTTTAAAATTAAGTCTTTGAGATGTTTCGTCAGCACGGTAGACAATAAATACGAAAAGCTCCTGTCTAAGCTAAGGCGATGTATAGCCAGTCGTACCAGAAATATTATCATGAACTTTACAGGTACTAAAGGAATGCAATCAACACTATCCCAAAAATCATTTGATTGTGACACTTCTGTCAGTTTCACTGATGATCATCTTAATAGACTTTGAAAACATGCCACTGACGTTACTACTTCGTTAGTATCAGAGCAGAACTCTCCCCGGCATACACACAGTGGAATCCAATATGTTATTGCTGGTCGCAATGAGCCCATTAAAAAAGTAGATTGCGTAGTGAGGCGACGGGCTCTTCTGGAGTCGTTAATTTAAGAGATCAGAAGTCGCGAAATAATTTGTGAATTGATACATAACTATAGTATACAGCAGGTGTATGCACCACGTTTACAAAGTCCATATTTAAAAAAAAATAGAACTAAATAGGATAATTTCCAGGTTTTTCTTAAACCAAGAAGCGAAAGTGAATAACACACTACGGAAGCTGGTATTTGCAACATCCTAAATACACAGAAAATTAAATAAAACACATTGTACATGAATTGAATATAAACTGGTGAATTGTGTGTGCGCGTGATTCTGTATGTACATTTCCCGCTTCCCGTTCTATGCTGTATTTGGCATTTATGTAATCCAACTTAAATCCTATTGCTCTACAAAATGTATTATTTAACGTATCACATATAACAGTCAAGCTGGGGTTTTGCGAAAAGAAAGCGATCCTCCTTAACAATGTGGTACAGAGCTGATTTCTAATAAATTTACGCCTTAATAAATAATTACTTTCGCAATTTAAATAACTAATAAACAAAGATGCTTGAATTGACAGTGATACAAGTTCATAAATCATGTATTTAAAATGAAATACGAAGTGAATAAAATTTAACCGATAACACGAAAGAATAGGAAGTTTGTGAAAGAAACAGATGAATGAAGATTTTATTAAAATATATCTCGTGACAAACAAAAAAAAAGTGTGACCAACCTCTCCGAAAGCCCCTTTGCCGATGACTTTAAGAGCAGTAAAATCTTCAACCGTCAATCTGGCTCGTTTTAATCGGAGATACTCGCTCTCTTTTACGGCGTGTTGGTGTCTCTTTTGTTGTTTCTACAAAATTGGCAAATGGAAGGAAGTTTTATTAATAACTATGCAACCGGACTAAGAATCATATCACAGCGGATACAGCCTCAAATAGCACATGCACAATGAAGATCCAATCAAAATAGAAAGCGGAAATATCTGAATTATTCACATGGACAAATACGTACATTTGAGTAAACAGAACATAGGCTTTAACAACGTGGTAATGAATGATCTAGTGTCCTTGTATAATGCAATTACAACTATGATTAACTGATATGTTGTTTCCGAAGTAGTCTATTGCGAGACAATGTATATCACACGTAGGTCGGTAAAATCTAGATTTCTTTAAATTTTTAGGGTGAACAGCTTGTCTTTTGCATCGATTGATGCGTTCTCACTGGTTCCGTCACTCTAAAGCCGTACATAAATAGTTTTTTTTTTAAATTCTGTTGAACCTTGTTTTTTGCGACTTCTTTTTCAAAGTTTATGGAATTCATTTCCAGTACCATCGTCAGGGTTGACACCATACTCACAGAAAATATAAACAATGACTACCGTTTAGAATTCTGCGGTAACGATGCATACATACATAAATAAACTGAGATCTAGATCCCACACATGAAGGATTCCACAGAAGCCTATGTCAATTAAGGTAGAATTAGCCAAGCCTCTCCATCTAATCCTGTTTACTACTCGATTATAAGAGATTTTCGCACTTTCAAGTGTGTCTTGAAACAAACCGAATAAATACGTCGATTACTTAAGTTGACCAGCCACTCGAAAATATAGTGTTATATGTCATGATCCTGCAGCATAAAGGAGAACCGACAGTATGCTTGATTTAAAGACCACGGGCTTTGTGTTTAGTGAAATAGACAGGCCACTACAAAGGTAGCAGAATTTATACATGCATTGCATTTTCTTAAATTTACTGAGCGATGCCTCTTGTATAACCTTCATGTGTTTCGAATGTGTGGTTTTATATTAGGATAATACCAAAGATCTATGAACTTAACTCACAGGCAATGTAGTGATTTCGCTATTTAGCGCATTTTTATGTATTTTAGAGTTTAAGCCTTAGTAAAGGGGTTCTGTATTGTAATTTTGTTTATCCAAACAGGGTGAGAAGCGCAAAGCGTTAATTGATTTTCTATAATTGATTTTTATTGATTTTGTTTGTATTACTACTTCAACTTCAACTACGTACCAGTTAAGATATATATACATATATATATATATATATATATATATATATATATATATATATATGTGTGTGTGTGTGTGTGTGTGTGTGTTGTAATTCCCTATCTGTAGTTGAAATTTTATTCCATAATTGCGTTTATTTATTCCAGAATTTATGTTGCATTCGCAGTTTTTAACTATAGGAAAGTATGCAATTTGCATATTTTCTATTTAAAAAAAATACAATTATATTGATCCTATTGGTGATTTTCCAATTAAATTTCCACTTCTACTAGACGAGATTCAATGTAAACACGAATGACGTTTTCTTCAAATAGGCAGCAATACTAATATCAGAGTAGAAATTGCTCGTTTTTAGTACATGCTAATAGTGTATCTTTTATATTGTGAATAATTGGACAAACCGGATATTTGCTATTATTCGATTAACCCAACGACCGTACATCGTTTGCGATAGACGATTAGTAAAAAATGATTCAAAAATTCATTGTCAACCACAACTTATATCTTTAGGCCTTTCTGCATGTTTGAAGGTGTCCATTATTGTCCGCGGATCAACAAGACGACCTATCGACTAAAGATTTATGCAAAGTAAGTTCGTTGGTAGATGTCACAGTGTAATGAAAAAGGCATTTTGAATCACATGGTAATAATTCCTTATGCGGTTGCAGCTGCGCAATTTTATTAGGGTTTTCTGTTACAATCTTTAAATATCCTAAAAATGATCGGATATTACCATGAAGTCAACTATCAAATTCAAACTTTTTGGGGATTGAAAGTATGTATGTGTTGCGAACCTAGTAACAAATTAGTTCAGCTGTGACCAGAAGGATAAACCAAAGGCAGCATGAACGGAATGTATAACCTCATGCACATTCGTTTCGTGCTTACTGGCGAATCATCAGTAGGAGCCGGTATTACGCCCTTTAACCACTATATATTTGGTCGAAGAATGTGGAATAATAGGACGGTACAATCTCCTAGACGAATGTGTAAACCTGCAATAGTGAAGTTAACATCATCTAAAGTCAACGACAATACGACTTCAATGCTAACTCACACTATATAATATATATACCGAGTCTGTAAAGGATACTAACACTATGGCTATTGTGTTAGTAACCGATACCAACATTATTGTACCGAAAAGGTAAATGGTACTAACACTATGGTTTCCGAGTCGGTACATGATACCAACCTGGTGGATATCAATTTATGCTAAAGTTTACCGAAATTGAGAATTACAACAATTTCTGAACACCTGTTACTCCAATAAATCCATACACTCTGGCCTTGATCGATATCAGTTATCACATTTCGTGGTAAGCATGACATCATTTAATTCAATATATACTATACCATATATTTTGGTCAAGAATGTGGAATAATAGGACGGTACAATAATTTTGGTATCGGTTACTAACACAATAGCCATAGTGTTAGTATCCTTTACAGACTCGGTATATATATTATATAGTGTGAGTTAGCATTGAAGTCGCATTGTCGTTGACTTTAGATCATGTTAGCTTCACTATTACAGGTTTACACATTCGTCTAGGAGATTGTACCGTCCTATTATTCCACATTCTTCGACCAAATATATAGTGGTTAAAGGGCGTAATACCGGCTCCTACTGATGAGTCGCCAGTAAGCACGAAACGAATGTAAATGAGATTATACTCTCCGTTCATGCTGCCTTTGGTTTATCCTTCTGGTCACAACTGAACTAATTTGTTACTAGATTCGCAACACCTAATACATACTTGCATATATATAAGTTCTTCGCAACAAACAGTATTTAACTGTAATTTCTGAGGATTGCACTGAGTTATGCCAAGACGCTGTCAAATTCATCTTCCTACTAGCAATCCCGTTTGAACTTAACTTCTTCATAGATGCTTCACAGGTAAATTTTTCAAGAATAACAGAAATCCATTACCCTATTTGGTGTAGCGAATTCTATTGACTTACTGACCTACATATAAGCAATACAATAAAACAATAATTGATTGCGCGGGTGGTGGTAACAATTCTTTAAATCAAGTTTGCGAGCTTGAAGTAAACACCAATCCCATTGTTTTTAACCAGTCGTCGAACAACATAACAAAATTACTGACCTACAATTTATATCAATTGTTACAATGCATTATCTCTGAAATCAACTATTATTAGTTGAGTTCATTTGGGCGACCCCGCTCGTGAAGTCAAATTAGCAGCATTCAGATACTTCTCCTTCGGCTTCTCCTGAAGAGTTTCAATTTTAAATCCTGTTTAAAGATCGTATTCTAAAACTTTAGCTTAAAGCATAAGGATAGGTTATGCATTTATATAATTATTTTTATTAATTGACTATACCTACTCAATGTCGTTTTTCATAGCTCATTACAATCTTCTTTATGCCTAAGTTTCAATTCTTCTCTCGCTCACAAAGTAGATCAGAGTTACTTATAAATCAATGACCTAGATAAATAACAAAATTGCGACAGAGTCGTGATCAATAAGTCCTTCACTAACCACTTGGAATTGACCGGCACTAGTCTAAATTTTAGATACTGTTTCTGGCGGAGAACTAATATATATGCAATTATGCTTTATTTGTTGCGAACCTAGTAACAAATTAGTTCAATTATGACCAGAAGGATAAACCAAAGACAGCATGAACGGAAATTTAATCTCGTGCACATTCGTTTCGTGCTTACTGGAGCCGGTATTACGCCCTTTAACCACTATATATTTGGGTGAGGAAGGTTGAAAAATAAGACGTCCTATTTTCCCACATTCCTCACCCAAATATATAGTGGGTACAGGGCGAAATACCGGCTCCTACTGATGTGTCGCCAGTAAGCACGAAACGGATGTGCACGAGATAATACTTTCCGTTCATGCTGTCTTTGGATTATTCTTCTGGTCATAAATGAACTAATTTGTTACTAGGTTTACAACACCTTATACATAATTGAATAGTATAACTTGTTTTCAAATATTTTACCTTAATATCCTGCGTAATGGAAATTGGTAATCCTTATCTTGTTTTGAATTCCCGTTTTTCAACGGCTCTATCAATGAAAAAGCGTTAGATGTTTTTTCTCGTGGTTATGATGGTTATGCCATTTGTGACATATCCAAATAATCACATTGGAAAAAATTCCATTAGAGCAAATAGTGAACAAGACACGTTCTCTTTCGGATATCAAACTAATCCAAGAATATTACATTTATCTGACAGCAGCAATAAAGAAAAATGTTTATGCTAATTGGATAATAATTGCATGAAATCATTTTTATGGCATATCTAAAAGAAAAAGATAAGTAAAAAAATTTTCAAGCAGAATGAGTAAAATCTTTTCCAACAAAAAGATTAAACAAGAATTGAACTAGGTAACACACTTAAACAAACACTGATTGCGCGGATGGTGATAACAATTGTTTGAAACAAGTTTGCGAGTTTGATTTAAATAAGAGTTGAAATACTCGGCTTAAATTTGAAAATTAACTACCCGCACTGGGGAAAAAGTCAATATAAAGACAACCAGTGGCTTATCAAATGACAACAAGCTGAAGTAGAACAGTATTACAAGATTTATAAATAAAATCCAAATTAACCTTACTAATACTTTGCAATAATTCATCATCATTATCACTTGCAGAAATAAAATAGCCTTTAATAATTGATTCTTTACTACCACATAACCATAATAAAAAAGTAATATAGAAAATTAATGACAAAATAATAACGTAAAACCCAAACTTGTTAAAGGGAAGAATCTAGTTTATCTAATAATCCACAGAAGCGAGGTAGCCCAGACTTATACACGAAACTAATTAGGTCAATCCACTTTAAGACAAGACGACATCGGAAATGCAGCTTGCTTGTAGTTTTCACGATAAAACTTCATAAACAAGAGAAAAGCCCACAGTTCGCTGTGTCAAACTAAGAAAAGATGGTTAAAAAGATAATTCTATTAGAAATCATCAATAAATTGCCACTGAGATCGAGTCGATTCAATATTGCGCCCGATATCCATGATGCACATGTGAACCCTATCTTGGTAGATGAACGGGTCCTATACTACCAAACTTGATTGTGGTTTACTTTAGCTGTTTTTGTTATGTCAAAATTTGTCCATTTTTCTTACGCCAATTGAGCACTGGGTGAGAAACTAATGCTCTTTCGAGTAAACGAAATGTAACAATTAATGTGTGCAATCTGCTTCAGAAATAAATAATCGATAAACTAAAATGACAACATAAATTAACAATTGCCATTGCCTATTTCAGCAACGCTATATTTAAATTATAATTGACCGTCAAGACAACAATCCTATTACTCTTACCTCGTCTTCTGTAAGATTTTCGCGTTCCATTATTGACTCCAGCATCTGATATCTGTAAAACCAAGTGAAAACGGATAATATGTCCAAGTAAAAAGAAACTGTTTAAGATAAAAACTTGTTATACTATTCTATATATATATATATATATATATATATATATATATATATATATATATATATATATATATATATATATGTATATATATATATATATATATATATATATATATATATATATATACTAATAATGAAGTGAAAACATTGAAAATAAGCTGTATGTTCCGTACACAGAGTTTAAAAAAGCAATAATTAAAATGATGTCATCGGATTTAAAACGAAAGCCAACCCCACGTTGTATCTGTCTCACAACAGGAAAACTTGTCCATACGTGTAAATAAAGCAGGTTTACGATTTTTTGCATCCGCGAATTTGTTTTAAACCAATTTTTCACAACCTGTGCATTCGATAGCTTTAAAAATGTGTATTGTAAGAAAATTTAAATTAAATTTTTATGCATACTTAGTCTAAAATGTGGTCTCAACTGTCACAGCCATAAGGCCGTGTCAATGTTGATTTTCTGACACAGCCAATGCACTTATGACAAACGCCTCATAAAGCCGCCGATTACCAATGTTCAACTGCAAGCTTACACGTCACAAGACTATTTTCAACAACGCAAGCAGCAAAAGCGTGTTATGGAGCCTTAATAAACAATATTTTAGGAATGTTGCTGGACAGCCCTGGGAAGTAGACTATATTTGTATATAAAATTTGTGAACATGAGTCATTGTGTATATATTGAACATCAGCCTTCAGTGTTAGACCACCTAGGACAATGATCAATCAATAAAATTCACTCATACCAGATCAAAACAGGTGACCCCGTATTAGCCTATAGTAATGACTTGATACCGCATCGGCCTGAAATACTCTTCTTATTGATGATGTGGCAGATTTTCTGTCTCATGAGGAACCATAAAACTGTCACGCTCGATGGCCTCCCTTCTGAATTTGTCAAATTCGAAGAAGTAAAGGTCAAACTGAATTTGCTCGAGCTTATTGCTGCAAACTGGAAAGAAAAATTGAACATAAATTAGTGGAAAAGAGCCATTGTGGTGCCCATGCACAAAGTAAGTAACACTGACGCTCTCGCCAACTATCGTGGTAACAATTAAGCACGAAACGAATGTGCACAAGATTATACATTCCGTTCATGCTGGCTTTGGTTTATCCTTCTGATTATAATTGAATTAATTTGTTACTAGGTGCGCAGCGCCTAATACATAATTTCTTAATGATGTCATTCTGGCCAAAATTAGTTGATTACTTGAGGCTTATTATAACGACTCTTCGGAAGGTGTCCGCGTTAACAAGAATCTTGATGAATTTTTCCTGTTGACTCCAACATTCTAAAAAGATGCTACTTATACCATCTTGATCAATTATGTTCTCTGTTAAGTAGTTACTGATTTCATTGAAAAACTGCTCGAAAAGAAGAAGTGATGAATACTGGCTTACTGACCTCAAAAACACTATGGATGCCGTTCTGTTAGCATAAAAGATGAGCTCCAAAGCCATTAATTACGCTCTAGTAGCGCCCATCTGGTGCGGTATGCTCTAAACGTCTCAGAAGAGGTACTAAAGTGAAATTTAATCAGAGGTAGATCATCATTAAAACGCCCTACTTCAGCCGCCACCAAATTTGCAACGTGAGACCCAATTGTCATAAAACTGATCAACTACTACTGAGATTACCAGAGGAATTAAATCTGTACTGGTGCTGGCTATAGAAAATTATGCAAATCACTCTGAAATCATCCTATTTCATCATACACCAAGCTAGACGTCCATCCTTAAACTGTTGAGACTGGAAGCACATAATTCGCCAAGCTACACAGGCAACCATCAATCGGTTGGAACCAAAAAGGAGTACATAAAAGATTATGTAGCCGAATATTATGCACGATATCGGTAACTTGATTACGCCACACTATAGTCTTAATAACCAAAACAAACCTTAATGAACGAAATCCTGTGAATCTAGTAGAAACCAAGGCACTGTGGTGAAGCCTGATTAGTTATGCTTTATTAGACAGGGCTTTCCGGTAACGCACCGTCTTCATTTATGTATATATGTATGCTTGGTCTACTTGGATTTGTGACGTATATCAGAACAACATCGGATTGGCGCTCCAGAGCTTCCTGTACTTGTATTTAGTCACAACCTATGTTCAAATCTTGACTGCGTTTCCAAACCCGAAGCATAAAAAGGGCGTAGCATACGGGGTAATTGGCTAATAGTTCAATCTCGTTCACGGATATTAGCGTAAATTCTTCCTAAATGTTTTGATGTAAATGGCTTCGCAATTTATGATGAGTATACACGAAATGTGTGCTGAATCGGAGACAATAAAAATAAGGTTCAAAGGCGATAGACAGGCCAAACATTTTAGCCCAAAAGTGTAATTCAGGTGCTATTCAGCGTGATATTCCCCTACGATTCAGGTAAATAACATCAATCGCTTTTGGCTAAATCATCATCACCGTCATTAATAACAATAAAGTAGCAATAAATCACGGATTCTTCCTTCAGACATAACAATGAAATACTATGCATACATTCTAGTGGTTGGGACATTTCCAAAGGCCGATTTTGCCTACTGATCCTCAGACTAATGAGACGATATCGTTTAATATTTGAACTCGCAGAAGAGACAAACCAGCGTTTTCGAGGACGAAAATTTATTCGCGAACTCCGTGACCTAATCATATATCAGACACTAGATTTTTGCTGAGATTACTACATTAAATAAGATGAACCAATTATTAAAAATCTCCAAATTGTGATATGTTACATATCATAAGCCTATACAAAACAGCTAGCTTCGAATGACATAATGTTCACCAGTGTCACACAGAGAGTTGACAATGCACTCATTATCGTTTAGCAAAAAGTCGCATTTCGCAATAATTGGAAAAAGCTTTTGTGATTTACTGATAAGATAAAGCGCGCAATAATTGGACAGCAATTAGCCAAACGTTTCAAGGGATTTAAAAAACAACCATTTATCGGACTTTATTAGTAAAATTAAAATTTTCGACTTTTCATCAATTCTTTGTTGGTGGTTTATTGCCAGTGGATTCGTGAATGCATTTGCGTACGTCTATGTGCGTAGAGGTTATTGTAGTTGTATTACAGGGCGATGCTTGAGATCTGTTTATTCTTGAATTGAATTTTGAACAAGTGTCCACTTTTACCTGATCTGCGTTTTGACTAACGCAGCTTTCATTGTTCCAGTAATTTTCTTTTATCAATATATTTCGGCCAAGCTTACCGTAGGCCTTCATCAGTTGCATTTCACGAAACAAATGAAGCAAGTGTTCATTTGTTTGCTTCATTTGTTTCGTGAAATGCAACTGATGAAGGCCTACGGTAAGCAAGGCCGAAATATATTGATGAAAGAAAATTACTGGAACAATGAAAGTTGCGTTAGTCAAAACGCAGATCAGGTAATTACAATTATTCCAGGTGCGCATCAAGGCAACTCCTTCAAGTGTCCACTTTGTTGGCTATTACTTTTACGAGTTCCTTTTCTTCAGATGTAGTCCTTCGTCTCGACTCGATGGTGAGTTTCCTTTTGTCCCCTGCGCTGTTTACCAAGAGTGAAAAAAGGCAATTCAAGAACAAGACGAAACGAAAGGCGGCATACGTAGAAAGAACATTCATACACGTAATAGCCAATAAAGCAGACTTGGTCAAATCAATACAAGAATAACCACATCTTCAGCATCATACTGTAATACCACGAGAATGGCTCCTACACGCACACAGACACGAACATAGACACATGAGCATATACACTAACAAATCAATCCGAAATAAACAAACAACAAGAAAATACAAACTCAAGGTATTGATGAATTGTTTAAAATAATTTTCCTACAGTGCAAAATAATCAGTTAACATAAAAGTGACTAAAAGTAGAATAACAAACCCTAAAATAAATTGAAGAATCAGCAGTCTGTTTATAAAGCACAATTTTCTCAGAAAATAGAAAAACGAACCGTAAGTAACAATACATAGAGAAGAATGGGGAAACGTAAACTCGTTATCGAGGTCACACCAAATCATCTAACCAATCGAAGATAAAGGATGCAGAACCGTTTGACCCGTATAAGAATGTGTAAGGCATGTTGTGCGTAGTAATAGTTAAATTCATATAGAAAAAGAGGTAGTGAGCTAATTCTACTTGAGTAAATTCAATTAAGTATTTTGAGCACCGCTAGTTCTTGGCGTTGAAATACTTTATAACTCATTTTATTTATTCTGTTGGATAAATTGTGTATCAAGTTAACCCTTTACGTAAATTGGAATTGCGCTGTGGTAATGAATGTATTAGCCAGTCGAAATTTGCTCTCGATATAATTTCCTTTTTAGACCTGCCTCGATGGCAATACGTCAATGTAAGACAGTGCATAACTGAGAGATTTCGTACACGTAAGTGAACAAAATATGATGATCCACGTCGTTAAAATCTTTAAGTATTTCATTTGTTAATACATCTCATTAGTAATCATGAAAAAAGCCGTCAACAACACTCAGATATGCATTGACAGTGTTATTGGATAAATTTTTGTAATTTTGACGTTTCAAGATAGAACATGTATATGTAATCGTCAACTTTGTCCAATTATCATATAACCGACTCGTCATCATAGCCTGGCAACAGTACTGTAGATCCAGTCTGGTCTACCAGCGATACAGTTAACCCAACACAGCTAGAATGATTACTCCAGTAACAAGGAAGTGATCACGACAAACAAGTAACAGCGTTAATTATACGATTTAAATAAAAATTGAAAAACATTGTCGGCTTTTATAGCCAACATCGCATAACCTTCGAATGCAATAATACTTCCCAACAAACAGAATAAGGTTGATGTAAACACCAACCCCGTTATGCATACAATTAATAATTGTATAGTGTAGAAATCGCAATTCATCCAGTAGACCGGTTTCGTCCTTATTGGTAACTAATTACGTACTGGACAGAAATTACCGCAGACAGGGCTCGAACTTGGGCATGTCTGCTTCGAAATTTGTGACACTAACTACTGAGCCACCTTTTCGTACGCTACACAAAATTTTCAGTTATGTACTAACTCATGCTTTTTGGTTAGTCGTTCTTTCAGATGGAGCTCGAAACCTTGATTCAAATAATTGTTATCACTGACTGCGCAATCAATGATTACGTAATCAATTACATAAATGTACAATTAAATGCCACTTCTCTTGGTAGCGTCGTACCTGTATTATAGTAGATTTGAAGTGGTTAATTGAAAATCTATTTTTAAAGAGATGCCGTATAGGCTCCACCAGAAAGAAAGAAAAATGAAAAAACGAATCGGCATATAATTGAAAATTGTGTAGCGAGCGACAGGATGGCTCAGTAGATAGTCACAGATTTCGAAGCAAATGTGCCCAGGTTCGAGTCGCGTCCGCAGCAAATTCTGGACAGTAATTGAAGAGTTCCCAATAAAGACGAAACCGGTCCATTGGATGAATTTCCTTTCCCACAGTGCAATGCTTAGTTTATAATGATAAATTTATATATAAAATAGGGCCGGTTTTTATGTGAAGCTGGCAACCCTCATTCAAATAATTATCAACGCCCACGCCATCAATGATTGTTAAACGGAATAGGTTTACAAAGGTAAAAATTAATTTGACATGATAGCCAAAAGTTCCAACATGAAATTATAGTTAAATAGTTCTAACGCAATTATTCACCCATGCCGTTGTCTCATAATTTATCAACTTAAAAATATACAAACGTATATACATATAATTATGTATTAGTTATTGCGCACGAATAAACAAATTCGTTCAAAGACCATATATATATATATATATATATATATATATATATATATATATATATATATATATATAGTGTGTGTGTGTGTGTGTGTTTCTGTGTTAACTGGAGACCATACTGTAGGAGCCGATACTACTTCTACTTTAACTACTATATATTTAGTCAAAATATAGAATATGTATTGAAATGATAATTGAGTTAGCTTTAGACAAAATCGGAAATGCAGCCTTAAAAAAAACTCACCACATAAACTATATCCAGAGCCAATAAGGGGAAACAAAAACATGCATTTGTAGATACAAAGCTTGTAAAAAATATTTAAGAAATGGTTTTCGATACAACCAGCTTTTAAATGATGACAAAACAATTGTTTTCCAGATACCGAACCCTTAAAAGTCACAAACGCAATGATTTACGAGATACATTCTGGCCCCAATCGACATAAAATAACGCATTTCGTGGTAATCATAACATGTTTTTCTTAAATATATACAGTTATATATTGCCTGTTTTGAACTAAAATATATGTATTTGGTATTAGGCATTGCGCACCTAATTACAAATTAGTTCAAATAGAATCAAAAGAATACACCAAAATCAGCATGAACGTTTGGTAAAATCGCATGTGCACATGCGTTTCGTGTTTACTGGTGAAACAACAGTAAGAACCGATACCATGTCCTAAAAACACTATATATTTCGACAAGAAATGTGGAAAAGTTGGACAGTACGAATTTGTATTCAAACAGTAATAGTGTTAATTTAATATAGCCTTCGGCAATGCGACTTCAAAGCCAACTCACTATATATAATATATACAGAGCCTGTATAGGTTACGAATGGAATGGCTCGAGATATCGAACCTATAAAGAGTACCTGCATTATGTTTTTCAAGATACTCATCCTGTAAAGACACAAACATAATAGTTTTTCAGATATCGAGCCCGTTAAAGGCACCAAAGCAATGGCTTTCTATACAGGCTAAAACTTACCAAAACTGAGAATTACCAAAAATGCTTAACGTCGGTTACCCCAACAAATCCATACACTCTGGCCTAGATCGACACCGGTAAACACATTCCGTGACAATCATGTTATCATTAAATTAAATGTCCAATATTTATATATTCTTTGCTGTGGAGAAATAATATAGACATATATACCACTGTCCATTGCGTACTGATTAACAAGTAATTAATAACTTTAAATAGACCCAATCAACATCTACAGAAAGGATACATACTCAGGAGCTCTTTAATTTTATACTGTGCATTTATTTTAAATAAATATTCATGTTCCTTAAACATATGATAATAAAAAGACTACGGATATGATATTTAAAAAAAGATTTGGAGTATGAAAAAAAAGTTAACTCTATAACAGAGACATATAACACTATAACTAATGAAATTGAAAATGTCGCACCATCAACAACTTCCGGTGTTTATAAAATTCCTTCCGTCGAGATTGAAATCAAGCTTATATGGACGAGCCCATGAAACTGATTAACGTTAGACGAGAAGGGCATAAAACACCATTTAGGTATACTACATTAATAAACAAATGATTCATCATTCATTAAAACCAGCTATACTATCAACTGGAGTGAATTTAAAATGAAAGCGCTTTCTTAACGCAAAAGTTAAACTAAGATGTACAGAAAAGCGATTGGCATAATTTCTAGGGAATATAATGAATTCTACGTCAGTTGAATAATATTTAGGCATAACATTTCATATAATATTAACAAAAAGCAGGAAACGATGTTCGGAAATGCTGTTAAGATAACCGGTCAACAGACGCCCTAAAATTATTGAATAAATGTTAATTTCTATCATCTACGTTTATCTGTCAGTTAATTAAAATATGTACATCAAATATATTACATTTTTATGCTTAATAAAAAACACGAGTATTTTCCCCACATTTTTCCTATTTAAAACTTTTCTATTTTTCTTGCTTTTAATATCCAAAGGCAATTTTTGATTTTGAAAAAGTTTATTTCCCTCACTATTTCGCTATTCCTTCAATGATATTCTAATTACTGATCTTAATTTCTAACTTTCATTTATTGCTTAAATATACAATTGTTTTACTTAACGTCAGTCGGTTTCTGCAAATCTCAATTTACCATATATCTAAAAACGTTTATTTTTTTAGTGAGAAGAAATAAGTCGTAGTTAATACTTTTTTTTCCACATAACTTTATTTATAGCTCAAGAGTATTATTTAACCTTTGTTTTCCGTCCAAATGTTCGTGAATTGTCGCTGAGCAAATATAGTTCAATTACTGCTTACTTTTTCGTGCAGGAACGGCTAAAGTTCAATAGTTTGTTAGATTATCTCGCTGAATTTAATGTTACCCATGAGGTGGAACCAGCATTAACATTATTCTAATAATTTTTGCTCGCACCATCATACTCATTCGTGAAAGGAATATCATTAGCACAAGCAATACACTGTATACATTCGATACATAACGATAATTTAGCACATTATAATTTGTATCGTTCATGGATATATGTGGACTGTAAAAGAACACAAGGTCGCCCATTCCTAGTGAGGATGATTTGTATTCTGAGTTTTGCTTCTTTTAGATAGTCTGCTAATCAAGGTTGACGAGCACTATCTGCCCAGATGCCAGTGGCAAACGTTTCCTTCAGCAGCCGAAACCTGCCCTTCGCGTCCAACAATAGCCTTCTTTCTAGACTTCAAGGGTGCATTTGACTCTGTGAATCGCAATGTTCTATTCGATATTCTATCGAAAAGTGGTGTGCCCACTAAATTTGTAAATATTTTACGCGCTCTCTACACAAGCACATTTCGTCGCATTAAGGTCTACAACGAATTAATGCACAACTTTACAACCAGCATTGGTGTTCCATAAGGCTGTAAAAATTTCCTTTTATTAAATTTTGGAATCGATACTATCAAGAAAAACACTCTTAAACATGTTCAGGAATGTGTTGAAAATCCAGAGTAAAGATCTAGACATAGTTGACAGGTTTGCATATCGTGTCAGCTCTCGAAATAACCCAGGCAATATGCTTCACGAGGTGAGTATGAGAATCGCGAAAGCTTGAGTAGCTTTCTCAAACCTTCGACATTTATGAAGAAATCCGAGCATTTAACTCTGTCTTAAAAGTCGTGCTTGCGATGCACCTGTACGCGCAGTTTTACCATACGCTAGTGAGACTTGGCCTTATGGAGTTGATGGTTTCATACGCTCACATGCATTCGACTATCGTTGTTTGAGAAGCATAACATATATTGGTTACCAAAAACGAATAACTAACGTTGACATCCGTAGTCAGTTTGTCGTCGTAGTCTAATTATAATCAAGGAAGGTCGGAATGCATATATATTCATTGTACCCTTCCTATGTGCAAAGACAAAAATAAATTTTATCAGATACAAGAAACGCTTCTTTTTCATTATCTCCTCAAGTATCAACTAATAAACATATCTATATATATTAATTGGAAGACAAAACAAGATAGAAATATGTAAACATATAGAGTGTGTGTGTGTGTGTGTGTGTGAAAAAAGGAAACCAATCGATTGCATGCGTCACATCCAGTTCAAGCTCAATGCCCGAACAAGCATCTTCTGTTTGCATAAATCCGGCTGCAATTTGTTTATCCATAAGGCTTCCTATGTGGCTAGCTCCCTTTTTTATTAATTGCTACGTTTGGAGAACATACGCGCGATGTTTCGTCGATGTGTTGCCCAATTGCAGACGTGTATTTACCATTTAATTTAAAACAGGCATATAAGTTACAATGTTCTCTCATTCGAGTAATTAACCGTCTGATCGATCGGCCTACGTAAGTTGATCGACAACTTGCGCATGTATATTGGTAAATAATATTTCATGTCGACATTAACGGCAGTTTCTCTTTGATTGCTGGTAAAGGCAAGTGTGTTACCTTAAATAACACTTAGGGATAAAGAGATTGCAGCCGGATTTATGCAAGCAGCAGCATGTTCAGGCATTGAGCTTAAACTGGATGTAACGCACGCAACTGATTGGTTTACGTTTTTTCACACTCCCTCTATGTTTACATATTTCTATCGTGTTTCGCTTTCCAATTTATATATGAAGGTATGTTCATTAGTAGACACTTGAGGAGATAATGAGAAAGAAATGTTTCTTGTATCTGATACAATTTATTTTTGTTTTGCACATAGGAAGAGTGCAATGAATTTTATTAAAGCTCGCATTACAAAGAATATATATATATATATATATATATATATATATATATATATATATATATATATATATATATATATATATATATATATATATATATATATATATATATATTGCGGTTTGATCCTCGCTAGTCAGATCGCCGTCGTACCATGAATACGGTTGTCTGAAATGTATAGTCCTTTGCAACTGATAAGCAATTCTGAAAGTCATAAAGGTATTTTTTAATCAGATTTCGTTAGAATTGCGCTGGCCCAGAAAGATTGACTGTCGAATATGATGCTACTTTTTAATCAATACGAGATTGGCATAATATTTTACTATGAATAAAATTTATGCCACGAATAGATACCGCGAAAACGAAAAAGAAAGCTTAATGCTGAAGCATCATTTTTCTGTAGTCAGCTTCATCAACCGGTGTTGCGTTATGGAGGTTAATATTGCTCGTTGTGATGTGTTCAGATGTAAACTAGATATACTCACTTTAATCAAGAGCCTACACGAATTTAATATATTTCATGAGTAAGACACAGTGCAACATTTATTTGAGTGATAGTATACTATAGTTAATTACGAATTTTAACATAACTATATCATATAAATGCCTGAGCCGACAAAAAATTAAGGCTAGATAAACAGTAACCACCAAACACAAAGAAGTAAAGCAAATTGATCTAAACTTCAACAGCGATTAGGCCAACAGAAACAAGAATATTTTTATATATATAAAGCAATGGCAGCATAAGATATGCTTAATGGAACCTGTAAGATCAAGTAGGAAACACATTCTCAAGCTGGTTTACCTGGACTGTCGCTCTCTGTACTGTAGAACCAAATTGTTGTAGTAATTCTCAAGTGTGATTTTGGCTATCTTTACTTTGTCCAGCGTGTGGCTACTGACCTCCAGCCTGCTCAGCACCTCCTCTTGGACTTGATTGCTCAGCTCATTTTCAGGCATTCCTACGGGACTATTACTTCTTATGAGTGAAGCGGTTTGCTGCATTAGTTGAGGTGCTTTGTCTTTGGATATAACAGAATCAGGTGTCATCGAGTCAGTAGTCGCAGAAGAGGTATAATGATCAGTGGAGTGAACACCATTAGGAAAATGATTTTTTGATGGAGATGAAGCAACACCGATTGAAGCAACTTCACTACCTTCGAGAGAGTATGGAATTGTGGTTGTGTTTGCAGACGTATGTAAATCGATCATTGTTTGCTCTTCCGCAGAAATAACGCCACTAACATCCCCAACGCCACCGACTCCACATTTCGTGGTAATAATTTGATTTTCTTTTGTAAACGATATAGAAAAAATATTTTCAACCAGCTTATACGAGATAGACACGGATAATAAAAAGAACAAATATTGAAGCACACAATGATAGATTAGCGGTTGCACAGAGAACACGAAAATCCAATAAATTTCATTTTCTCAGAGTTTAACCTTTAAAATACCGTTTTATACATGGCTTAGATCATTGATTGAAAATCATGCAAATATATATTTCATTAGAGCATATAAGGATGACTTCGTTATATATATATATATATATATATATATATATATATATATATATATATATATATATATGTGTGTGTGTGTGTGTGTTATTTCAAATTGAGTCTGCTAAAAATTATACTAAATGCCCCATGAAAATATAATATTTCTTTACTTTACACATAGAATGGGTACTAAGAATATATATATATATATATATATATATATATATAGTCCGTATCCAATCAAAATTGCATCAATTAGCAAAGGCCATTGATCCAATAGACCGGTTTGGTCCTTGTTGGGAACTCTTCAAGTACTGTTCACAAATAGCCGCGGACCGGATACTATCCAGAGCACATTTGTTTCGGAGTCTTTCAGTTTATGCACTGCTCTTTGATGAGATATTCAGTATATACTGACAATATAAATTATCAAAATCCTGTCATTACACTTCAAATCAATACCCCCAAGTGGCATGGTTTCTGTTTTATAATGTCAGATCGAGGTCGATTAAACAGAACTTTATGTATCAAAAGAATCTAATAGGGTTAAAGTTGAATGGATAAAAACAGGAATTATAAATTGGTATATGACTTCATACTGCGCGTAGTATGCGACACGGGAGGCGCAGTGCATAATGAGAGTCCGAAGCACGTGCACCTATGTACGTATCCCATCCGTGGAAAATTCTGGGAAGTACTTGAGAGTTTCTGATATGGACGAAACCAGAATACTGGATGATTTGACTTTTCTACCTGAGACACTATTGAATTTATACTGACAATATTCTGCCATTAAAATTTATATATATCGTTACAAGTTTCACTATTTTTTTAATTATGAGAAAACGAACCCTAACCCAAGGAATGCCATTTATTACTAAATCTTATCTATACAAGTATCTACAGGCACTATTCTAGATTCGTTAACATTTTTGGTCATCCAATCCCAGATGTACATTTGTCGTAATCAATCTCCACTTAGCTATGTATAATTTTGTTTTGCGCAATTTAGACTACTTCTTTTGCGTAACGTCATGTGTGTGATCACTTTCAGTGTGTCCGGAATTGATGGGTGTGTCCTATAACGTTATGTTTTTGTTCCAGTTCAAAAAAATTACATTTTGAATTAATTTTTGCACGTTTAAGCAGGGGTTAAGCTTATTAATTGCAATAGCTTCAAGAGCCGAAAGCATTTTTCCGATTTTGTCTTGTACAGAACTAAAAAAATGTTTTCATAAAAAGCATGACTTGTGAGTAGTATAAATTCACAAATTTATGATTTTTTTATATTTTATTTTTTAAATTGTTTATTAAATTATTATTTAATTTAATAATCTTTCTATTGAATAATTTTTCCGAGCCTCTTTTTTTATCTACCCATTAACTGAGCGTTGCAGGTACATTAAAATGTGTATACAGATAAAGACTAAAGCTCAGTTTCCGTCAATATATGTGAGATTTGTGGTCAAAACAACAAAACTTATGAGAATTAATTAATAAGATATCCCCTCTGTGTCGTCAACACATTTATATGTTCGTAAGAGCTAAATAAAAGTAATTTTGTTGACTGTAAATGGGATTTAACAGTAGCTTGGAAATATACTGAGCCTTTGTGGAACCCATATCTCTTCAAAATTGGTTATTTTGAGAGTTTTGTCCTAATCATTTCAGGCACGTTCGTGTGCATCTGTCTAATAATATTCTTAGCATTTATTTTAGTTATATTACTTACATTAATGCTAATCTAGGCGCCACATTAATGACCGAATACTATTATACGCGATATCGGTCATCGAATCACGGCGCATTGAATTTTAACTAACCAAAAAACAATTGAATGGGCGAAAACGTGAAGTATTAATTTGGGTCGTTTATGTGGATCCCCTCCGAGTTTACCATAATCTAATCACCCAGCTTCGAAATAATTGTCCCTAAATTCCAAACCATTAGGCGATGTCATTATGCTAAAAACAGACGCGTGATCTGTAATAAATTAGTTAAAGGAGTCTGTTGGTATAAAGCGCGTGCCTTTAGTAAAACAAAATACGAATAATTATTATTTCCTATAAACTTTTGCGGCTCGACTTATTTTCCTGATTCTGCTTCATATTAATTCGTGCACATCGGCGAGGAATTTGATTTGTATTCACATCAGCCATAGTTAGAGCCATCGGAGCGTTCTCAGCTTTAAAAACTTTACTACAACATGTGTCTGGTAGCAAACATGGCTTAGTGGAGAGCCCATGTTAGTTAGGCTTTCTAAGACTGGTTCATTTGGATCCCAATTTTGATAAGAACTAGGTCTCATTTTTTGTTCTGAATTGTATTCTCATAGTAGAATCTTCATTATGTAACCTTTAACGCTATGAAAATCATATCAGCTACTATGTATTTATGGTGGTAATTTTCTGCAACTGCATTTGATTCTGAAGACATTTGTGCTTTATGTGCGTTTTTTTAAAAAAAACTATTTTTGAAAAGTTCAGTTAGTATTTTTGTCTAACCGCTTAGAGAAAGATGTATAATTTCTTAAATAAGAAAATTTAAATAATGGTTGCACTTTGGAAAACGGATATTTCATTTTAGAAGTCGCAAAGTTAAGTGGCACTATTGTCACCTGCATATATCGATACGTTTAAACCCTAGTTCACCATAATCTAACAACTACTGAAAACCAATGTCTAAATCACAATTTACATATAGAAACGTGCTTTGGTAATCATTAGTCAGTTTTCTGTTGGTGTTGACCAAGGAAGGTAACTACCGGAAATTTATCTTCACTTCCACATTTTATTCTGCTTAAAAATGATTTGCATTAATTTAATAGTTTTCTACTGTTTTAAACTTAAGAACAAATATTTGTTTGACCAAATCATTACAAATAATTTTTATACTTTTAAAAACATTTAAGAAATAAAGGGTGGAAAAAAATGAATTTGCTTTTTCCATAATATTTTTAGTATACATTTAATATAATCGCAGGTCTAACAAAGGAACGTAATAAAATTAATAGTATAAACCAAAGGTCTCAAATAAAAGCAATATATAACCAAGAAGATGGTCTTAATTATAGGAATGCGATTTAATTAATTGAAATTCATTCTAAAAAATATACATAAATAAATGCGTAAAAAATACATACATACATATATATCAACAAAAAAACAAATCAACAAACAAACATACATACATGCACA
Source organism: Eudiplozoon nipponicum (assembly GCA_029291075.1). Classification (NCBI taxonomy): domain Eukaryota; kingdom Metazoa; phylum Platyhelminthes; class Monogenea; order Mazocraeidea; family Diplozoidae; genus Eudiplozoon; species Eudiplozoon nipponicum. The sequence continues at coordinate 150,952 of JAQBSW010000193.1, forward strand.
CATGCATAGATAAAAACACATACATTTCTGCATATATACTAACATGCATGCATACATACAAACATACATGAACAAATAATCAAGATTGCATCATTCAACTGTTTTATGATCACTGCTACTACTACTCCACACTATGGCACCAGAATAATAAATGGATGCTTCATTGTCGCAAAATTATTAAATTTATAGTTATAAGGTTGAAAAGGATTACTAGGACGCCCATTTTTAGCGGGGAGATCAACACAAGCATATACTACAGCGAAAATTATGCATCGAAAAAAGGGGTTAGGTCAACAGTCATAATATGCTTCAAATTCTCTGGAGTTGTGTATGACGCCAGCTGTCGGCAGAATCAATCAGGACATAATAGTTTGTAATTTAGCAACAGCAATTCTAATGTTAATGCTGCCTAGAACGCGCCGATAGACATATCATAAAACTATATTTCTAAAAGACGATTGGTAGAAATCATAAAAGGGAGCGAGAAACAAAGGCAACCATGCCACGTCCAGCGTGACAAAAAATTAATTAGACAGTAAAACGTGCTTATATTCGACTACACTAAATGCAGTATGTTTGAAAACGTGTTTCAGCTTTCTCCAGTTTGTCCAAATAAAGGCATTCCTTCATATAAGATATTTAAAGAGACAATTAGAATAGGAATAAACCGTGGATATGTAAATTTTTGAGCTGACCGCTTGTATTACCATTCATCTCGCAGAAAAGAACAAAATATCTCTCTTTAAAAAAAAAGAATATTTCCCACGATTCATCTGATGGTTTTCAACATTTTTCGTGGTAAGATAAACTATTTCTATGGAATAGACGTGAACCAGAAAATGTCGATAATGTATTACGTAGAAATTTTATCGTTTTGCTATGCAGAATGGGTTCCCTGCTGTACAGGCTTATCGGATAGTAAAATCAGTATCTCTTCAATCACACATCGCCATTAAAAAACTGATTGTGTAGGAGTTAATGATCGTTTAGGTATGTCTGTATGCTACCCTAGGAAAACATTGTCTCGTATTTCACCTCTCTTATAATGATATAATGTGTAGTACACTTTTCAAGTGCAAAAAGAAAAAATATCAGACGCAAAAACCGTTTCATGTTCATATTAACAAATGACAATCTCTTTATATATATATATATATATATATATACACTGAAAGGCCAGACAAAATCGAAAAATGCAAACCTAGGAAGAGTGTGCAATAAGGGACTAACAAATCAATTGCGTGCATCACCTCCAGTTCAAGCTCAATAACTGAACATGCCTTTTCTGCTTGCGCGGATTCAGCTGCAGTTTGTTTATACATAAAGCTTCGTATGTGGCTAAATCCTTTTTGTTATTGCATTTTAAATGTTACGTCTGGATAAGCTAATTATGAAACACAATAACAGAAATGAATTAGCCACATACGAAGCTTTATGGAAATACAAACTGCAGCCGTATTTATGCAAGCAATAAATGTGTTCAGGCATTGAGCTTGAATTGGAGTTGATGCATACAAGTGATAGATTGTTCCACAAACTACGTGCACAATTTTCCATTTTGTTTGGCTTTTGCAGATACCTGAGAAGAATATGAGAAAGAAATGATTTTTTTTATCTGATAAAATTGGTTTTTCGTTTATTACATAGGAATGTTATTATGAATTTTATTAAGACTCGAGTCCCAAAAGTATGATATAATGTATTGATGCGTTGGCGAGGCACCTGAGCACTACACTGTCTTAATCAAAGAGAATAGTGTACAAAGAAGAGAGCGTTCACTCACCTCGTTCAGCCGGAGCACCAAGCAAAAAGTTGTGATCTGATGAAGTTAGCAAATCGTTTTTAATGTTAAATTGTTCCTTTTGTCTTATGTTGTTGTCGATAGTATTGGAAGAGTTTGAGTTCAGAGGAGTGTGCGAAATAGAACAGTGTGCAGAGCGCTGTTGCCGTGTGTTTCTCACTTGAATCAGATCCCCTTTCCCCTGAAAATTGCCAACCATATCGTCGTGCCTAGTCGAAGAAAAGTTTACACAATTATCAAATACGTTAAATCCCTAAAACTTAATAATAAAATTTTGTAGGAAACACACAGATTCTTGCGTTACCGTGGCATGAAGGAAACATTTAAAACAGCAGTAAAAACAATGTCAAACTACACAAGAAAAGGAATGCGCTCCGTCATCACATCAAAAAATTATGACAAAACTTCAAACACATGTTGCATAAAAAATACAGATTGCTTCGTGTTTTTATATTTGAATTTCATGCAATAAGCACGTTATTGTAGCAACGCATCGCGGACAGGATTCATTATAAATAACGTAGATACATTCAATGCTAAATGTCATATCTGATGTTATCATTCTCTTCCGGTCTCGAGATTACAAATCAAAAGAATAAAAAGGAACAGGCGGCATGTAATTCCTTCAAGTTTGTGCTTACAAATACCAAGGAGTCCACATTATATCTAATGCCAAAGTAAAGTCTGATGAGAACACATCAAATACATTTATTGAATCAAAATGGTGGCACAGTGGTTAGAGTCACAGATTCCGAAGCATATATGTTTCAAGTTCAAACCCTGTCCGTGGAAAATACAAGACAGTACATGAAGAGATCCTAATAAGGGCAATGCCTGTCTACTAGTTGGATAGGCTTTTCTACCTTACACGATGCTTAGTTTACACGGAAAAATGTATATGTAATAGGATTGGTGATTAGACCAAGCTCGCCACATTGATTTAAATAATTTATTGATTAGAATCATAAGAATGTATTTATAACAAAACGCGCAACCAGTAGAGACACGTAATGAAATAAAGGACATATTTCTGCGAATTCAAATTACAGGAATATCGATTAAAATACATTTCTTCGAATTCAATTGACCTCAATTTAACTGTCGTGCCATATTTTAAAGTAAATATTTTGCCAATATTGAAAAATACTTTACACTACTACTAATACGTCGGAAAACACCCTCCTTTCCACCAAAACTACTATCGATGCATCACTAATAGTGTAACCAATTAGTGTTTCATTTGATTAAATTTCATTCCCCTAAATTAATTTTCTAATAAAAATTGAAAAGTCGATAAAAAAATAAGTGTGAGGAAAAAATAACCCAGTACAAGCTATTCCAAAATAATATGTTTAAATACAGATAAGACTTAGTAATAACTGAAACGTAATCAGGCAACAAACAGTGATGAACTGCTTATCTAATTTATGTTTACCAATTGCTTGACACAAGCTGCTACGATCCGACAAATAAAGGATGTAAAATGCAATCCTAAACAGTAAGAAGAACAACACAAGTGCCGAAAACTGCAATTCTAGTATAACGTGCATGGTGAACATATAAGTAGTCGATATTGCGGATAAAATTATTTACAACCTGGAGAGTGCCGAAAAATTACATAAGTACTATCGCAGTAACCCAACTAGAATTGCGCGTGAGCGAAATTTTGGGGCGCTTGAAACAGGCAACACAATTGGCGTTTCATAACCAAATGCGCCGAGGGTGGTACATGGAAAAGAAACTGGATATGAAAAAGCGTCTCGTAATTTCTGCTTTCGGTTAATGCCTAATTTCACTCAGATGATACATAAAAGAACCATCCTCAAATGTAACAAGCGTGAACAGTAATCTCACACGTTCAAGAATTATATTTAAATAATTCCGTCAGAGAAATCAATGGCAGCAAAATGATTGACAGGTTATTTACTCGCTATCCAAACCGCTTATAAGATTAAGGATTTTAGAAGCATTTCTTTAAATCAAGTTTGCGAGCTTGAAGTAAACACCATTCCCATCATATTTAACCAGTCATCGAACAACATAACAAAACTACCGCCAGCCGCAACGCAATGACGCGTTTCGACCTTCCATGATCATCATCAGAGTACGACGGCAAACTGACAATCGAGGATCAAACCGCAATGAATATATATTGAAATCAAATTTAGATATGCGGCTCTCACCTCTAGCAGTCTCGCAGGCATTGAACTTGACTGGAAATGTCGGCTGCACAATTTCTATGCAGTCACGAACATTAACTGTTAGCAGCTTTAGAAGCGTTTGACAGACAGCGCTATAAAAGCTTGAGGCAGCTACACTACGTAAAAACTACTATGGCGCAGAGAATATGCTTGTTCTTTGAATAGACCATTACGCATCGTCGAAGCTCTTAACACGTCGTTAACTTTCCGTCAGCTGCACTTTACCGCCTTGTGCTACACCGTTAATTTTACAAGCATGAGATTTTTTATAAATTGCTCGACATATGTCGCCTTTCTTAGTGTGTTTGATAGGAAAATAAGCGTCCTGTATGAGAAGCGCCAATGTTGGCTCAGGAATTCCACTCATAGAATTAAAGATAACAGACCGTCAACCAGCGTCTCAGATTTACAATGGTCAAAATCGTTTATAGCTCACTGGCAAAAATGCGAAACACGGACCACGAAATTTCATTAGAATTGTGGCTGTCTAAATATTGTTATCAATTCCATATATTAAATTCATAATTCCAGCGGAAATCTTCCTTTCACTGAAATCCTATGCTTATTCTATTATTGCGAATGCTGTTGTTGGTACATACAAATGTATTGAATTTTGCGCACATTATTTTCGATCCCAACAGAACTAATTTGCTCGTATAGATTTTAATCAAACATACAGACCTTTTTTATTGGAGCGACGCCCCATAACGTGATAAATAATCAAAATCACGAGCAAAAACTGACACACATTCTAACAGCAAATTTGTTTAGCAAATAATGTATTCTTAGGGTTCGTGTCTATCAATGTAGAATATAATCATTACATTATTAGCCTATATGAATAAAACTGCGCCAAATTATATGCATATGCGCAATATAGTCTCTAAACATATACGATTATGAGTAAAATTTACGAATTAACACGTAACTTTACAACCAGCAGTGGTGTTCGTCAAGGCTGTCCACTTTCCCCATTTTGTTTAATGTTGTAATCGATGCTATTATGAACAACACTCCTCTACACATTCAGGATGCAGGTGCTAAAGTTCTTCCGGACGGTAAACTAGTCGATCTTGACTATGCAGACGATATCGTACTATTATTCTACAATCGAGATGCTGCCCAGGCCACCTTGAATAGATTAGCAGACGTTGTTCCGTCTATCTTTATGAAATTCTCACCTTCTAAATGTGAGATACTTTTACAGGATCACCCACCACTCACACCAACGCTGCGGCTGCAGAATGGAGATCTAGACATAGTTGACAGATTTACATATCTTGGGAACTCTATCAAAGGCTTAGGCAATATGCCGGACCAGATGAGAATAAGAATCGCGAAAGCTAGGATAGCTTTCTCGAACTTTCGTCATTTATGGAGAAACGCAAGTATTTCATTGTCTTAAAGGTCGTGTTTACAATGCACCTGTACGCGCAGGTTTACTATACGCCAGTGAAACTTAACCTCTTAGAGTTGATGATTTTAGACGCTTACAGGCATTCGACCATCGTTGTTTGAGAAATATAGCACATGTTGGTTACCAACAACGAATAACTAACGTTGATAAGTAGACGAATTTTTGGATCTCACAATAATAACTCGTCGATAGAAAAACAAATAAGGCTCTATCAACTTCGTTGGCTCGTTCACGTTTTGCGTATGCCCTCATTTCGATTGCCTAGTAGAGCTCTGTTCTCTCATGCAGCACCAAATTGGCGTAAGAGTCAAGGTGGGAAGATTTTGACATGGCAGAAACAGTCACTTAAATCCAAATTGGGTAGTATAGAACCAACTTGTTTGTCAGGATGAGGTCCACGTGCGCATCAGTTCTTCGTTATAAACCCTTAGCGATATGACATCGAATCAAGCTCAGTGGCGATCTTGTTGCAAATGTCTAGAAGAATCATCTTTGTAACCTTCTTTTCTTAGTAGCGCCAAGTTAGCTGCGAGGTTTGGTTTGTTTATGACGGGATACAATGAAAGCCTCAGGGAAGCTCTATTTGCTTAAAAATAAAATATTTTTGCGAAACTGGATAAATCGAAATTACCTGATCTGCGTTTGGTCTTACACGGGCAGTTTTCCAGTAGTTTTCTTTATTTAAAAAATATTTCGGCTGCCTCCTTCAGTTGGTTCATTCTCACTAGTTTAAAAATTTAAACTTAAAAAGCATGTACATTAGGTGATCTCCTTCCAAATCGGAAGGAAAAGTTCGCATCATCGGCAAGACCATTTTAAATGAAATTACTTATTCGGAATGTAATCAAGTGTACGTTGAGAAGCTATAGCACTGGCTAAAATTACAGGTGAAAATAAAAGGTAATACAATAGATGCAGATATTCACATATTTGACCTAGCGTACCCTTCACTGGAAAATGGCCATACTCACAGCCAAGATTGATACAAATTGAAAACAATATCATACGCGAAATCGGTAGAAAAAATAACGAATGCTACGACGGTAGGAAATGCATTATAAGAAACAGTTAACGACTGCCCAAAAGTTAATAAGTAATCAATTAATTTTTAGCGTCTATGTCTATTTAAATATGTACATAGAAATATGTTTACCTAACGTTCACAATAATATAACTGTCTTTATCTTTAAAGAATTCTGTCTACAGACGACTTCTTATTTTCTTTTGCAGTCTTTTGATTACCCAATTAGAAGTTATTGGTTTTCAAGAAGTGTAATTATTTAATTACTTTGTCACTCCTTCAATGGTATGCTTGCTGATTTATAATTTAAAAATCTTGCTTATCCTTCAATTAAATCCTGTTTTTCTGTGTTTTATTGCTTAAATAGCTATTTTATTTGCCTAACTTTGGTCGATTTCTTTAACGCTTTCATTTATCTCGAATGGATTTGTTTTTGCATTTTTGATTGCTGCATTTCAATAAGTGCTATGCGATAAATTTTTCTTTAGGCATAACTTAATTTATAGCTCTTTAATCCATCGTTACCTCGGTGTCTCTTATATTAGTGAATAAATCTTACTAATGGGATAATAATAAAAATTGTCCAGTCAATGTAAATTCTGTTCGCTGCTTGATAAGTTTTCTAGCATGAGTTGTTACAGTTTATCAGTTGTGCGTTCGTCTCTGATTTGATTGTAAAAAACATATCAAACTAAAATTAACTCTAATTAAATGAACATTGGGTGCGCAGCTGTTGAAAACTAATACTTTATTCAAGGTTAATATCTTTATATAAACACCTGATCCATTTTATACATAGATTTAGCTTTTTACACCAATTATTGGATAATATAGAAATAGCAATTCATACAGCAGTCTGGTTTCGTTCTTCAAGTACTGTCCAGAATTTGCCGTGGACACGGCTCGGATAGGGACACGTCTAATTGTGTATTTAGTACCCTAAAACACTGTGCCACCCTGCCGCACACTACACACAATTTTCAGTTGTACTCTAACTCCTCCAACGACATATTGTAGATGGTTGGTTGGAACTTAATGTCTAAAGAGATGCCATGTAGGCTCCACCTAAACGAAAGGCTAACCAATAAACATTAATTAGTGTGAAGCCGAAAATTTTGTGTAATGTGCGACAGTGTCTTAATGGTTAGACCGCCAGATTCTGAAGCAGACATGCCCAGATTCGAGCCCATTCGCCAGCAAAAACTAGACAGTACGTGATGAGTTCCCAACAAGGACAAAACCAGTCTACTGGATGAATATCCACTACTAAACTATACAATAATTAGTGTATGTACATAACGGGTCAGGTGTTTATATCAAGATCGCACCTTGAGTAAAGTAAAATTAACTGTAATACAAATAATTGTATTCAAATTAAAAGGTGAAATGATACAGTTAAACGATCGCTGGGTAGGCAGGTGATGAGAAAAATTATTTAGACTAAGGTTGCGTTCTTATTATAAACACAAATCCAATTTTATATATATATATATATATATATACATATATATATATATATATATATATATATATATATATATATATATATATATATATATATATATATACATATATATATATACATGTTTTGAAGGATTTTTGCGAAGCATTCTGCACACGAGATGATATTATGTAAAAATATTAGTTAGTATATAACTGAAAATTGTGTGTTGTGTATGGCTGGTTGGCTCAGCGGTTTGAACACAAGATTCCGAAGCAGGCGTGCCCAAGTCCGAGCCTTGTCCGTGGCCAATTACGGTCAGTACGTGATGAGCCCTCAATAAGGACGAAACCGGTCTACTGGATGAATTGCCTTTTCTACACTATACAATTCTTAGTTTATACTGACATGTGTTTATATCGAGACCGCAACCTTGATTATAATAATTGTTATCACCACCCGCGCAACCAATGTTCGTTTAAGTACATTATATGTCTGACTACTAATGGTGAGAGCCGCAAATCTAATGTTGCTTTGTATATATAGACATTGCGGTTTGATATTGGCTAGCCTGTTTGCCGTCGAACTCTGATGATTATCATGGAAGGTCGAAACGCGAGTACGTGTGACTGACGAAAGTTTTGCTATTTTATTCGTCGACTGGTTAAGTATAATGGGTTAGGTGTTTATTTAAAGCTCGCAAACCTGATGTAAAGAAAAAGACGGTAGATTATGTTTTGTTTGTTAGTACGCTTCTTAACTAATTGCCGTTTCTGTAGTTATTTAAATGGCTAATAGTGATAGGACCACGTACGTATGACACATAAATTAATTTATTTTTTGTATATTGCCAATTATAACACGTTTTGCACCCGAATACAAATGCCACTTTTATGAAGTTTTGTCACAATATAGTACTTAGTGTAAGGAAAATAACTTTTAACACCAATTTTTCATAAATTGGTTGCTGGAAGCGACTAGATGTTTATGTAAGTACGCTTGTTCGAAAACGAATATTCTCTCCAAGATGTGATAGAACAGGATTTCCATTGGGACGAATACAAACTCAGCCCGATCGAAGACAAAACGGAAATGGAAATTGTGATCAATCGGATCTTTATGAAACTGTCGGTGCAAAACTACAAATCGCATACGCAAAACGCGGCATGTGAAAATATGAAGCTGGCACTCCGCAATCAAATTTCAAAAATATACTTGGAAAATTAATGGCTAGGTTGGGAGCATATGCGATATTGTATCTGAGAAAAGGCTAACTGAAATATTCTGTTTTGACGCACATCGTGCCTATTTAGATGTAGCATTTGTGCAAATTAAGCTTACGTCATCTGTTTGTGTGAGATTCTGTACTTTTTATTTAGGATTTAATTCTGTGTCTGGTCTAAAACCACTGGGAGATATCCTTTCAGAGCCGCCCTGCCGCACACTACACTATGCACAATTTTCAGTTATATACTAACTAATGTTTCTTGGTTAGTCATTTTTCTTTAAGGTGGAGCTCATACAGCATCTATTTAGATCCGAAGTTCCAACTAACCATCTCCAATCTGTCATTATTGAACAGAAATCAAACTACATGGCGAAGTTGTACTGAAATGAACATTTATATGATTAAACGAAAGTTGGTTGCGCGGACGATGATAACAATTACTAGAATCAATGTTGTCATCTTGATATAAACACCTGACCCATTAAGTACACACATTTTTCAGTATAAGCTAAGAATTGTATAGTAGAGTAAAGGTAATTCATCCAGTAGTCCGATTTCTTCCTTATTGGGAGCTCATCACGTACTGATCAGAATTGGCCACGGACAAAGCTCGGACGTGGGCACGCCTGCTTCGGAATCTTGTGTTCAAACCGCTAAGCCAGCCTGCCACACACAACCCACAATTTTCAGTTATATACTAACTAATATTTCTGAGTTAGCCATTCATTTATTTTGATGTTCATTTCAGTACCACTTAATCATGTAACGTAGTATCTGTTCTATAATAACAGATTTGGTCCGTTTAGTTGAAGCTTCAGGGCTAAAGGGACATTATATGGTCTCTCTAATCAAATAACTGAAAAGTGTGTATTGTGCGGCATTATGTACAAACATTTTTCAGTATAAACTAGATATTGTATGGTGTGTAAAAGACAATTTATCCCGGAGAACGGTTTTTTCCTTTTTGGGAACTCATCACGTAATGTCCAGAATTTGCCGCGGGCAGGACTCGAACCTGGGTACGTCTGCTTCGGAACCTGGTGCTCCAACCACACCCTGTTGCATACTACACACAATTTTCAGTTATATACTAACTAATGCGTCTTGGTTAGCCTTTCCTTTAGGTAGAGCCTATATAGCATCCATTTATACATAAAGTTCCAACTAACCTTCTACAATCTCTTATTATCAAATAGGTACCATGTTACATTGGGAAGTGGTATTGAAATGAACATTTTTATAATTAAACGAACATATGTTGCACCAGCGGTGATAACTATTACCTTTTAATCAAGGTTGCGAATTTGATTTAAACACCTCACCCATTATGTAGATACATTTGTCAGTATAAACTAGGTATTTTATAGTGTGGAAAGTGAAATTCACCCAGTAGACCGGTTTTGTCCTTATTGGGATCTCAGCACGTGATGACCAAAACGGTCTACTGGATTAATTGCTTTCTGAGTTTTGAGTGCAGCTCTGATCATACTAATGAGTCACCAGTAATCAAGACATGCGTGTATACAGGAGATTAAGCCTTTTCATGCAGAATTAGGCATATCCTTCCTATTAGAACAAAATTATTGATAGGTATGCAATAGCTATCACATAATTGCAATTAAAGCTGTCAATAGCGGACCCTGCTTCAGAGAATATTGATTTAAAAAAGTGATTAAATTCCATACCATATCTTTTTCATTAAAATTCCTATAAAAGACGGCAGCATTTGTTTTGTTTCTTAGATATGCAATATGTAGGATGCTAAGGACATTATCTCTTTGAATTTTCATTGCATAAAATACAATTTGAAACATAATCCGTTAATGCAAATAGGGGGTGGTGGCATTGCGAATAAACGCGTGACATTTTCGCAAAGAAAATTTATTAATTTTTAAATAACATTATGATCATTTATGTATTATACATTCCTTAAATGAGTACTTACAAGCCAATCCATATATAAAAAATAATGCCAAACTGAAAAGGAAAAACACGCTAAACTTTCAGTGAAGGCACAAAGGTTTCGAGTTTAGACTAAAGTTACATGTATCTACAAGTCGCAATAATAGGCGTAGTATATAGGCATTAAAAGATTAATTAAAATTTTAATATAACAATAGCATTTTTCGGCTACGCTTATTTAACAAAAGGCAGCTTAAGGTGTCAACATTAGAGCAAATTAAAAATAGTATACCTGTGGTTCTTTTTTTCTGGTTGCGCAAAAACTGGCGGTGAAACGGATTGTTGGCGTTGCTTATGAGATCTAGAAGACGGGGTGGATGTGGTTACCGGCAATGATCCCTGAACCGAAGTACGATGCTGATGACTGTTGAAGTTTTTACGATTTAGCTCATTACCACTAATACTTCCGCTTGACAACCGTTCATTATCATTGTGATGATGATAACGGTAGTAATGATGGTGCTGATGATTAGGATGATTGTTGGATCGTAACACGCTTCTCGATGACATGTTACCAGAAGCGCTTGAATTCACGATGTTTCCGTTAGAATCACTTTTTTCTAACCAGTGAGAGCAAACCAAATACAAAAAAACAACATTTTATAGAAAGTACGAATACGTATACATTTTTAATGCTATATAAGACACCTGCAAAAAGCCAATAACATAGTGCATTGGGTGAAAGCACGAGAACAAATTCCTATAAATAAAGGTATGATGATCACTAGATATAAGGACTAAATATTTCAATTGCTATTTATATTTTAAATAAGCATGTTTCCATATCAACAAACCGGAAACCAGATGACCATTATAATATTGCGTCTGCAGTCAGGTACACTAGAGAGTAGTAATGGCAGCAAAATATTTGCATAATGGACAAGATCCAGAATTTTTAAAATTTCGATACGGTTTTCAAACATAAATTCAGATACCAATAATTACAATCATAGGAATCATCATCATCATCATCATTATCGTGTATAGAAAGACATCAGTATTTAAAATCAGATGCTTCACTGTCGTCTAACTATGCATGTAGGTAGTGGTTTTAAACAGACATACATGTTATACGTATCAGAATGCTTAGGATGACAACGATAGATAGACTACTAAAGCTTGGCACCATTTTTATAAGGCAACTCTTTATTATTATTGGTTATTATTAATAACCAATGCAGTGAATAGAGCTCGGTCATTTTGTGTTTTTTTCTCCGAAGCACTAAATCTCATTGTAATTTCACCATGGATTTACATTTTTTCAGTGTTCTTAAACATTTTTGACTGAAAAAATAAAATCTATTGGAGGTACACATGCATGACAACATGCTTTTAGTTTCCAAAACTATTTGGCAAAATATAAACGTTGCTGAAAGTAGTATATAAATAAAGAATCCTATGTTAGTAAACAAGTCTTCTAAATGTGATAACTGATATCGATCAAGGCCAGTGTGTATGGATTTACTCGAGTAACAGGTGTTCAGAAATTGTTGTAATTCTCAATTTGGGTAAACTTTAGCATAAATTGATATCCATCAGGTTAGTATCATGTACCGACTCGGAAACCATAGTGTTAGTACCATGTACCTTTTTCGGAACAATAATGTTGGTATCGGTTACTAACACAATAGCCATAGTGTTAGTATCCTTTACAGACTCGGTATATATATTATATAGTGTGAGTTAGCGTTGAAGTCGCATTGTCGTAGACTATATGATGTTAGCTTCACTATTGCAGGTTTACACATTCGTCTATGAGATTGTACCGTCCTATTATCCCACATTCTTGACCAAAATATATAGTGGTTAAAGGGCGTAATACCGGATCCTACTGGTGAGTCGCCAGTAAGCACGAAACGAATGTGCATGAGATTATACTTTCCGTTCATGCTGCCTTTGGTTTATCCTTCTGGTCACAACTGAACTAATTTTTTACTAGGTTCGCAACACCTAATATATACTTGCAAATATATTAGTTCTCTGCAACAAACAGTATTTAAGTCTTCTAACAAGACAAAATTTTATCTTCTTTAAATCAAATTTGCGAGCTTGAAGTAAGCAACAATCCCATTGTATTTAACCAGTCGTCGAACAACATAACAAAACTACCGCCAGCTGTTGTTCGACGACTGGTTAAATACCTTGGGATTGGTGTTTACTTCAAGCTCGCAAGCTTGATTTAAAGAATTGTTACCACCACCCGCGCAATCAATTATTGTTTAAAATTTTATCTTTACTGTGTATCTAATATATATACACAAAAATACAAACAAATTAACAGAGATCTAGATCTCCCATACGATGTACACCAGAAGAGCCCAGGCCAATAAATCTATTACTAGTACTACTACACAACGTTACACCAGCAAAAAATAATGATTCAATGCCTCATAACCATTAAAGTCAAAGCTAGGCGTTGGTTGTAAATGTACACAAGGTCGCCCAATCCTAGTGAAGCCAATAAAGCAGAATTAACCATACCTTTTCTCTGATAGATTTCACAGACTTGTCATGCAAGTGTCTCTTGGTTAGTGAGGTAACGATGCAGCGTGATTCAATAACTGATATCGCGAATAAAATTACACGGTCACAAGATTTTTCGCCTAACCAATCTGCGATTCCAACCATCCACCGAAGTTGAAAATCACCAACACCACCATCATCATCTTCATCAACATCATTACCCTCAGTTTCATCCTCCACATCATTAGCTTCAGCCTCATTATCATCAGCAGCAGCAACATTATCATCATCTTCACAAATAGAAATGCAGCCAAATTTGAAACCGGTACATCATTGTCGCAGACAAGTGGAAAAACAGAAATAATGATAGTGCTAGCCATGATTATTTTGAGATAAAATAATTCAAGAAAAAAGCTGTCAAGAAATAAATAAAACTGATTTTTGAATGGGCGGTTCTAGCCAAAATGAAGAGAGAGAAATATATCACACATAAATGGCAATATCTGGAACTCAACACTACATTCAACTCAAGTCAAAACAGACTCAACGCCTGGCAACATCCGCACAGCAGATTTGTTCATCGAATCATTTCATTAATAGAACCTACACTTTTATTTAACTTCACCAAAAAGCGACAAGAAGATTTAAAAATAGATTGTTGTAATCATTGTTGATAAGCACGACTCCATGACATATCGCGAGAGGTTTCGAACAGAGTTCTGATGAGAACATGGGCTTCAATTTAGACAAACAGATTCTATACTATCCAACTTGAGTGTTTCTTACTAAAATTGTTTTTACCACGTAACCGTCTGTCCCTGTGACACATTGAAAAATAAACTCAGCATATGACTTTAGTTAAGGCATACGTAAAATATAACATAGCAAACACAATTAATGGTGTCTTATCTGCTAGTCAACCGATGAATACTTATTATCAGATCCCAAGAAAAGGACGCCAGCGTAACATTTTTCGCTTTGCGTTTATATTGGTAATTCACAGACATCCATAATTGAGTGCTATTTAGTATCTAAGATCTTCAACACAGAAGATAAAAAATATCACCATTATGTAAGAAGTCAGGAGTACAAATGCACTATACAAACAAACATTTGGGCGAAATGGGTTTTTACTTTCAGCTTAAGAGGAAGTGGGGAAATGATATTGTGGCTTATATTATTCTCCTTTCACTTTTGTCAGTGATGAAATAAAGTCTTAAATACTATTGATAAATTTACTCAGAATACCGTTTATAAAAAGTATATCCAATAGTAGATTGTGATTCATTACATCAAATGCTAGCCTAGGAGAACGGCAATTGTAGGAAGTCAATATACTTACCTGATCTGCGTTTTGACTAACGCAGCTTTCATTGTTCCAGTAATTTTCTTTATTCATAATATTTCGATCTTCATCAGATGCATTTCACGAAACAAATGAAGCAAGCGCTTGCTTCATTTGTTTCGTGAAATGCATCTGATGAAGATCTACGGTAAAGAAGATCGAAATATTATGAATAAAGAAAATTACTGGAACAATGAAAGCTGCGTTAGTCAAAACGCAGATCAGGTAATTACAATTATTCCAGGTGCGCATCAAGGCAACTCCTTCAAGTCAATATACTTGTTTATGTAACAATACTATCTATATAACCTCGTTCATGTCGATATACGACCTGTTTCTCTCTAATATATTTTTCAAACGAAGTCCTGATATGACATAAAATAATCGAAGTGTGTTCAGATACAATGTAACGAAAAAGCTAATTATTTTTTCTGCATCAATCATGATGCCTTTACCAAAAGTGTGGTTCGAAATCTCGAAGCACCATCAAAGTTAGAAACACTTCTTATAAATTAAACACCAGAAAGCTGCAGTCCGTTATGAATTTTTAACTAATGATGCGTCAATAATTTCTATGGTATCTCTGTACCTCTACTTAGATGAACTTACGTATGCGTGTAATTACATTTCAGAGAACGATTCTCAGGCACAGACACACACATGCACACACATATATTTGCGTTTGAGTGTCTCTCTACCTGAGAAGCGTTCGGCTGAATATAATTACCTAGTGAAACGTCTGTAATAGTTATGAGATCTACCAATAAGTATGATCAAAATCTGTACAAATGACTTGCTTCATTTGTTTCGTGAAATGCATCTGATGAAGATCTACGGTAATGTAGATCGAAATATTATGAAAAAAAATTACTGGAACAATGAAAGCTGCGTTAGTCAAAACGCAGATCGGATAATTTCAATTAATTCAGTATCGCAACGACATTCATTCAAAAATCTGTACTTGTTTGATTATTTATCTAAAATTCTTGGGATGAGGGGAATGTAAAACAAAAAAAATACAGGAATACGGCAGGCTTTGTAGAAACCAAATTTCAGATTATTTTTGAAGATACCGTCCTCTTCCTGAATTATATATAAAAATAAAGTTACTAAGCTATATCTGATCAGTGTACTGAGTTTTATTAGATTTCTGATGAAGGTAGCAGAAATGAAGTACCGAAACGATAAAAAGCAGTCAGCTAGAATGAACCTACAAGCATTTCTTTTGGTTATCAATAATGATGTGGAAGCCTTCGGACTGACGTGACTAATCAGCATCCGGCCAAAACGAAGATTGACACGGCGTGTACTTGGAAATAAAGGTTAATCTGATTACTGCTGAACTACAAGTGAAAATCGAGAAACCACGAAAGAAAATCATAGATATACTAAGTTATCAAGAAATACAATTAAACAATCGTTTATTTCGCGAGTGATGTTTGCATTCATTTAAATCACGTTTGCGAGCACGATATATCTGTACAATTGGACTGGTGTGTGTATCAAGCTCGTAAGCTTGATTGAAATAAATTAACAAAGAACCCCTCAAAAGATATCGAAATAAACCAAAAAGGAAATGATTCGTGTTCTGTAACCTAAAATAAATGAATTTTACTAACATAAAAAAATTAAATTTACCCATTGAAACAACCTAAAATATTAAGTTTACAGAAATATCAAAAAGTAAATTTAAAATTATTTACTGGGGAATATAGTTAAAATTCAATTATAACGGTATATATATATATATATATATATATATATATATATATATATATATATATATATATATATATGAATATATATTCCACAACGTTCCAATAGACGACATAACTAAACGCATAATCGCATTGGACGTGGAAAACCTCATTTTATGTCAATGCGGTAACAAATTGATTTTATTGTTCTGGACAAAGTCCACTTCTCTAAATGGAAAAGCACGCTCACACACTTAACCCTGCTATAAAATAAATGGCATTTTGCTCGCATGTCACATTTTAAACAGGACAAAATATGTTTAGTTACATAAATACAAACAACACTGAATCTAATTTGCCTACACCGAGTTCGTAAGCACTTCGAGAGGTAAAAAGAATCTTCTACTGCATTTGTCAACATATCACTCGTGTCATTCGTATTGAAGGTAATGATAGAAGCAGATGGTAGAAAAATTTCGCATCACGCAAGGTAGCGACAGTTTGACGATGGATATAATCAAAACTATGCCTGCTGCAGAACATATGAACGCCAACGCTGAACAAAATCGCACTTTCATTCGCTTTATTTCTTGTTCACTTCTATATGGTATATGGCTATACACCGGTTTCTTATCAATTGTATAAACATTCACAACGGGTTTCAATATATCTATATGTTTATAATTAACTAGAATATTTATTTTGTAACTGATCCGAACATGTTTATATCAAGATCGCAACCTTGATTAAAATTAATTTTTATAACTTCCCGCGCAACAAATGTTTATTTAATTTTATATATTTAGTTATATTTTTACTACATGTATCTGGAAATATATATATATATATATATATATATGTTTTTATAGGTATGTACGTATGTATACGTAAACATTTTCCACTGCCATTAAATTTACGAAACAAATTGTATACACCGATACCTGACAGAATACAAATTCGGACTAATAAGTACTGAACAATATGCCTAGTATAAGATATTATTATTGACCGAATTTCACTCACGAGAAAAGGAGTTATAGATTAAGAGCAGAGGATCCATCTAATTCAGCAAATCATTCGGACACTTTTGACAGTCGATATGGTGTATAACAACGAATTTAGACCGCAATAAACACACACATACATGTTCGCGCAAAAACTGACGTCAAAACAAACTAGAGAATTTTGAAAAACTAATGATCTTCAACTACATAACGAGAATATTGGTAACCTTTAAATGACGTTATATACATATTAGGCAAGAAATTATAAAAACTAAACATAAGATCATAATCAGGATGCCTAAATTTAGCTAGTCAGAATGAGAATGAATTCATTATACTAAAATAACATGATCGATATTACTGCTGTGTAATTTCGGTAACAAAATCACACTAAATACGCTCGTATGACCAGTTAAATTTAAAAAAACTACAGTGACGTTGTAACTATCACTAATATTTCGAAGCCATGATGTAGAGCTCTGGAGATTACTGGCAGTCATACAACAAACTGGTAGCTTACTGTGGTTACATAAGCGTAGCTAGTGATGACTAACCGAAGTAGAGTTGATGAAGTTCTAACAAAGGCAGCGCGTCCAACCTGAATTAGCAGCGCAAATGTCCGCTTGCCAAAACTCATGACAACGTTCCAACAACGTATAGAAGAAGACTAGATTACTTAGAATATATATTGTCTAATGTAGGATTTGCTTATAAAAACCAGCCAATCATAGTAAATTAAAATCCCGACCATTTAAAAACTTTCATTAATGTAGATTGTGATTAACAGAAGTAAAATAATCGAGCTTATTAAATCTAATGATTACCGTTGGCCAAAAATTGATACCAATTAGGCAACTGATTTAAGATTTTCTCAAAAACAATTATATTAAAAATAAAATGGCACAGGTATAAGCAATAGGCAGAGAAATTCCATTTAAACGGCTGTAGCCCACTCTATCACTGCTTATGCTGAGAAGATTTGGAGAAATTTCTTATAAACCGTTGGTCGAAATGAACTTGTCAAGCATTGACGGGTCATCAATTGAAATCGTGATATGATCGAAAAGGATCAACGGCGAATGTTAAGCATTGTGAGCATATCTCCGCGATAATACATGGATCACACTGAATCCTGGAAAGTGAGAGTAACTTTGGTTAAAGTCGAGCAATGTGCACTCATTGTACGAAGCGTGGTACAATAGATACAGGAGGATAAAATACAATACGAAATATAAATATTACCATGTTGTGTAAAATTGTTAAACCAATGTATCGATTCCATCTTGAAATATGCCCGTGCTAGGATACGATGACAAAACTACTTAGAATTGCTACGCAAATAGCAAGTCGAGAACAGTTGGTAAGATTGATTAGTTGGCATGTATGCTCATGTCTTGGCAATCACATGCATGCTATACAGTAAAAACCTCAATGAAGCTGTATTTCCGATGTCATCTAACCTTAAAGCTGTCTTGGCAATAATTGTGTGTATAGCTCTAGATTGCCTCATTTTTGTTTGTTATCTAGGTAAATATCAACATCGGAACTAAATTCACCGCTTCGTTTATTGTTTTCCGTAAAAATGTTTGGTTTTCTCTAAATTATTATTTTTTTCTTTCAATTTGCAAACATTATTCTTTATATCAAGTTTAATTAATTCATTTTTTTCATGGTAATATAGCACTGGAGCATGGGTGTCGTTGATGATGTGTGACATGCAATAAATAATATATTGAGAAGATGTAACTGATTAAGGAACACAATAACAGTTTAAGTAACAATGTTAAACGAATCGTTGAAAAATCCATAAAAATTAATTGGTTAAACACTATCACCGCTACATTTGTAACATGAGGCCAAACTGCTTGGAATTGCTAGTCAAATAACTTGACATGTAGCATTAGAAGAATGAGATTTAAAATTTCAATTAGGCAAAGAATCAATCCATTATTAAGTATTCGATTGCCAAAATAAATAAAACGTTAAATAACAAACTAATGTGTCACATTAAAGTAAAAGCATTGCTTTAAAATGATAAGTTTAGGTCACATTTCGTTTTTCAACATTTTTATACGAATGACGTACAATCAAATAGAAACAATGAAAGTATCAAAATTTAAGGGCAATTAGATTACTGAAGCGGATTAAATAATCGAAATCAACAATAACTTTCCTAAATGATATCGCTAAAAAAATTTAGAATTCCTTACAGAAGAAACTGTAATGTTAATTTTGCAAATTTTTCACTAGCTTACCTACGATAGATTTCGAATTCGCAACCCCAGTCATATGCGAAGAGTTTAAGTCGACAACGATGAACGGTCCTTGACTGACTGCTCCACCATCAGAGTGACCACGTCTTGCCAAAGAACAGGAACTCCCTGAAATAGATCCTGTCGAATGAGCTATGATAACAGAACTAGAATTCACACCTGGTTTTGTATTTCCCACAGGACTTGTCGAAGTGGATGATTTATTTGGAGTCGCTGTAGCTGTTGGACTCAATATTGACGTCATACTGTCCTGACCAATTCGAACAGATTCGTTAAGTGATACAATCTTACACAGTTTGTCTTCAACGCTGTCGCAATAATACTCCGAGTGTGCTTCACCCAATTCAATATTCACTTCGTCAAACACTGACCGATCAGAGGATTTGTTTACAGATAGATCACTCTGATAAAAAAGTTCACGTTTATACCTTGTGCTCTCTGGATTTTCAATAAATGTGCTAGCTGTGAGTGGTATTGCAGCCGAGGTAACCAAAACAGAGGTACTTTTCGGTCGGCCAATATGACCTGGCTCTATATTCGAAGACAAGTCGATAGAACTACAAAAATAAAAATGGTCAAACAGGACATATATTTTAACAAAAATTGATTGCGCGGGTGGTGGTAACAATACTATAAATCAAATTTGCGAGCTTGAAGTAAACACCAATCCCATTGTATTTCACCAGTCATCGAACAACATAATAAAACTACCGCCAGCCGCAACGCACTGACGCGTTTCGACCTTCCATGATTATCATCAGAGTACTACGGCAAACTGTCTATCGAGGATCAAACCGCCTTGAATATATATGGAAATCAAATTTAAATATGCGGCTCTCACATCTAGCAGTCTCGCATACATTGAACCTGACTGGAAATGTCGGCTGCACAATTTCTATGCAGCCACGAACATTAACTGTTTGCAACTTTCGTCACATATACATATATAGGCAATACAATTTAACAATAATTGATTGCACGGTTGGTGGTAACAATTTTTAAAATTCAGTTTTCGAGATTGAAGTAAAAACCAAACCGATTGTATTTAACCAGTCTTCACACAACATAACAAAAAATAAAATTTAAATCAAACAATTATTGTTAAATTGTATTGCCTATATATGTATATGTGGCGAAAGCTGCAAGCAGTTCATGTTCGTGACTGTATAGAAATTGAGCAGCCGTCGTTTCCAGCCAGGTTCAATGTATGCGAGACTGCTAAAGGTGAGATCCGCATATTTAAATTTGATTTCCATATATATTCAATGCGGTTTGATCCTCGGAAGTCAGTTTACTGTCGTACTCTGATGATGATCATGGAAGGACATATATTAACAAACGCACCAAGTTTAAGCTGAGCTAGTCAAAATAAACCCTTTTAATAGTGATATGAACGAAATCTGTGTTTCACGAGGTGCCGATGAGGAAAATTGAATTGGAGCCAAATCAAGCAAATCGGTTGGCAAATTTTGAACTTTGGTGTTGATTCCTAATGCTCAGCATATTGCTACGTGAATCCCCTACTATACAAGCATAAGTTAACTAATGTGTATAATAACCGCCAACTCCTGTTTCAGAATTTCACAGAGGCATTGACATCCAGTCTTGTTTTAAAAACCTGAAGTTTGATACTTAAGTAATTGAACAAGTGATTCTAGTGAGTGTATAACATTGTAGACAATAATATTTTGCATGTTGTGAATGGACACGATTTTGGGAGAATTACTGTCTTCAAGACTATTATGACGAGCAATATAAACTGTTATGTTTATTTGGATAGTCCCACTAAATCGAAATAATGCCTCAACTGGTTTATCTAGACATAATGAAAATCGTGGAACCCGTATCAAACTCTTACTTATGTGAACTATTTAAACGGATGAGGAACATAACTTTAAAAAAATTTCAGACTATAAGAACGAGTGGAATAAAGGATAGAGTGAAAACTTGTTGAGAAACAGAATAGGTTTAATACTATAATGCACTACACTTATGATACAATTCGTTTAATTCTTGTACTCAGTCGCACACTCGAGTGTGTAACCGGCATCGGCGATACCATATATATGCTTTTACGCTTCCTATTTTATGCCGCGCAAGATTTCATTTCATTTATAATGAACGTATTCCGCCACAAATTGTTCGATTACTTGAAGCTTTTTATCTTGAATATTTTGTCTGTAAATAAATTAGCTAGAATCTTTCATGAACTATGCGAGTGGCTAAGGCATTCGACAAGGACTTGTAATAACTCCGACTTCGTTTAATTATCCTGTCAGTGCAGCCTAGTCTAATGTCACCTCAAGTGCATATTGCTGATTACGGCTGTTTTGATGGTGAAATTGAAGACAACCTCTATAGGGTCATTAAATGCGCCAAAGAAGTGTCCATATGATACGGTCTCAAGCTAAACACCTGTAAAACGGCCACTATAGTTAATTCTGAGCAGAAACCTAAAGTTCTAATGAACTGAGCCCTACATAAATATACTGGAACAATTTTTTAAGATATTTATCATGAAATGGGATTAAATCATATACAGTGTCTCACATGCACAGAATAGAACCTAAAATATGTTGTAATTGATGTTTAGAATAATGGACGCAAAATTTAACAGTAATTTGTGTGATTAGCGAAAGGCCGCCGCAAGCCAGTTAACCCGAATGGCATCACCACGGATCCCAAATAATCAAATTCATTGCTAAAAGGCAGCAGAGACCCGACCGGAAAGTTTAGGTTCCGGATAACAATTGCCTATAACAATTCAGTTAACGCATTCTTCATAATTTAAGCAACCACAGGTTGCGCGAGTGGTGAAAAATAAGAACCTCGATAAGGTGGTCGAAGTGAAACAAAAACTAGTCAACCTGTCTAACCGAACACAATGAAAATGATAGAACTCAAATAGATTAACGTACTTTTCCGTTTCGACCATATGATTACATGTTGACATCACCATAGCTAACTGCGCAAAACGTTTTAAAGTTTACCTTACTAGTTTGTTTGTTAATAGTTTGATCAAATGCCCCGGCTGTCTTCTTCAGACCTACGCTCATTTCAGTCTATTAACACTGTGCTTTGGTTAGTGTAAAGGATAATCTAGTTGAGATTAATAAGTTATAAAAGCCGAATACAAAAAGCTTAGCTATAAATGTCAAATTCTAAGAATATGGTTATAACCTCGATAAGGTGGTCGAAGTGAAACAAAAACTAGTCAACCTGTCTAACCGAACACAATGAAAATAATAGAACTCAAATAGATTAACGTACTTTTCCGTTTCGACCATATGATTACATGTTGACATCACCATAGTTAACTGCGCAAAACGTTTTAAAGTTTACCTTACTAGTTTGTTTGTTAATAGTTTGATTAAATGCCCCGGCTGTCTTCTTCAGACCTACGCTCATTTCATTCTATTAACACTGTTCTTTGGTTAGTATAAAGGATAATCTAGTTGAGATTAATAAGTTATAAAAGCCGAATACAAAAAGCTTATCAATAAATGTCAAATTCTAAGAATATGGTTATAATCATTTTCTAAATTTTAGATAAAAAAACGCGACAATTATCTAAAGATACCATTCAATTTTTTGATAACCATTGTTGGATTGCGGGTCGATTTCTATTACTGATTGAGTTTCCCTGTTCTCAATTTGACTATGGTTTAGCCTTTTCACGTTCCGACTTTTCCGTTTTATATTGCTGGACTTTTTTACACAGCACTTCCCACGTTGTCTACAAAAAATGATAAATACACCCGAAGGTTTGCAACGATTAGATGTTGAAGAGGAATGCCTGAGAGATTGAGAATCAAACTCATCCGAAGCAGACTCAGAGGAGCTGCTGCTATTACAACTACTGTTGTAATTATTATCGTTCTTACAGAGATTATTGAACGCCCACGCAGAGACAGAAGTTAGGCGTCCAATGCAACTACAGTTCGCCGGACGACGCTTTAGTTCTCTTGAATGATTCGGTTGACATTTTTGATTAAACTGATGCTGATGACGACAGTGGGATGAACGTTGATGTTTCTGATACAAATAACGACTTCTGTGCCGACACCTCGATCTATTAGGCCCTCTGGAAACTGGAACAGATAGTTTTGGCTCAATTAATATTTCGCTGACACAAGTAGCTTGGCCACTAAGTGCGCCGCTGCTAATTGTCTCTGCACCTGAGCAGTTATCGAGAAGTGAGTTACTGCTCTCAGGCTTTATCGAAGCAGAGCAACGTGCTCGACATTCGAAAATAGCCTGATTATTCCTATACGTTGTAAGTAAAACAAATATATTTGTAATATAAAATTATTGAAAACTAAAACATAACAAGAACGATGCATATCATAGTTAAAAAGTTAGAAATTAAAAAAACCACGAATTTCCTGAAGGTTGATAATAATCACATGAATCATGCTTCCCGGGTTGAAAATTGAGATGGATTTCTTTATAAAGAATTAAAGAGTTGCGTAAATAATACCTACGAGGAATCAATTTAGGATAAAACCAATTAAATCTAAATTTGTCTTTCACGAAACAGTTAGACATATGACGCACATACTTTAAAGGTAATTAGGAAGAGATTTAAAAAATGAATAACCAATTATGAAGGATTATATATTTGTTCAACTACGGTTTGTTGAGCAAAATATAATTTTCCGGAGCTTTCGTAAGTGTAAAAGCGCTTAGGTGTCCTTCTCATGTGCAGAAAAAGAAAGAACTGAGGAGATTTGGTCCCAGTTTTCGTAAGTCTAAACTACGAGTAAATAGAAGAAAATTGACAAGGCTAGTGTATTCCATAAATAAAGAGTTAGAATATGAAGCAGTGTTGCGAGCAAGAATCTGGTGTATTTTGTGTATTGGATGAAGTAAGCCTTTTTACAAGAATGCGATTTCTGAGGATTTATAGAACTATTGCTTTAATACGATGGGATAAAGTTTGTACAGCCCAACCGCCCTACATTCATAAATACATTATACAGCTGTGTCTAAGCGAAATGCCAGCTTCTAACGAGGAGTCGCCAAAAACCATGAATCTCATATGCGCATGACTAAACACCCTTTATTCACAATAACTATGGCATGCCCATTTCGTCCTCTTTGAACATGCTTCTAGGTATGCCATAACTAATACATAATGCATATATGTTAGTTCTTCGTTCAGCATACTATCTTTTTACGACACTACGCACGCATTGAATTCTAGGCAGATATCATTACTATTTGGATTTTCGGTTTTCTACTACACGGTTATTCGGATTTGTTCACAATCGTACACCGATTTTCGTGAAGGCTGTAGTCCGGCGTAGCTTCAACGTACTGCTTTTCATTCAAACGTTGGTGTCGCATATTTTGTGGCGTCTGAACAAATGAGGCTGAATGGGTTCGCTTAAATGGCGTGTTGCTTCTCTTTTTCGTGGCAGATCAGATATTGTATTGCATTTATGGCATTTTGCAACGCCCAACGAGGGTTCTTTTTGGTCAATCTGCAGTGCTTCTTAAATGTTCAATATTCATTCTAACTACTTATTTTGTGCATTTGAAAATTTAGTTGTGCCCAAAAGATTTTTAAATAATTGCGTATTTCACGATTTTTGTCACTACACTTTCGATATATTCGCGTTAGGAAGCAGTAGCAGGCCGCACTTCGAAGCGAAAAACGCGGTTTATTTACCGATATATTTGTTATATCTAGGTTACATATACTTCATTCATCTTACAAGATCCCAGCTCTTTTCGTGAATCACATACCAATGAAGTCAGATTGTGACCAGGTCGAGGTTATACAGATATTATTTTTACCTTTTTTTCTATACTCCAGTGGTGAATTTGAATCAATGGATCACAATGTTTTATTCGATATGTCGAAAATCCGTATGCCCGCAGAATTTGTAAATATATCTGGTTGCGTTAAGGCATAAACGAATTATCAAACAAGTTTAAATCTAAATATGTATTAGGTGTTGCGAATCTAGTAAACTATTAGTTCAGTTGTGACCAGAAGGATAAACCAAAGACAGCATGAACGGAAAATAGAATCTTATGCAAATTCGTTTCGTGCTTACTGGCAACTCATTAGTAGGAGCCGGTATTACGCCCTTTAATCACTATAAATTTGGGGAAGTAATGTGGGATAATAGGACGATACAATTTCGTAGACGAATGTGTAAACCTGCAGTAGTGAAGCTAACATTATATAAAGTCTTGAAAATGCTACTTCAATGCTAACTCACTCTATATAATATATATACCGAGTCAGTAAAGGATACTAACACTATGGCTATTGTGTTAGTAGCCGATACCAGCATTATTGTACCGAAAAGGTACATGGTACTAACACTATGGTTTCCGAGTCGGTACATGGTACCGACATGATGGATATCAATTTATGCTATAGTTCACCGAAATTGAGAATTACAACTATTTCTGAACACCTATTACTCCAGTAAATACATACACTCTGGCCTTGATCGATATCAGTTATCACATTTCGCGATAAGCATGACATCATTCAACTTGCATATATATTAGTTCTCCGCAACAAACAGTATTTAACTGTTATATATTGAAATTTAAAATTATTATTATATATTACTTTATAATGTCCAACGCCTTAGAATATTGCACATTATATTTTTTTTATTTTGCGGCAATGCGAAACGGTCTACTGTTTTGCCAACATACTAAATGTTTAATTTATACTATGCTGGCACACTTCGTGAAAAATCAAAAAGCCTGCCCATTCTCTAGACGACATGTTATGTATCTCATAAACATAAATGGTAAAACAGGGAAGTCCCGAAACACCAATAACACAACATCCAAGAGTGTTCAGTTTCTGACAAGTTTCAAGTATATAACCATATTTGTCTTTTTACCAATTTAATCGTTTTAAACTTCTGCATTTTGTACGTAGGTATAATTAAACTGCATATTTTTTTTAATTTTGAAATTTCACCGAATAAAACACCAACTCCAGCTCTCTTCAGACCAGTAAAGCATTCTAAAGCAATAGCGAATGAAGTAGCTGCAATTGTCCAATGATAATAAATATATAACAGGCAAACTTTAGAACATAATAGATATTAAACAATCGCCTGATTCAAATACATTTCATATTAATAGAAAAGAAAAATCCCGTTAAAGCGTGTGCAATAATTGGGCTAATCAGAATGAGATATTGATAGATATTAGGACGACTGAATAATTTAGTTTACTAAATAGAAGATATTCAATAATTAGGCAATTTTCAACCAGTATGTCAGATTGAAAACACTTCATGATATATCTAATGAAAAAGCACCGCCTACTTAATTTATCAGAATTACGGGATAAGAGCTGAGTACGACTACTACATTATGTAATCCCTACAATATGTCTATTTCTAAATTGAGGCAAAGGGTCATATCTGGAATAAGTTCTGCAAACACTTTAAAACGAGACATTTCAGCGAAAAAGTTACCTATATTAAAAGCCAAAGGAAAAATTCACTCTGTGGTAGAAAAATATCCCACATTCAAATAGATGTCTGAATAAAAATGTCTAATCGCTGATCTTTAAAAATAGTACCTGAGTGACAGAATTTCGCCGGAAGCATCATTGCTACTAAACCGATCACCATCAGCAACACAATCGTAAATAAATGCGTCACTTCTAATACTACAACTCCCATAAGCAGCGGTTACTGACTTGCGTTTAGTCAAAGTGGGCTGTGAGACTAACGAAACTCTCGTAAATTCAGATGAGACAACGGGCGAGCCGAATGCAGTTGAAACTGAAGAGGAGGACGACGGAAGGAGAGGAGATGATAGACTTAGTGCTTCAGTACACTGGTCATCAAAGTCATCTATTAACGAACACGTAGCAGTACACAGTTCAGATTCAGTGTTCTTGCTGTCACTTGGCTCCTCTTGAACACATGCTTTGTTTTTAAGGCTATTTGATGTGCTTGAAATAATATTTTTTGGAAATTGAAATAGTGAAATAGATTTTTGTCTTCTTCTTGATGAATTCACGTCTGTTTTGTCATTAAATAAACTCAAATCATTTGCTATACTATCCTCAATTTTGGTTGGGGATAAAAAAGAGTCTAGTTTTGCATAAACGACTGAAGATGAGGACTGTGTAGACGGCAATGATGATTCACAGAAGGCAATGTTGCATTCGCTGAAACTTATCGGAATTGACGAACCACTCGGCGACCAGGCACAGTTCCGAGGGTGCGAACCCAGCCGTTCTTCTGAACTCTTGACACAGAAAATTTACCAGGAAATACATTATTTGTCAAAGAATTATTTAAAGAAATAATAAATAATGACCAATGCTAATAAATGTCAAAACAGGGAATCTCAAGTAATACTGATAGAAAATCTTACTTTGCTACTACCAACTAAGTTGCAAAAAATATGATCGCACAATTCGCACCTTCGTATATATTTGTTCGTCTTCACGTAAGAAGTACAACATTAGAATATACAACATATTGATGGCGGTAAAGTTATAAAGAACAAAAACGTAAACACTGCAAATATATTTATCGTTTCCACTGCAGTAAGATTAGAAACGTTAACCAACTTGGATCTTGTAGAATTGCAAATATTTTAAACACCACTTACATACGAACTAAAAAGTCAACGAAATTTATCATCAAAGATACCAAAATTGAAAACTAAAATATGGAAAGCATTTACTCTCACAACTCTCACAACAGCTACTGCATCGCCGCTACATATTCATGAAAAATTACGATTTTAAAATAATGACAAAATGCTAAGAAGTTAAATTTTTAAAATGCTACAGGAGTATGATTTTACGAGGCAGTACATATATCCCGGCTGGATATATTGAGGTATTAACAATACAGCTTCCTTAAAACCTTAATCAAATCCATATGTACATAAAAAATATAGATGCACGAAAACATTCATACATACCAATATACACGCACACGCATACTTCCGACTATTGGCGTGTAGAAATACCAACATTCAAACGTATATGAAAACATGCATACACATATACATAAATGCATACTCTAACGCATTCATAGAAATGTGTAAAATTACGTACATAGACGGATGTATGCATACAAGTCAACATTCACAGAAGCATATATATATATATGTGTGTGTGTATGTGTGTATGTGTGTATATGCTGCTATACTACTATACAACATTCAATCACCATGATATACTGATGCACCCTTGCCACATAACCGCGAGATTAATGGTTATGCGTGGGCTATTAATAAAATCTAGGTCACATATACAGGCAAGAGCACATATACAATAACATGGATACTTACAAATATAATCCGAGATTAAGATCATCCACACGCCAGGATTAAAGGGTTATAAAAAAATTAATAATAATTGAGGCTTCTACGTATTCCAGATTTTTGTAATTAGTTTCTCTTATGCAGTGATGTTACAGTGCAACAAAATCAAGTGCATTATATCACAAGCAATAGTGTCGAGCATGTAAATATTGACCTACATATAACGTCTTTCGAACCATCGCTTCAAAACTTTGTAAACTGGAAGTGAAAGCAGTGTATGGGACTTAAATGGCTACAAGTATCTTAATCTACATTATTATCATTACCATTATCATCCTTATCCTGTTCACAAGCAACCATCAACATGTATATCCATGCAAAAGCCAATAGTAACTAAAGTTTCACCGCCATATAACCATAAAAGTAACACAAAACAAGAACTTTTAAATAAATAACGACAAAATAATAATTTAATCATACAAATTATTAGTGAGACTTATGAGAGTGAGAGCACCTAGTTACTATGAGTATATTTATCTAGATAACACACAGAAGAGGCAAACTAAACCTCAGCACAACACCATTGTTTTGTCCACCTATGTTGGATGGTCCACGTACTTGTATGTCTTACGTGTTTATTATTAGCGTATCGTCTAGACGAGCCTTAATTATGCCTAATTCTGCAGTTAAATTATTCATTTGAGAAGTCAATGCCTGAATCAACGTTTCCAACCCATCAGAAGACATATTAAATGTACCACAAATGCTTTATTTTTACTCGATTATATATAGAATTTTGCTCGCACCACGTGCATCGATTTAATAAAACAAATTTACACATTAATTAATTTATGTTCACTTCAGCTCGAAGTCTGCTTTTCTCATTGGGCTGACTGCTTCATTCTTATACGGGCGCTTCTGCGTGGAATTTCTGTTGAAATAATGTTTGTCCTAGATAAGACCCCCTTTGTTCATTATTTGTCTTAAAGGTGGCCATTGCCACAACCATTATGTTAATTAATGCTAAGCAACATGTGCAATATAGCTTTCTTGTGGTTTTCACTGTATTACGTCATAAACAAAACCAAAATTCGCAGCTGATTCTACCCTTCTAAGAAAAGTACGTAACGAAAATAATTTTACTAGAAATCTGAAACATCATTACTTAGCTCGACTTGATGCCATATCGCGCAGAATTTCCAACCAAAAAATATGATGAGCACGCGGATCGCATCCTGGCAGACAAGTGGACCCTATAAATCCCATTTTTTAACTTTAACCGTTTCTGTCATGTACAAATTTTCCAGCGTGGTTCCTACGCCTATCTGGTGCTGGACGAGGGAACAGAGATTTACTGGGCAATCAAACTGAAGGTATAAACAAAACGTGATCTAGACAATGTAGTTGATGGTGCCTTATTAGATTTCCTAACGAGGAGGACTTGTTGGCCGATCTAAAAATTCGTCTACGAATGCCAGCGTTATTCTTTTGGTAACCCACATGTGCGATGCATATCAAACAACGATGGTAGAATTCTTTAAATCAAGTTTGCGAGCTTGAAGTAAACACCAATCCCATTGTATTTAACCAGTTGTCGAACAATATAACAAAACTACCGCCAGCTGCAACGCACTGACGCGTTTCGACCTTCCATGATCATCATCAGAGTACGACGGCAAACTGACTATCGAGGATCAAACCGCATTGAATATATATGGAAATCAAATTTCGATATGCGGCTCTCACCTCTAGCAGTCTCGCATACATTGAACTTGACTGGAAATGTCGGCTGCACAATGTCTATGCAATCACGAACATTAACTGTTTGCAGCTTTCGCCACATATACATATATAGGCAATACAATTTAACAATAATTGTTTGCGCGGGTGGTGGTAACAATTCTTTAAATCAAGTTTGCGAGCTTGAAGTAAACACCAATCCCATTTTATTTAACCAGTCGTCGAACAATATAACAAAACTACCGCCAGCCGCAACGCACTGACGCGTTTCGACCTTCCATGATCATCATCAGAGTACGACGGTAAACTGACTATCGAGGATCAAACCGCATTCAATTAGGTCAAAGAAAAATGGAAAATCTTGATCCAACGTCATTTTCAGACAATCAGCTAATTGAAGGCTTAAAGAAGAAGGGACAAGTGAGAACCCATCAATTGAGGCCAAAAATTACATCATCTGAATATGAAGGAAGTTCAAGATTTTACCGACCTATGAGTGCTATCAATTGTCCCGCACAAGAAAAATGCGGTCAAATCCACAACTTACTTTAACGTAGAAATATTATCTATACAAAGTCGTCCTGACATGAATCCGGCTTGTTCTTGTCTACTATGTGATTGAGTTTGCTTACATCTATTTGGAGTTTAATCTTATTTATTTTCCCGGATTTTTTTAGTGCAATACCACAAAGGAAAAGAACATTTTCTGAATCGACATAAGTTTTCAAAAAGAACGACAATCCTGGATGCAATTACCTGATCTGCGTTTTGACTAACGCAGCGTTCATTGTTCCAGTAGTTTTCTTTTGCTAAAATATTTCGGCTAAACTTATCGATAGCCTTCATTAGTTGCAATTTACATCACAAGTTTAACAAACGAAACTAATGAATCAATTTTAGCAAAAGAAAACTACTGGAACAATGAACGCTGCGTTAGTCAAAACGCAGATCAGGTAATTTTAATTAATCCAGGTTCGCAAAACCTATCTTCATTCAATCCCGGATGCAACTACGCCATCTTTAACTAAATGCTACATATATTTGAGTTCAGCGTTGCTTGAAGGCTGGAGGATGCTACATTTCGCACAGCGTCTTACCCTACGTTTGAAGTGTGTGTTACTTAAATAGAAAATATTTTCCACGCGGCTAGCCAACAGCCGTTCACCATTATCGTTGCGTGTCGAGCTTCAAGAGTGTCTTCCACCTAAATGAAATTCTGTGTTACTTAAGCATCAAGCTTGACAATTCATGTAACCTATATCCAAGACAATATCTAAACTTCTAGCTCTACTTAGTAAAGAGATTATTTCGGAGCAAAACGCGTTTTTCCTTTCGTCTGTGCTGCAATAGGTTGGACAATATACAGATGCAATGAAAAGGCAACGTTGATTAATGTTTTTTGCATTGATTTTAGTATGTGTTTAAATGAGCCGTACAAAGCCAGCAATTTGCGGAGATCCATTCAGCTTAGTAATCTTCAGCACGTATGATAAGGACCATACGGACGCCCAATTTACCGGCTTGAGAAAATTCCGTGGAACCAGAAGTTCGAAACCAAACAACGCGTAGATAAGGACAATGCATTCAGTTCCGGAATATATGTAGCATCCTGTATTCTGATTTCAGATACACAACAAAACGATTTCTAATTTCTAAGAGCTTCTTGTTGTCCAAGTTGTTTTAATTTTCGTACAACAAATGTGCCGATTTTAAAGCCTAACCTAAGTTTAGTGAATAGTAGCTTACTTGATGTATTTTCGATATTTGACAATCCAATATCTGACACAGCTATATGATTAACACCCACTATATTCATAGCATCTAAAAGAGTATTTATGTTAGATTTAAGAAAAAGAAAAATGTGGCAGACTCAAAAGATTAGACGATCGTTTTTCAAATGCATGACGTACGATGCAGTGACTTATCATTATGATTCGTATCGTTCATAGATAAATGTAGGATTTAAAAGACCATTGGGTCGCCCATGCCCTAGTAGGGATGTTTTGTATTGGGAGTTTTCATTCTCATAGTTCGTCAACCAACCAAGGCTGGTGAGCACTATCTGCCAGATGCCAGTATTCGATGTTTCCTTCAGCAGCAGAAATCTACCCTTCGCTTTTGGTACGCTAGCTCTCATTCCGTCTTAACACATTTAAAATTAAGTTTTACTGTGTAGTTAGGCCAAACTCGAGACTGCATATAGAACGGGATGTTAGCTGTTTCCCACCATTCCGGACAAGATTCGTGCTACCATTCCCGGACGGAGTACCTTGTACACGCCGGTCCTCAGGCTGGAATTTCTATGGCTATGAGCTATAGAAACTAATTAGGCAACACAGAGAAACTACGATACCTATACCGCAACACAGCATAACTTGGACCGAATTTTAGCTAAGGTGACATCAGAAAACCACTCATTGTTGTTTTTACAGTATTCTTTCATAAACAAGATCAATGTTCACAATTAATTCTGTTAAAAAGAAGATAATTCTGCAAGAAATGTACAACAAGACGGCTACTGAGCACGATCCGATGTCAAATAGTACATGATTCTTAATCAAATTCTAAGATGCGCACGTTCTCCCAATCCTGGTTTCTATATAATTTAATTTGAATGCGATTGACAGCTGTTTTTATGTCAAAATCTATCAATGTTGAGTCTTAAGCCAATCTGAAATTGACTGAGAAACTAACGTACTACAGGGCTTTCGAGCTGTAGATATAAGTCAATTATAAATATTAGAATATAAATAACAAATCATAAAAATATTAGAACAGATTATTCGTTGTTAATAACATATATGAACTTTGTTTCTTGAACAACGGTAGTAGAACATCTGTATGCATCTTGAATCTTCGACTCTAAAAGCATCACGTCTCGCTAACGTATAACAAAACTGCATGAACAGATACATTATACGTACGATCTTTAAAACCATGTAAGATACCCCCGTGTTTACACGTATAGAAATGGTAGTAGACAACTCTAGCTCTTATGGTGGTCATGTTCACTTAATTTCTTATTCGTCGTTGGAATGCTTTATAGACTATGTTTTGCAAACGAGGGAAGTTGAATGCCTTCAAGCGTCATAAAGACCGAATTTCTCCGGCGTCTAAAAAAATGAACACACATGCATTAAACACGCGGCTGTTAAGGAAGAGCGAGAGACTCCTATTTCTCCATAGATGAAGTTTAGAATTAGCTACCCGTGTTTTTGCAATTCCCGTTGTCACCACGTCGCTAAAATTAATGCAGCTACCATGATATATAACCCTGTCAACTACTTCCAGATCTTAACATTGAAGCCACAATGTTGACGTGAGTGAGACTGTACAAATCTTACATCTAGTTGTAAATTTCATACCAGAAGATGAAACGACAACTTTTAGTCTATTGTACGAGATCTATGCAGAACCTCGGTTGTTGTATAATAATACGATATTGTACGTATAGCCACGAATGGATATTTGACGCCGGCATCCAAAACGTATGGAGCAGTATAGTTCATAATAGTTTCTATTATTAAATTAAACAAAATTTGGAAAGTAGACATCCATGACCGACGCCTCTGCTAGTAGTAAAGTTAGGCCATAATTAATTGTGCTCTTAATGTTCGTGCAGATATTACGAATAATAAATAAATTAGGTACATATAACTTACTACAAATATCGATTAGAAGTTTGCGAATAAAAGTAAAATGCACTTATACAATCTAGAAAAATGCATGTGGGATAACGATATGTTACTATTCAAGTACTTTCAATAGAGAAAATATTATATATATATATATAATATATATATATATATATATATATCCCTCAGTATTAGCCCAGAATACAGCTTGACTTTTACTCGCACTTAATTAACGAGAAGCAAATAACCAAGATACGACTGGAGTCAAGCTTGTACCACGACAGTTTTTGCGCGAATAACGACTACCCTTTTGAAGATAAGAATGAAAGCAGACTCAGTCAAAGCAACCAGCACAGTTTCCTCACTCCCCGCACTACGAAGTAAGTTAAACAATACTCAAAAATGTGCCACCTCAATTCTTAAATAAGGTCGAAAACAGATTAGCAGGTCCTGAATCTTTATGATGTTTAAGGGATAAGTTGGCATTCCTAATTTCCAATTCTGATGGTTGTTCGACAATGTTGATACATATATAATTTCTCCGATAGGCACTGATGTAGCTAACCAACAAAATCGATGTCTAAAGTGACCGACCCACTTATCAAAACGACATACGAACTTCTCGCTCTACTTCATAGATAACTATACCTACCTACCACGCATCACAATACCCTGATGCTTAATTGCCACATAACCATGAAATTCAAAGAGGTGTTGGTTATAAATTAATATTAGGTTGCCCATTCCTAGTGAATTTATTCTTCATTAATCACTTACTTTACTGCGGCTGACTCCTTTTGGAGGATAAGCCGGCTCCATAGAAATCCCGGATTATACCTCTCCATGCCGGGCGGTTGGCAGCCATTTCGGAACATCGAACATTCCAACACCCGAAATAAATAGGTGTTTTCGCGCTGATACAGAGCGCGTCGCTTGCCGGGGACGCCGTAGCATGAACGGTATTTGTGACATTTCATGGAGTTTCTTGGGAATTTGGTACAAGTGGTGTCCCCTCACCACTCGGCTTTTTGATCGAGGACGCACCTCCAGCCTTTGCACATCCAAGCGCAGTCTGCAAGGCAGCAGTAAGTTGCATGGTTGCCGGTGGCTGTTGAGAGCTCATTCACCATTCGGAAGTACGGGGTACTGTCCAGGAGTCCATGTAATCCTGTGGCTGTTGAACCCTTTGTGGCGGGAACACACGCCGAGTCATGGTGCCGTCGTCGGGCTCATGTGGTATTTTATAGGAGATCTGATTGCCGGTCGGATATCCACCACGCCCTGGTGACACCACCGCCATAGCCCCGTTAGCCCATGTACGATCGGCCATCGAGACATGGTTGACACCGTCGTACCACGTTGAGGAGGGGATGGCCTTTAATCACCAGCTTCTACAGATTGAATTGGACGATTAGATCCAAAATATTTTAATGGTGACTGCATAAAATGACATCGCCAATGTTTAAACGAACATTGGTTGCGCGGGCGGTGAAAACAATTATTATAATCAAGGTTATGATCTTGATATGAACTCCTGGCCCATCAATTACATAAATTTTTTAGTATAAACTAAGAATTGCATATTATAGAAAAGGCAATAAATCTACTAGACCGGTTTCTTCCTCATGGGGAACTCATCGCGTACTGGTCGCGGTATGTGATAAGTTACAAATAACGACGAAACCGGTCTACTGAATGAATTGCCTTTTCTACACTATACAATTTTTAGTTTATACAATGGGATTAGTGTTTACTTCAAGCTCGCAAATATGATTTAAATAAGTGTTACCATCACTCACGCAATCTTTGATTGTTTAATTTTATTACCTATTTATATATGTGGCGAAGAACCAAAGAAATTGTGCAGCTGAAATTTCCAGTCAAGTGAAACGTATGCGAGACTACTAGAGGCGAGAGCTGCATATCTAACTTTGCTTTCCATATATATATGCCGTCGTACTCTGATGGTAATCAAAGAAGGTCGAAACGCGACTGGCAGTAGTATTACTATGTTGTCCGACGACTGGTTAAATAAAATGGGATTGGTGTTTACTTCAAATTCACAAACTTGATTTAAAGAGTGGTAGAAGAAGCCAATTTTGCTATCGTCAGTGCGTCGATCGGTATCATTATATTCAGTTATAATATAAAGGCCACGTTTATTAAAGTTTTTAGATTTGATTTAGTAAACGGTTTTATGTGTGGCGCACGTTGGCTGTTTACAGGTACCCATTCTGTTTAACAAGCTTCAGCTCTTGTGTTAATGTCAAAACCGACTCCTAATTTTCCGACAATTTCGCGGTATCCGAATTTCGAATTCAACGACGCGTAGATGAAGATGTCGCACACAGATCTATGATATTCGTGGGATCCTGCATTCGGTTACGCCACATATATCAATTTCTAATTTATTCAACGAACATGCTAAAAACCAATGTAGCCCAATTTATTTGAAAGTTTGCACATTAAATGTTCCAACGTGAAAATCTAGCCTGAGTTTAATAAAAAGTAGTTTACCTTTTTCGATAATTGGTAACCCTGCATTATGCCCAGTGATTTAATCGATATGCACCACATGCATAGCACTTATTGTTAGATGGAGATAAGAAAAGAAAAGGAGGCAGAATTTTATATGAAGACTTCATTAGTATAATGTAGCAGGGGCAATTCATCCAGTAAACCGATTTCGTTTTTACTGAAAACTCTTCAAGTAATGTCAGGAATTTTGCCGCATTCAGTAATTGAATAGCTCCCAATAAGGACGAAACCCGTTAACATTATAAAATTTTTATTTAAAACCAGCATATATATATAATGGGATTGTGTTTTGTCTATCAAGATCGCAACCTTGATTTAAATAATAATCACTACGCGCGCAACCAAATATCGTCTAATTACATAAATGTCAGTTTATACAACCTAAACGACTCAGCAGATAAGCGGACCATTTTTATCCCTCGCAATGGCCGATGCAGTTTAGAATCCGTATTGTTTGTATTATTTAAAAACACAAGGTCGCCTATTTCTGACGGTTTATATTCAAAGTTTGGCCTCTCTTTGATGGCTTAACGACCAAAGCTAAAGAGCAATATATGCCAAGGCACCAGTAGCTAAAGTTTCTATCAACTTCCTTAACCTTCTCTGATTCTGCCACTACCCATTTAATACTTAATTCAGCAACTCGCTACTTCATAAGAAACAGGGTGATGACTATATATCATCAAGTCCATTAAGGTTCATACTTTCATAATTGTTATGACTATTCATAGATTGTTTGACGTACGGCCGCAAATTAAGTTAGCTTCGGGCATATGATTAGTAAAATTAACCTCAAGTTTTTGCTGAAGCGAAAAAATTAATTCGAATTCAAGCATTTATTTACAAATCTTATTTTGTTTGTATAATATTTCAAATGTGAGGTATAATAACCAAACGATTAAACATAATAAATGGAACTGTTACGCATTTCACATATTTCTTAACCACAATATAAATGGTTCAATATTTAATAATGGCATAAAGGAAATTCAATGCAAATTTGCAATAAACCATTTAATAGTGAGAATTATTTTAAGGACTGTGTAATACTTGAAAAATGAAAACAATACTTTAATAAACGACCGGCAAGCACACATATACAGCAGACATACTCATAATCAAAATACATTCTGATAATAAATTGTGTCAATTTTTATCCAAACAAATAAATAACAAGTGAATTTTAGTAGCAAATAACATAAAAAAACACACGCACAAGCTTATATTATTCAGTCGGTATGATTGTGATATCACCTCTGATTACAATGAAAACTGTAAACAGCATTATGAACTATGTTCCAAAAAACCTTTTTGCATATTTAAAATATAATATTGAGCGCCAGGCATTTTTATTTGTGCAATAGACATTTCTGACGTGACGCCACGCGGGTGATGATCGTACCGGCAATAGTAGTGTCAACCATACTGATACTACTGGGATACAGCACTCAATCCGTCTCCAGTGAAGAATCTAGTTATGATTTATATTTAAGACGAAATATGTAGTAAGCGAATGAGGACAAGAGATATAACGGGATACAGTGGAAGCCACAAGAAAGCTGTATAATTGATCTTTCCTTGCCTTAAATCTGACTTGGCCATAATGGTGCTGTGTAGAGATTTAGTTTACCTTACTTATGCGTTATCTATGAAAATATGCCCATAGTAACAAAATACATTCCTTAATAAAATTAATAATTCGTGTGCATAAATAATTATTTTTGACGAAGCTTAAAAATTTCATGTTTTCCTGATATTCTTCTTATGGTTAATTGCAAGTGAAGCATTAATTACTAATGGCTTTTGTATTCATGTTCATAATGTTGATGAGTAGAACAAGCGTTTCAAACGTTGAAGGAAAGTTAGATTCGGAAAACATTTTGGCCACTAGCGCAGCCACAATAGATACCGGACAGGTAATGCACGAAAGCCTTGGTTGGCTGACCACCAGAATTGAAAAAAAAACTCGAATTAAAAAAGAACCCTACATAAATTGGCAATAAAGTGCTATAATACTGCATCGTCCGAACAAACAGGTCACTTTAGCAGCTCAGTCCTGCATTGGTAATAAGTAAAATCGAGCTACTGCAAACACTGAGTTCGTAACCATAGAAGAATCTTCCCAAAGAAAATTGGACTCTAGATACTCATTTCAAAGGTAGCATGAATGTTGCCGGGTCAAATGGGATATAACCATCATCCCGCTTCATAGGAAGCCTTTAGTTCGTTTTAATTATATACTAACAAATATTGTTGAACGAGTGATAACAGAATGAAAGCAAGCATGCCAGACGCGAATGGCAGGTTTCGGCTATTTAAGGTAACAGATCCAGCTCTCTGTTCGTCCAAAACGCAAATAATTCAAGTAAAATGACATTCACTAAACCTAGGTTTGGTTTTAACTTAAGAAAATTTAATTTGCGAATATTGAAACAATTTCCATTCTGCTATATCTGCATATGCCCATACCAATTGCAACACAGATGACAACAGTTGCACTTAGTACTCTGGCATAAGCTCTTTACTAGCTAGGGCAAGAATTTCAGCTATTGTCTTAATTGTATATGACATAAATTCTCAAATTGGGCGCTTAAATGACGCAGAATTTCATCTATTTGGAATATACACATTAATCTCAATTAACATTAATATGAACGATAAATGGATAGCTTGGCAGAGTACAAATCACACTTAAGTAGCACAAATTTCAGGGAAAGTGTAAGTCAATGCGTCACATGGCGCAGTCCAACCCGCGAAGTAATGTGTACAGAGCATAACTCTAACAAATTTGACAATCCTAGTCTTACTGTTATTTAAATAATCTAAAACAAATTCTAAAATATCATAACTAAATAATGCAGAAAGTATTTACACTAACATTGATATTTCATTAGAAAATCGTAAAAATCTCACCCAGAAGATAAAAATACACATTGAAGGCAACATATAATTTGAATCACAAATGCAAACTAATACCAATTGCGAAAATATAGTTAGCAATTTATTATGATTTCATCGAGACAACACTATTTGTATGTTCACCGCCGTTTTCTTGTGCGGGATAACTGATAACACCCGTAGGTCGGTAAAATCTTGAATCATTTTCATTTCCAGGTTCTCACTTGTCACTTCATTTTGAAGCCCTCCATCAGCTGCTTGTCTGAAAATGACATTAGAACAAGATTTGTCACTCTTCTTTTTCGAATTTTCGGGTCTTCATTTCAAGTCCCGCCTTCAGAGTTGACACCATACTCACAGGAAAAAAACAACGTGTAGCAAATATGGTATCCCCATTCAAGACAGATCTATTTATATTTATTTTAATTCCTAACGCACTTTTATCGTCTGCTCTAATATCCAGTCTTCATACCTATTCTCTTATGCTCAAATGAATACAAACTCATTCACGATGCCCCTCTCCGCACGCACACACCAACCTATATACACATATGTGTAATCTACTAAAGTAACATTTATAGAATAACTATAAGCAAACACTATGGATTGACATACACGACTATCCGTGATGTCTCGATTTTTTAATTGCTGAGATACGATTGGTTAGTGTAGGTTTCGTATACGGTCCTTTCCAAATGATAGAATAATGCTATATTCCTTCAACAGTTTTACTTTGAAATAAATATAAATAGATCTGTCTTGAGTGAGGATACCACATTTGCCACAAGTTTCTTTTTTCCTGTGAGTATGGTGTCAACTCAGAAGATGGAACAGGAAATGGTGGAGGGCTTCAAAATGAAGGGACAAGTGAGAGCTCATCAATCAAGGCCAAAAATCGGTGCACTTGTAAATGCAAAAGATTCAAGATTTTACCGACCTCCGAGTTCTGTCAGTTTTCCTGCAGAAGAAAACGGCGTTGAACATACAAACAAGAAGGACAGCACTGAGCAATTTAAATCAACATTTATGACAACATTATTATCCGAATTTCCTAAATAGCATTTGAATTTTTAAGCATAACGACATAAGTAAACAAAATTGAGTCTGCATAAGGAAAAAATATTACAATGTGTGTGAATAGCATGAACGAAAAACCGTTTCTACAGAGAAGAATTCGGAATAAGTCGAAGCCAAATAGAGATTTAAACTATATATCTACACTCAAACCCTGGAATAGGAGCAAATTCATTTAAAAAATTAAGATAACCCGACAAAAAGTATTAGTGCAGCCATTCACCACATTTAACGAACTTACTTAATATGGGTAAAATTTTTAACAAGGACGAAGATCGTATTTCATGTTAAATAAAAATTTAAGCATAAATGCATTATTCGTGCATGTTTAAATTGAAATCTTTCCACGCAGCACCAGTATTTTGAAGTAAATACAATTATTTGTAAAATAATCAAAAAGTGTTAAACATCACACTGTGTTGTTTTAGAAATATATAATTGCACGAATTATTGCATGTCTGCAAGTGCATACTTGTATTATGTTTATTGAAGCAAAAAGTTAATATAGTAGTCATTTTAACCGACTAAATGTACTGAAAACACTATTAATTCTTGCAAACATTAATCAACTTTCAAAATCTTGCAAAGCTAAGGCTCTATAGAAATCATTTACAGATATTATTTAGATGGGGTGTACAAACACACGTAGTATAGTGTTATGAAGATTTTAACTTAAGTGAGAAGACTCACTGAATGAAGACCCTCAATAATTTAGCTGAAAAAATTAGTAATTAGACTTTCCACACATAATGTATTAAAAAGAAATCCTTCATAGCACGCCCAAAAACATGAAAACTTTCAATTTGCTAATTGTAGCTCCGTAAAGTTAAAATTATTCAAAGTATTGAATCACATTCGACAGTTCAGTATAGCATAGCATATTCACAAAATACGCAACTGGAATAAGACAAACTAAAATGTAATAATGTGATATAATTTGTAAAAATAAAAGAAGTTCAGAAAATAAGCAACTAAAGAAGTCTAAATAAATTATCCTTATTCACTAAGGAAAAGAGTATATAATAATTGCCATACCGGATTCAATCATTTCAATATAGCGCAAATTGATAGAAAAGTAAAACTGCATGGAATAACTATTGTGATTAGATATCATTTAAAACATTCAGAATGAAAACATACTAAATGCCAAATGTGAAAGAACAAATCAAGGAAAGCATACTCTTGGATTCTGCACCATGGACAGAATCTAGAAAAAAGCTAAATAAAAGATAATTAATACCTATTACCAATGGGAGACCTCGTGAAATTTATAGCCAGCAAATAACTTTGCATTTTTATTGGTTACGTGGCCGCGATGCAATAATTCCAAATGTTGATATGTATCTGCATATTATGACGCCTTAAGAGTGCGATTCAAATAATTGTTATCACCGCTCAAACAATTTATTATTATTTGATTATAAGAATGAGTGTTCGAGAAAAGCAAACCACTATTTTATGGAGCAGACATCCAACAATACTAAAAACTGTTTCGAATTACTCTTTACTATTGATATCACCTTTTATTTGAAATCATTTTCTTAATGGAATGCAAGATGACCGCGTTTTTAATTATTGCTTATGTACGTTTTTCTCTCAAAACAAAATTCGAGCAGTCTCTACTCTTTCCTCGTTAATGATTTTTTTTTAAAAGAGAACGTTAATTTTGAAATTGATTTAAAACATACGAAGCATCAGGCTAGTGAACATAAAGAATTTGAAAAAATCCTTATCATTCGATAACTAAGCACCCGACACACCGTTTATGCTGTTCATACTAAGCTGTTAATCAAACTGTCTTTATCTTTTAGAATTTCACTCATAAATTAAGAGAAGATCAATAAAATTTAACTACGTAATCAATAAACCTAATATTCCAGAATAATCTTTAAACAACTATGTTCGACTATTATCTTATTGACCAAAGATGATACGAATGACATGCAATAAAATCGTGACTGGAACCATGCTTCGACTTAGAGCGAACCGAATGAATGCAGTTGGTTAAGCATGAGACTAAAATTAAATGAATACCAGTTTAAAAATGAAGCCATCAACTTATTTCTGCATTAATGATTCAATAAATCATCTCTGATTCAATAATGAACAATGCTGACTTTCCGCTCACATTTTAATGTGTATAATCAAAATTAACATTTAAATAAAAATGAGAAAGTTTTTAACTACAAACTTGATAAATTCTTTAAATTCCATCTATCAACTATCGATTTTATATTTAACTAAAGCTTCCTCTCCTCCATGTCTATTGCATATTTTTAAGTAAATCGATAAATGCTTTTGGTTGTGTACATACTAAATACCAGATAATTTGCGGATACAACTGAATAATTCATATGACTATTACGTACAGGAATTTTAAAACGACCCATCTACTCAAAATAGTTATATCTGACATCCAGTTTTAATCGAAATTAACAACTAAAGTGCTTTACTGACAAATTGGCATTTCCATAAAACACACAATTTCAATTGCCACATAACTAACATCTACAAAACCCAAATCCTAGATTACAATAATAAAAACTAAACGAATGTGCTATCAATGGACTGGACGTGACATAATTCTGTCTGAAGTGCGTATGTTAACCAGTCTCATTAGTATTGAATTATTGAATCTAGCTTTAAATGTGACTCTTCAAATCTATCGACCTATCTCCATTCATGATGCTGAGAGCTATACTTCCATATTGTCCTATCAACACTGTTTTAGCAAGAAAGCTTCTTATCAAAATTCTATTTTGATGGGCTAAATAATATGGATATACAAACAACGCCACAGTTGATTCCACAAATATTTTATACACAAATAGGAGAATTACATATCTTCATAAAGTCACTTCTAGCTTATCGTTTTGGGCCTGCAATCAGCTGACTTATGACTATGTCACTAGGAATAGCGCAGTGTCGATTTAATACCACCCTATTCCGGGCTCAGTAACAAAATTTATGCTTGTTTAACAATGTCTAACATAAATTCAGTCCTACTTAACAATCGCTAAACGTCCCCAACATCCATTGAGCACAGAATTAAGCCAACTTCTGTTTGTCATATTCGGAGAGTACCGAATGAAAGCGAAATCGGCTTCCCTCCACAGACGAGACAGAATTGTTTTAATAGTTAACTGATTCAATGGGCCACCACATTGCAAATTAATACAGTTAATGAGGCCTAGCGACATTTTGTATTGTTCACTCCCACGCTTTCCGTCAGCCGTAACCTCGCTCAACTGAAGACAGTGATCCCTGCATGTGGTACCGGCGTGCGGACTCTCTTCTATCTAGTCGATCCCCCCCAGTCCAATGGAATCTCCTTTCCATCAGAACAAACTATCACGAAGTTGATGAAAGGACTTCTCTTTCTCAACTCCCTTCTCCCCTATGGTT
This sequence comes from Eudiplozoon nipponicum, assembly GCA_029291075.1. Classification (NCBI taxonomy): domain Eukaryota; kingdom Metazoa; phylum Platyhelminthes; class Monogenea; order Mazocraeidea; family Diplozoidae; genus Eudiplozoon; species Eudiplozoon nipponicum. The sequence goes on from JAQBSW010000193.1 coordinate 195,373, forward strand.
ATATACTTCGCTAGTCACAATTACAACCATACATAACCTACTTTTGATTTGTACCTCACCAATTCAATTGTTGGGCCCGATGGCTTTTGTTGCCACATTAATTTATTATTATTTAGAGCTATTTAAAATTATTTACACTACAATATATAAGATGTAGTAATATGGTATTGCCAAATAAAACTGATATACATTCAATCATGCATTCATATTAATCTTATATCTACCTTTAGATAAGCACTCAGTTATGAGCTAAATATGACCAATTAAAACTGTTTATCTGAATAAATTTGGAAGCAGTGGAAAAATAATGAGTGAATGATTAATCAAAATTAGCATTTTAAAACAGTGAAGGTTAAATAGTTAAAGCAAGACGGCCTATATTAGACGCACCATGTATTGAACATTTTACATTGCCTAAAATATAAAATATTAGAATTAACATCAAATGTTCATTATATACTAAATTCGGTAGCATGAAAACTCACTTTTGTCAAAATGTTAAAAAAACACCAATAATATCCTAACTATGCGTAATTTAGTGGTGAACCCCTTACGTATTAATTAAAGCGGCGAATTTTATTGTAATATTTGATTCAGTTAAACAATTAACAAAATTACAATGCAAAGTTCTATCGGCAAAAGTAACGCACAAAGCAATTCGCCGACATATTGCGTAAATTAAATTCAATTCAATTTACGCTGTGCCAATGAGGAAAAAGCAAAATTTGCCGTTAACCAATGGTGTGCGAGCAGCCAATGAAGGCTATTTAAGCACGGTGAATTTACCATGCAAGTCAGTTGTCGCGTTTGGCTTCTGCTGTGCGTGCTGTCGGCTATTGTCACCTACGCTGATTTTTGAGCTTGTATCACACACATTGGCAATTTCAGTCACGCCAATCTTGTTACCGTACAATTAGAGAGACGAGCCAGTTACTGCAGAACTTCAACGAGATTACTCAGTTAATCTCTCACCACAGACTTCGACGACACTACAGAAGGAAACACAACCCATGTCAACCAGAGCTGGTCTCAAGTGTAATGGAGTACTTCTGGACAATGCTACATTAAATTACCTTCTCGGCATTTGTCGGAGAACGAAAGATCGGCCCTGTTAAGGGCCCCAACATTACTAACACAACAATCCTAACACCAAAATGGACTTTGTAACATGGTACGGCATTTACTTGAACCTGGGCATTTACAAAATTGGCGATCGCCCCAGGGTATTCAGTATTGTACCTTTTTAGTCATCAGAAAACTTTTGGTATAAAAAGAATAGAATATCTTTATTTGGATTCAAACCACACATGTTCCATCAAATAATAAAATTGGAAAATGTACAATATAAAAAGATATCACATCACATAACTATGTGCAATTAGTTGTACAGTACAATTTATCAGATGTAAAGAGTGATAGATTCTTCATCAAAAATAGGAAAATTTAAGGTATAATGGGGGTAAAAAGGGAACCATGACTAGTAAATGATTGTATGTATTGTTGATTAACATGATGATATTATGCATAACATTTCAATTTTAATAATACAAAACTTGAAGATAGAATCTCGAGAAGTTATGAGAAGTTATACAATCGACTGTGTTCCTTTTTCATTCCCTTGGGACTACAGTAAATTAACATTTGCGTAAATGTTTTACTCTGGTTGTTAATCTCTCTAAAGTCGAGGTCTTCTGAGCAAATTTGTTGGGTATATGTTTTTAGAAGGAAAGATTTCTATTGAATAATTTTCCTACGTACAAAACTATACATCACGGCGATCTGTGAACGAACATTGACTGTACGAAAGTGTAGAACTGACGTGTTTTATGAAGGAACTAATTTCACTTATGTTCTGCGCTCACCTCTCAACAGATAAAACTGCGGAATGTTCTGTTTCAACTGTGGAAGCTGTTACTGGGTAAGCGTTTCTTTTAAAGTCTTTTTATACATTTTCATCTTGCTTCTAAATTTATTCTTTTAAGATCCCATATGATTATTAATACGCCAGGTTCAATTTTAGATATTGATGTTTCTGATTGGGATGGAAATTTCGAACTATTCTTTATGTGCGTAGACCCCGCTTTCTTTCGGTTTCCAGATAATGACAGTCGTCAAAAACTTTCAAAGGTTTTTGCTAAACTACCTTCTGAATTGCAGCGACGGATTTATCCAAAGCTTTAGGCCATTAGGAAACTATCAAATCCGATTTTGGGCCTACAAAATGAAGAAGAATCTTTTCTGCGTCCCGCAGAAGCCGAACAGATAATAAATACGCGCAGTTAGACATGCCAAACCTTCGCCCCATCGAGATTTTAAGGGAATTACGGAAACGTAGGTATAAACCAATATTTCTGAACCATGAGACAGGTTTTTTATTAGCAATCTTCCACAATCACTAAAACCTTTCGCCAGACAGCTCGACAACACTTTCTCTATGGATGACTTATATGAGATATGTGAGTTAGAATTTATGTTTTGGAACTTAATTTTAATTCATTATCCTTTTGTTCGCTCCCGCAGGATAATAGGCTCTCCAATTTAGACAGGACAGTAGTGAACATGGCTTAAGTTCTAGAAGGATTGACCATAGCAAAATCCGAGCTAAATCAGGTGTATGCTCGACCAAATTTTACGCCCACAACACATAATAATAGTAGGCGGCGATCGAGATCCCCGCAATCCTTTAACATGTATGCCCCAAAGAACTGGTGCTATAATCATCAGAAGTTTTTTTTATTCATGTCAAGTCTGTCTCTGTAGTTCCGAGAAATTTCCGAATGAATGTCAATTTCCACAGTTGACGGGGAAGACAACAGAAAACAGGCGCAGTGGTTCATCAGGATCGAGAAAAGTATGGCAGAGAAAGTAGAAGAATGTACTTTCTGCGCATCAATGGCATCAATGGCGCCACTAGGAAGAAATCAATTACAATCCGACATTCCTATCAACAATTTTCGTCTAAGCCGAATTTGCCACATAGGTAGACAAACAGACAATGCCAGTTGCAATCACCAGCTTATTTGTTTGCATGACCCGGCCAAACAGCCTAACGAAATTCTGCACATTCTTGATTTCAGAACTGTCGTTGAATTCATCGTAGACACAGGTGCAGCAGTCTCGGTTCTCAAGGGCGATTCGAAGGCCAAGATGTCGCTTGGCGTTCTACTCGCAACAGCTACAGATAAGCCCATACCTACTTATAGGCTGCCGGTATCGCACACCCAATATAGGTTTACGGCGTGAATTTAGTCACAAATTCATCATTGCCAAGGTCTTACACAATATAATAGACCTTGTTTTCCTTTTGAAATTTCGGTTCATTTTTCATCTTGCCAATCCAAAAATTAATGTCCCCACCACCCGACTTGAGCAAAGTTTTTGGACACTTGTTTCCGAGCGTCTGGAGTTACAGGTCATTCAGCCAACCACAGTCCATCATTCAACAGAGATATCAGCAGCTCTTTGAGAACACAAGTTGCTTTTTGATCGTAGCAAGTTAGAGCTACGTGTCTCCAACACGATGCACCATATCGTCACAGAAGGACAATCTATGGCACTCAAAAAGCGACCACTGACTCCTGCTAAACTGAAAGCTGCTCAAGAGTAAGTTTCAAGGCTGTTGAAAAAGAGAACCATCAGACCATCGAAAAGTTCATGGGCGTCACCATTGCACTTAGTCTCAAAATCAAACGGACCGTACAGAGCCTGCGGAGATTACCGCAAGTTAAATACAGTGACAAAATCTGATGCATATCCTATTCTCAATATTAACTCCTTACTTGAAAAACTAAACGGCAGCAATTTCTTCTCAATGATTAACCTCAGAAAAGCCTACCATCACATACCGGTATCACCAGAAGATATTAAAAAAACTGCGGTCATCACTCCATTTGGTCTTTTCGAATATCTTTACATGCCTTGTAGACTTAGGTGTGCTACAAAACATTTAAATGATTCATGGACAACATACTTTGCGACAACGCCGCTTATTGTATGTCATATCTCGATGACATAATTGTATTCTGTCCAGACTTAGAATCTCATGCCAAGCATCTACGAAATATCCTCTCACGCTTATCCAACCACGAACTCAAGATCAACTGTGAAAAGACGCAGATTGAAACTACATCCGTGGACTTATTAGGGCATCGTATCACGCCACACGGTATTCAAACTTTGCCGTCAAAGACGAATTCAATCAGGAATATCAAGTCATCGAAGACTGTTAGAGAGTTGCAGAAAATCTTAGGAGTCATAAACTACTAAAGAAAGTTTCTTCCCGGCTTTGAAGACAACTTTATCCTTTGTGTAAGCATCTGCGGAATCGAAAAGGACTTAGCAAGAGCTCCATCATTACTTGGCCATCTGAAGACGAGGAATGACTTCAACTCGCCATAAACTCTTTAGCAAATACTACATTTCTAACGCATCCAGATGTTTCACGACCATTTTTACCCACGACAGATGCTTCTGAGTTCGCTATTGAAGCCACATTGAAACAAGAAATCGACGGGGTTCGGAAGCCTATCAGTTTCTACTCGCGTACTCTCCAACCAGTAGAGACAAATACGATATTTTCGATCCAGAAATCCTCGCTATCCACGACGCGTTGCGCCATTTAATTAGCATCATTGGCAGCATCAGATTTGTTGTTTTCACATATCATGCACCATTAGTTAGCGCGCTTAAAACACGACTTCAACTATCGCCAAGTACCCTGTCAGAGTAGAAAGACAGCTTTCACGTCTAAGCGAATGTCAATTTGAAATCTTTCATATCAAAGGCGAGCAAAATTTAATTGCAGACGCCCTTTCCAGGCCAGACGTCTTGCTACAACCACCTTCGTCGTCACCATTAACTCTGTCAACTCCGTGATACTCAATGTACCTGCACTAATGCTATTCCTTCTGTGAACAGAACAGCGCGGTGACATTCACATTCAAAGAACATTAGCCCGTCGTCCCATCAAGTTCATATGCCATATCTGGGAAGTCTTACCAATTGTTTACTTCACGGGTACGCAGCCCAACAAGCCAGTTCTGCCGACCAGCCTTCAGAGAGAAGTTTTCGACTCAATTCAATCAATTTCTCATCCAGTAAGCAAAGCGACTGTCCAACTTCTAACAGATCGTTTCTGGGGTCACAGGTTTAGCCAGAACGCTAAATAATGGATCTCCGAATGTGCCATTTGCCAGGAAAGCAAGATCAAATTGCACACTCGTTCTAAGTTACAACATTTACAAATTACTTCTCGCCTAGCCATCGTCCACATCGGCATATTTCATCTGAAAACGGTTATAGGTTTCAGCTATCTTCTAACTATGATTGATAGATTAAGACGATGGCCTGCGGTATAACCTCTTGGCACTATTTCTGCAGACAAAGTAACTAACGGTTTTATCTCTGCATGGGTATCCAATTATTGGGTTCACAATGAGGTCATCACTGTCAGAGGTAATTGTTTCTCATCGGATCGTTTCTAAACCACCTTGCGGTTTATGGTATGTACCTTACGCCAGACGACTGCTTACCGTCCCCAATCTAACGGTATGGAAGAAAGAATGCATAGGAAACTCAAAGCTGCTTTAGCATCCACGTTCATTAATGGCAACTGGGTCAATGCACATTTATTTAGTTCGCTTGCCATTCGTTTCCGCACTCGTGAATCCATTAAAACGTCTGCGTCACAACTCTTGTATCGCAGGGATCTACGCCTGCCTAGTCAGCTCCCACGTCTACTACCCGCAGAAGATGACCCACAAGACGAAGCTATCCGCATCCGACTTCATTTCGGTAACTTGTCTGAATAGCAGCCAAGACATATGCCTCGTCCAGGCTTCGTTCACCCGCAGCTCCACAGCTGCAAGGGTGTACTCGTTCGCAACGACAATGCTGTTGCACCACTTTAACCAAAGTATCACGATCCTTACCAGATTATGCTCAGGCAGCCAAAATACTTCATTATTATGCAAGGCGCAATATCTACACCAGTAAGCATAGACAGGGTGAAATCGCTAATCGAACCGCCTGATCCTGGAAGCATTCAACATTCTACACACGTCTCAGGCTCTATCTAACTACAATCTCAATCTAGCAATAGCTTGCTTTTCATATCGCGTAACTGATGATTTTTTCAACATAAATCTTTCGTCATTTTACGTATAAAATTTTTAAATTAACGCGCACCACTTGCGCAATATGTCACGTAACTTGAGAAATGAATCCACATGATTCATTTATTTCTCACACTCACTTGTCTCGCCTGGTGTAACCAGTTGTTCTTTGCTAACAATTGTGTAGAATTTTTGTGATATCTCTGAGGCAATGGTCGAGTACACACTTTTTTTCGTTACCTTTGGATTTTCATGTGTATATTTTTACATTGTAACGTATGGCTCACATCTGAGCTCACACTGCCTATTTTAGTACGACCAGCTACTTAGAGCTTACGCCTTTTTGTAGCAACTATACGTAGTTATCAGCTGCATATCATGGTACAGGCCGCTTTCGATGCATATCTCAACTTTATCAGTTGCGCAGTTTCCACTCTACTGATATCATGACTACAACATAGAGCACAAACTAGCTCCTTTGGTCGTATTCAAACACGGTGACGGCGATCCAGCCTGCCCAGGCTTAAACTAAAACCTGGCAAATTCAGTGGCAATCTACACTTCAATCCTCACGCTGCGGCTCCCAAACCTTACACTGCTCTATTTTGCCTCACGCGGTATGACCGGAAACTACAGCTAACAATTTGTGTAGCAATTCCTAGTAGTTATTTGTCATCATATCATTGTTGAAGCAACCAACAAGCATACTTCAGTCCAGCATATACGGTATATTTTTCATAGTTATGGGAAGAATAATAACCAGTTGCCTAACTTGGTTCGAACTCTGCCATGCATTTATTATCAAGCCTCACCGAGAAAATTTTTTTCGGAGAGGAAAGTGATGTAACGGGTCACGAACAATTCGCCGACTTATTGATTAAATGAAATTCAATTTCATTTTACGCGGCACTAATTAGAAACAAGCAAAATTTGCCGTTAACCAATGGCGTGCGAGCTGTCAATTTAAGGCTATTTAAGCATGGTGAATTTACCATGCCAGTCAGTTGTCGCGTTCGCATTCTGCTGTGTGCTACGTGATCGTGCCGTCTGCTATCATCACCTAAGCTGATTTTTGGGTTTGCTTCACACACATTGGTAATTTTAGTCACGCCAATCTTGTTGCTGCACAACTAGTGAGACGGAGCAACATCTAATTTAATCCCTCAAGTGTGCCAGTTACTGCAGATCTTCAACGAGATTACTCAGCTACTCAATCGACGAGGATGTCAAAGCTAAAACGCAAAAACAACAACCCAATCAACCAGAGCTTGTGCCAAGTGTCTAGGAGTATTTCTAGACAATGCTATACTAAATGACTTTCTAGGATTTGCCGGAGAACACAATACCAATCCTTATAAGGGCCCCCGACCGTACTAACTCAGCAATCCTTGGCTCCTAACTGACTTTTTTACATCGTATGGCATTAACATGAAGCTGAGGTGTTTACAGTAAATTTACAAATGGCTTCTGATGGGTTAGAAAAGTTGATTCAAGGACTGACTGTTCAAGTGAACAATTTAACTGCAGAATTAGGCATAATTAAGTCTGGTCTGGACGATGCACTGATAATAAACACAGACAATACCCGAGTGCATGTCCCAACCAATAGAGTTGGGCACAACAATGTCGACTGTACTGAAGAGGAAACAGAAAGAAATATTCCGCCGTTTTACGGCGAATTGACTAGTTATTTCAGACCGTCATCAGAATTTAAGCCCATGATGTCACCTCTAGATGTGGAAAGGCCACAGTTGTGGTTCGGAAAATTTGAAGCATCAGTTTGAGCCCAAGAATTTACATAAGGTGCAACTATTGTGCGTGTGGCTGTCCAGGAATTAGTGGACCGGACAGTAGCAGTCCAATAGTTATTGCCGGTCGATGTCACGTATGAATAGTACAAAAGACGAGAGTCGGATCCCTTCGGGGCCAGGCCTCAAGAAATGTTTTCAGAATTGTACAGCCTCAAACCATTACTGGGTAAGATGCCCCTGGATACCATGGCACACATTAAGCAGTGGTTCTTCAACCTCACTAAGTCTTTACTCGGGTTGAAACCACATGAGGCCATCATGTTAATGCTGCGGGATCCTACCATGTCTATGCATGGACAGCCCATTATTGTGTTCCCAAAGAGGTCGTTACTGATCGAGGAACTTTCTTCTCATCTGATCACCTCAACACGACCTTGCTGTTTTTGGGATGCGCTTCATGCCAGACGACAGCCTACAAACTCCTATCTAATAGTATTGTAGAAAGAACGCTTAGGAAACTCAAGGCAGCTTTAGCACCCTTGACCGTTACGGGCAACTGGGTCAATGCATTACTTTTAGTCCTACTTGTTATGCGTTCCTGAATATGTGAAACAATTAAAACGTCTGCCTCCCAACTCTTGTATCGCATGGACCTATGCCTGCCATGTCAGCTCTCACGTTTACTTCCCGCAGTGTATGACCCACATGTCGAAGCTTTTCGCAGTCGATTTCATTTCGCTAACATGTCGGACCAGCAGCCGAGATATACTCCTTGGCATGTCTTTGTTCACCAGCAGCTCCACAGCTGCAAGAGAGTACTCCTTTGTAATAATGCTGTTTTTGCGTGCTGTGTCATCTCATCACTTAGTCTTAAATCACTCCAATCTTTTTGTTGCTGCATAACTATGGCAGGAATGAATTTAACAGATTTGAATGAGAGTACAAGCTTATCATATTCAATTATACAAATAAAGACTGATCACGACGTGGCATCTATGGGGTTCTCAGACAACAATAGTTTAGAAGCCTCCACAAAATATGGCGACGAGTCAGTCCAAGAATATTCAGTCTACCGCCATATAAATCAGAAAAACACTCAAGTTGGGTCGGGGACGCCCAAATGATATCTAGCGCTTATAATATCGTAAACCCTATTGAGAAATTTTTTGCAGCATGGATGGCATTGCCTGAGAATTTCAGAAACGCCTTGGAAAATTTTAGAGACAGAACTGTGGAAGAAAAATCATACAATGCATTTGAGTTATTAATGGCCGAAAGTTAACAGAGATATCAGCCTGAAAGATCGACACAAATGTGCGAATTATTACGTCAACAACCATCAGCGTTTTATGAACGCCTTTGTACGAAAGCTTCCAGGTTGAATATATCTAGAGATGTGGTTAATTCTATTTTTACAGCCGAGCTACCATCTAGGCTTAGAACCACATTAGAAGTAGTTGACACAATGAATATTGATTGGTCAACTAAACTCAGAGGGCTAAACGGATTGTATAAACAGCAGGAACCACAAGTACATGCTGTAACAGCAGATTCTGTCGGTGACCTTATGTCAGAAATCTTTTTGTACATGGAATTTTCTAGTAGCCGATGTCTAGGACCATATCATTGGGATGGATTTCGTGACACACTTCAAACTGACATTAGATCACAAAACCAGGACTATTGCGGAAGGCATTGGGGTGTCAACACATACTAAGTCTAACACATCGACAGTTCGAAAAGTTCTTTTACCCCGTCCCACGGTCGCACATGACTTTGTCGACATCATCGAGAAACACCTTTCAGTGTTTCGTCATTTTAGTGCCAAAAGAACAGTATTGAAGACAGGAGTAGAACACTAAGTAGAATTGGTGTCTCCGTTGCCTTGTTCACCAAAGGCCCAACTATTGGCACAACACAAGCAACAAGTTGCTGTGTTCGAATTTCACCAATTGCGCAAATAGGGATTTGTAGAAGGTCAAATTCCAATTTTGCTTCCCCAATAGTGGTAGTTCCCAAACCTGAGCCGAGTCAATGGAGTGTTTGTGGAAATTATCGTCTATTAAACTAAGTGACGAAAGGTGATTCTTATCCTCTGCCTAACCGGAGTACTCTACTACGAGATATAATGTGACATGAGGTTTATTCAACTTTAGATCTCCAAAAAGCCTACTATAATATACCAATGGAGGAAAATTTTATTCCATTTACCGCATTCAGATATCCAGGAGGGCGGCGCATGAATTTCTTCGAATGACTTTTGGTTTGAAAAATGCCAGCAGACATTCCAGCGTTTGCCTGAAGAAATCCTTCAGAATTGTCTATCTGCGAGGGTGTACATAGATGACATTAGAATTTTTAGTCGCTCACGTGATGAACATCGTAAGCATTTGAAAACGATTTTGACCAGGCTGGAACAATTTGGATTAGTGGTCAAACCCAATAAGAGTAACATCGGATACTCTTCAGTTAAGTATCTTGGACATATACTTTCCAAAGATGGAGGGAAACCTTTGGAAGATAAAATCCAAGCTATTAAAAATGTAATGGAGCCCTGAACAGTGCGCTAGCTGCAAAGGTTCTTGGGCATGATCAGCTATTATCGTCGATTCATTCCAGGTCAAGCCGGATTTCTAGGATCGTTGACATGCCATCTCACTCGAGAATAGAGAACGATCAAGAAGTCTTGGCCTATATACTTGAGTCAAGAAGACCGAGAAAAATTCCAGAAGGTCAAGGAAATGCTAAGGGACATAACCACACTAGCACCTGTAGATTGGGAAAAGCCATTCGAGCTAATCACAGATGCCTCAGATGTTGCAATAGGAACAGTGCTACAGCAAAGAGACCAGGACATAGTAAGACCGATTGGGTTTTATTGCCGCAAGCTTAATGATCGAGAAAAACGGTATGATACGTTTGGTAAAGAGCTTCTAACAGTGCATGCCTCAGTGCTACACTTTGAGCATTACTTAGAAGGTCATCAGTTCAAGTTATTGACAGATCATAAGCCATTGATCAGCATACTTGGTAAAACAGCGAGGCTTAATAACTCTCGCAAAGTAAATTCTCAGATAACCCGGTTATCAGAGGTCGATTTCGCTGTATCTCATATTGCTGGTAAAGAGAATGCGGTAGACGATGCACTTAGCAGACCGAATGAAGCCGATGTCGAGCTGATATATCACGGTCCATTGAAGAATCTAGATGATTCTACTTACAATTTAGTCAGTTAAATCGAGGAAGCGCAAGGATTGGAATGGCAAGTGGTTGTTAAGCGAAACGTACAGAATTCAACCACGACCATATGTGCCGTTGGAGTTACGTGCTAAAATTATCCAACTATTACACGACATGGGACATCCATCCATAAAGGCCACCATTCGATTAGTTACCGACAGATACGTATGGTTGCACATGTCTAAAAACATACGGGTATTGGTAAGAGCCTGTGCGAAGTGTCAAACGTGTAAAGTGTGGAGACATAAAAGAACCGAGATACAGAATATTGGGATACCAATTTGAAGGTACAGACTCGTACATATAGACATTGTCAATTGGTCAATGGTCAAAAATATTTGCTAATTATGGTAGATCGATTTATTCGCTAATTCGAAGTAGCAATTTTAAAAGATAAGACAGCGCAAAAAGTCTTTTTCGCGTTTCAACATAATTGGATATCGCGTAATGGTGTTCCAGAAGAGGTCACTAGTGATCGCGGTAATCAATTTATGTCAGAGCTTTTCGAAAGATCTCTCAATATCGTGGGAACAAATGTATTGCATACTAGCACATACAACCCACGAGCAAATGAGATGGTAGAAAGGCTGCATCGTGAACTGAAAGTTGCGTTAAGTTGTACTAGTGGAACAAGCTGGATACATGATCTTCCTATAGTACTACTCGCCATGCGCAACAGATATTGGGCACAATTATGAACTTCAGTAGCAGAATTGGTTTATGGAGAATCATTAAGATTGCCCGGAGATCTTCTAATAGAAAAACCAAATAGTCTTGATTGGGCTTCTAGTTATGTAGATTGGTTTGTAGGAGCATTTAGAGATAAGATGTATCGTTTGGCTCCGACCAAGACTAGAAAAGCAAAGACCAAGTGCTATGTGTCCTCTGATCTAATATCGGCCTTGCATGTTTATGTGACTAATTCAAATAAGAAGAATTGCATGACATCATTTTACAAAGGACCATATGATGTCAAGCGGATGACTGACAAAATGTCATCATAGTGGTAAATGACATTGAGGATTGTGTTACTTTGGATCGTTACATTCCCCAGTTTATCTGGATAGAGATGCGTTGAATGACCAGCGTTCTATGGGCGAATCTGATGTATGCAATCCCACCATACAGGTGTAACAAGCGGCTCCGCGTTACAACCAAACGATGTTCAATTTTGACAAATATAGTGCTCTTTAAGGTCAAATAATCTAACTCGGTTCTTACACAATATTTCTCTTAACTGTGATTTTAGAAATAATCTCTGTTAGTTTCAATCAGTTTTAATTGAGATTTCTTGAACTGAAATTATATTTGTAATTAATAGGGTTGTTTATTAAATATACTCACCGGCGCGCAGTACGCATGGAACATGCAGTGGATTATTGTGTCACAGTGGATTTATTTCGCTCAGTTGGATTATTCGCAGTTTATGCAAGGGATTTACTGTTCACATTTAACTATGCCTATCCGAATTTCAGAGAAGAATGGATTATTATAATGACATAAGTTAAATACATAGCAAACAATGAACTAATTATTTGTGAAATTCTATCATTGAAGTCTTTACATGAATTTTATCCATTTATTTTCAGTGACAACTTTTAACAGTGACTATGTTCATATTATCATGTATTTTCAATTGGTTTCATATATTCATTTCAATTTAGACATTTGTGAAAGAATAATTGCTTGTGTGCATGATATGCTACTTTTAAACAGCGTTAATTTTGCTACCGTCTGGTGCATGGACAATTTTGTTTAACTGTGACTTGTGCATAAGACATTCATCTTTGTGAACAATGTTCTTACTTTTTGTCAGATGAGTTAAATGACCAGCGTTCCATGGACGAATCTGATGTGTGCAATCTAATTACGCAGGCACACAACGCAAAGCAGAAACTTTCACAAGACGCGTTATCGAACATATCATTATCTTATTCTACCGAGTTACAAGATGAAAACGTTCTGTCAACATCAGGCAAAGCAGCAGCATCAGAGACAACTGTACAGGGCGCGATGCCGACTTCAGGGGCGCCATTATGCACAAATCGTTCTGGAAGAGTACAACGTCAGCCGAAGAATGATGATTACGTCTATTTTTTAAAAGATGAATCTTGTTGCGCAGTGCTGTCCTTCTTGTTGTAGATTTGACCGCATTTTTCTTGTGCGTGACAATTGATAGCACTCTTAGGTCGGTAAAATATTGAATTTTCATCATTTTCAGGTAATGTAATTTTTGGCCACAATTTGCCACAAATTGTGTTTTATTCCTGTGCGTATTGTATCAACCCTGAAGATAAGACTGGAAATTCGGTCTCAAAAATTTGGTAAAAGAACAATAGAAAATCTTGTTCCAACGTCATTTTCAGACAATCACCTAATGAAAGGCCTAAAAAAGAAGGGACAAGTGAGAACCCATCAATTGAGGCCAAAAATTACATCACCTGAAAATGATGAAAATTCAAGATTACGTCTATTATTAGCCGTCTTTTTTTGAGAATGTGGTTTATGTGGAGGAAGATAGTTCTACCGACAAAACTATGTGACCGTAATTGATAAATTTAAACTACCTTGGCTGATTGAAACGAATTTTATTTCAAAAGAAATTATTCGTTTATTTTCCAGAATATTCTTTGTTTAAATACTTGTGAGTATATATACTTTGAAATGTGCACAGTTTCGGTTTCGGTTATCTGTACGTGACTGGTTGTTATTTTCGTGGCGAGCTGCATTTATTTCATTTCCTCCATTTTACGTTTACTCGATTTCCACAATATATTCCTGCTAACACTTTGCCTTATAATCGTAAATATTGGGGACGTTTTGGAACAGGTAACTTAATAATTCTCTTTTTCACTTCTATTTCTTTCCAGGTTATTTGTTCGGGTGTTTTGTTCGTAAGAGATTTTAAATTCCGATTGCCTAACATTAAGTATCAAATTTATAATTAAGTACGTTCAACATGGAAGCTAATCTTAAGTTTGAGGACACTAACAAATTAGCTCAAGATTCAATTGTACAAATAAAGACTGATCACGACCTGGCATCTATGGGGTTCTCAGACAACAATAAATCAGGAGCTTCCACAATTATTTTGTGTACAGCACACAGAACAGACAACTCAAAATTGACAAATAAACAATTCTTACATAACTAACTTCCTTATTTGTTTAAAAAAAATAATTAATCATTTTTATAGAAATTTCGTTGGATAGTTCTACGTTTGCATAGTAATACAACTTGTAAACAGTGTCCTGATATATGTAAGCCTTTTGTGTCGGAGGAAATATCTGTAGAGACTCCTAACCTATTCGTATCTGAGAACCCCATAGATGCCGGATCGTTAGTTGTCCTATAATTAGCAGTAGAATCTGATAAGCTTATATTTTCAATCGCATCTGCTAAATTCAAATCTGCTATGTCTTGCGCTAACTTGCTAGTGTTCTCAAATATAAGATTAGCAACCATTTTAATAAAATTTAATTATTAAATTGACATTTAATGTTAGGCAAATCGGGATGTGAGACCTGTCTCGTACAAAACACCCAAAGAAATAATCTGGAAAGAATTAGACACAAAAAAATTATTAAATTACCTGTTCTAGAACATCCCTTCTATGGTTGCATCAATAAAAATATAAGACAGTGTTAGCAGGCATATATTGTAGAAATTGATTAGACTTGTAATAAAGAAAAAAGGAAACAGTTGCAGCAGGCCAAAGGAAGATACAACTAGTAGAGGACAGTAATGCTCGAAAACTGCAAATGGAGCACAATTCAAAATCAAGTATTTAAACAAATAAATTTCTGGAAAAGAAAAGAAAAAATTCTTTTTAAATAAAATTCGTTACAATCAGCTAAGGTGGTTTAAATGTATCAGTTAATGTTACTCTAATTTTGGCGGAGGAATTATCTTCCTCCATATACACCACCTTCTCAAAAAAAGACGGCTAGTAATAGACGTAATCATGATTCTTCGGCTGATGTTGCACTCTTCCAGAACGAGTTGTACATAATGGCGCCCCGAAGTCGGCATCGCGCCCGGTACCGCTAACACTGGTTCTTCCGTGTCATCTGGTATAGCCAAACAGTTTTCATGTTGTGAACTGGTAGAATAAGATTTTGCTATATTAGACAACGCGTCTTCTGAGTTCTGCATTTGATTATGTGCCTGTATGGTGGACTTTTGCGATATTTATTATTCCCTACATTAGTTTGGTAGCGGCTGTGGAGATCCGTGCCCATGATTAATCCTCGGCTTTTTCCCGATCAGTGATGAGAGAAGACCAATGCGAATGATCACATATGTATTGTAAAAAACACCGCGTATGGAGTCATAAGTAATCCAAATTGACCGTGGTCTAGACGACAATAAAATTAAATGTTAACAACAATGAATGTCTTAAACACCAGTCATATTCAATATAAATTGTCCGTACTCTAGACGACAAAAAGTAAGAACATTGTTCACAAAGATGAATGTCTTATGCACAAGTCACAGTTAAACAAAATTGTCCATGCACCAGACGGTAGCAAAATGAACGCTGTTTAAAAGTAGCATATCTTGCACACAAGCAATTATTCTTTCACAAATGTCTGAATTGAAATGAATATATGCAACCAATTGAAAATACATGATGATATGAACATAGTCACTGTTAAAAATTGTCACTGAAAATAAATGGATAAAATTCATGTAAAGACTTCAATGATAGAAATTCACAAATAATTAGTTCATTGTTTGCTATGTATTTAACTAATGTCATTATAATAATCCATTCTCCTCTGAAATTCGGATAGGCATAGTTAAATGTGAACAGTAAATCCCTTGCATAAACTGCGAATAATCCAACTGAGCGAAATAAATCCACTGTGACAAAATAATCCACCGCATGTTCCATGCGTACTGCGCGCCGGTGAGTATATTTAATAAACAACCCTATTAATTACAAATATAATTTCAGTTCAAGAAATCTCAATTAAAACTGATTGAAACTAACAGAGATTATTTCTTAAATCACAGTTAAGAGAAATATTGTGTAAGAACCGAGTTAGATCATTTGACCTTAAAGAGCATTATATTTGTCAAAATCGAATATCGTTTGGTTGTAACGCGTAGCCGCGTGTTACATACACCCCTCGAAAACGAAAATTAGTACACAATGAAGGGGGCTAACATTACAGCAGGTGTTATTGCTCTGCTTTACCGTGTAAAGACTGATTTTGGCTCTGTCAACACTGATTCTGGTTCCTCTATATCTCGGGGCGGCGTAACGGCGTCAGTTGGCTCGGTTGTTGATGAGATGTCGGGCGTCAGTCCGTATTCAGCAAGACTGTCTGGAGGTGGAGCTATCGTTTCTTCACCGCCTGATAGGTCAACAACGCGGAACAGCGGGTCATTTGGATCCACGTCGGCCGGGGATAGTCTGCGTTTGGAGTCCGCTTCAGCTTTGCCATTAATCTCCAAAAAGACGTAATTCTGACGTCGATTTAACACACGATAAGGACCGCGCTTCGGTTTGGCTAGAATCCTGTTATCCATATCGTTGTTGACGAAGAACCATTTGCAGCTTTCAAAATCTTTGCGTTTATAAATTGGACCATGTTGCTGACGTGTAGGACAGATCGGCCGATTCAGAGCGTTATATTGTAGAAAACTACGAAGTGGAAACAGAAATGCGGGATCGTTCATCGTTATTGCAGTTTCAGAGCGTGATCGGACTAGTTCGACAGGCAGCCGTAGACATTCGCCAAATAACACTTCAGCGGAACTACATTTAATCGTCTCACGAGATCTTGTACGCATTGATAGGACTACTTTCGGTAAAGCCGCAAACCAATTTTCTTCTGGGCTAAACTTGAGAGCCGCTTTCAGTTCTCAGTGGGGCCTTTCGACAAAACCATTTGCTCTCGGATTGCGAGCCGCGCTCACGGAGTGTTTGACACCATAGTATTGCAGTAAGGGCTGTGAACTCTTCGCCGAGGAACTGTGCGCCACGATCGGTTGTCACTTCAGCTGGAGCCCCAAAGCGAGCGAACCAATTGAGCTCTAAGCATAACTGACAATTTCTTGCTTCATGTCTGGCAGTGGTATGGCCTCATAGCATCGACTGGTGCGATCCCGTATTGACAGTAGATATCGCATATTTTTCACGGCAGGTAAGGTTACCAGATCAACGTGTATGTGCGTAAACCGGACTTTGGACACTTGAATGACTTGTGGCGCCGTTTTGGTGTGTCTCGTCACTTTGCATTTCTGACATTCTAGACATTACAGTTAAATACTGTTTGTTGCAAAGAAGTAATATATATGCAAGGATGTATTAGGTTTTGCGAACCTAGTAACAAATTAGTTCAGTTGTAACCAGAAGGATAAACCAAAGACAGCATGAACGGAAAGTATAATCTCATGCACATTCGTTTCGTGCTTACTGGCGACTCATCAGTAGGAGCCGGTATTACGCCCTTTAACGACTTTATATTTAGTAGAAGAATGTGGAATAATAGGACGGTACAATCTCCTAGACGAATGTGTAAACCTGTAATAGTGAAGATAACATCATCTAAAGTCAACGAAAATACGACTTCAATGCTAACTCACACTATATAATATATATTCCGAGTCTGTAAAGGATACTAACACTATGGCTATTTAGAATAGAATAGAATAGAATATCTTTATTTGGATTCAAACCACACATATTCCATCAAATAATAAAATTGGAAATTGTACAATATATTAAAAAAATTATCACATCACAATAAATGTGCAATTAATATCATGTAGATAGGTATATCTCACTAGTTGTACAATACAATATATCAATATCAGAAAGTTCGACTGAAAAGAATAATATATACATTATCAAATTAGGAACAATTAATGTATAATTCGAGTGTAACATTATGCAAAAATTGAGAACCATGACTAGCAATTGATTGTATGTAATGTTAACTAATTAGAAGAAATAGTGCATAACATTTCTGAATAGAATAGAATATCTTTATTTGGATTCAAACCACACATATTCCATCAAATAATAAAATTGGAAATTGTACAATATATAAAAAAATTTATCACATCACAATAAATGTGCAATTAATATCATGTAGATAGGTATATCTCACTAGTTGTACAATACAATATATCAATATCAGAAAGTTCGACTGAAAAGAATAATATATACATTATCAAATTAGGAACAATTAATGTATAATTCGAGTGTAACATTATGCAAAAATTGAGAACCATGACTAGCAATTGATTGTATGTAATGTTAACTAATTAGAAGAAATAGTGCATAACATTTCAATTATAACAATACAAAACTTGGAAATAAAAATCTCTAGAAAATCTGTTTTCGATAACAATTATCCTTGTCTTTTATTCAACCATGAGAAAGTATTATCATAATCAAAAGAATAACAAATATCAGCAGAATTGCAGACTTTTTCAAGTTCAGTAGATAAAGTTTTAAAAGACATCTTAGATGGAGGCATTTCTCTAAGCCCCTTCGGCAATTGGTTATAAATTTTGTAGATTTTCGAGAAAGAGAATAACTTGCTCGCTACATTCCCCACCAAAGGAGGAGATATTGCCAAATGTCCAGATCTAGTTCCAACTTCATGACTCTTTCTTATCGGAGTCATATAGGCACCAGTCCACTGGTTCAAATGGAAAACTTTTATACAATAACACATCCTCCGAAACCACAGTGATTGTAATGACACAAACTGTAATCTAGAGGCGTATATAGTGCAAGAAATAGGACTAATATGTTTCACAACCTTTCTTTGTACAGCTTCTATATTATTAGACAAACCCTTTTTTAATGGATTCCAAGTAGCGACAGCATATTCTAGTACCGGTCTAATCCATATTATATACATTTGAAGTTTTATATCATTTGATAAGATATTTCGATTTATTAGTGCCCATCTTTTCTTGGCACTGCCTACTATACTTTCAATATGTCTCTCAGCAGAAGCTGTACATTGAATAGTTATGCCTAAATCCTTAATTTCTTGCATAAGTTTAATCTCAAACACATCATTAATAACAGCATCATGAAAATAAACATAATTAAAGTTTGTTCTGTTCCCTATTTTTAAAGCTTTCGTCTTTTTATTGTTTATTCTCAGCCCTAGTGTGATCAAATATTTACTCAAATCATACAAATCTAATGTCACATTATTTTTGGAGAATTCGACATTCTTTGGATCAATTGGGAAGATTATTTTTAAATCATCAGCGAATTTGCAAACTCGACCGTTAAGGATCTTAGTTTCCAAATTTGCTAATACAATTTTAAATAAAATTGGCCCCAAGCTTGATCCCTGTGGAACTCCACTCGTTACTCGTTTCGATTTTGATATCAAATCGTTTACTTGAATACTCATTCGTCGATTATATAGATAGTATTTAAGTAATCTAGAAATATTCGGATCAATATTCAACAAACTAATCGCATTCAAAATAGCATCAAAAGATATAGAGTCAAAAGCTTTTGAGATATCTATAAATACAATTAATGCATCTAACTTATTCTCGTCTAATGTGATTACATGTTTCCACATGGAAAGCATATTGGTAGTTGTCGATCTACCTTTCGTAAAGCCATGTTGACATAGGTCAAAATCAGCCGGTAACATACGTTCTAAATGATCTAGTATCAATCGTTCTATTATCTTCAAAAACGAAGGGATAATAGAGATTAATCTATAATCACTAGCGCACGTTGGCTTACTTACTTTTGGCAACGGCTTAGCTACTATCGTTAGTATATCGATTGGTAATTTCCCATTCTTTAAAATTATATTTATAAAGTTGCAGAGTACATTCATAAATTTTAAAGGTAATTGAAGCAAATTATCAATCGAAATACCAAGGTGATCTTTTTGTTTTTTTGATTTGATTTTTAACATCAATTTTATCAATTCATCACTGTCAATAACAAGTCCTGATTCCTATTGTGTTAGCAATTGATACCTTTTTTGAAATCGATGAGTACCAGATACTAACACTATGGTTTCCGAGTCGGTACATGATACCAACCTGATGGATATAAATTTATGCCAAAGTTCACCCAAATTGAGAATTACAACAATTTCCGAACACCTGTTACTCCAGTTAAACCATACACTCTGGCCTTCATCGATATCATTTATCACATTTCGCGGTAAGCATGACATCATTCAATTCAATATATTACAGTTAAATACTGTTTGTTGCGAAGAACCAATATATATGCAAGTATGTATTAGGTTTTGCGAACCTAGTAACAAATTATTTCAGTTGTTACCAGAAGGATAAACCAAAGGCAGCATGAACGGAAAGTATAATCTCATGCACATTTGTTTCGTGCTTACTGGCGTCTCATCAGTAGGAGCTGGTATTACGCCCTTTTAACCACTATATATTTGGTAGAAGAATGTGGAATAATAGGACGGTACAATCTCTTAGACGAATGTGTAAACCTGTATTAGTGAAGCTAACATAATCTAAAGTCACCGACAATACCACTTCAATGCTAACTCACACTATATAATATATATACCGAGTCTGTAAAGGATACTAACACTATGGCTATTGTGTTAGTAATTGATACCTTTTTTGAAATCGATGAGTACCGGATACTAACACTATGGTTTCCGAGTCGGTACATGATATCAATCTGATGGATATAAATTTATGCTAAAATTCACCCAAATTGAGAATTACAACAATTTCCGAACACCTGTTACTCCAGTTAAACCATACACTCTGGCCTTCATCGATATCAGTTATCAAATTTCGCGGTAAGCATGACATCATTCAATTTAATATATAACAGTTAAATACTGTTTATTGCGAAGTACTAATATATATGCAAGTACGTATTAGGTGTTGCGAACCTAGTAACAAATTAGTTCAGTTGTGTCCAGAAGGATAAACCAAAGGCAGCATGAACGGAAAGTATAATCTCATGCACATTCGTTTCGTGCTTACTGCACCTAATACATACTTGCATATATATTATTTCTTCGCAACAAGCAGTATTTAACTGTAATATATTGAATTGAATGATGTCATGCTAACCACGAAATGTGATAAGTGATATCGATCAAGGCCAGAGTGTATGGATTTAATGGAGGAACAGGTGTACAGTAATTGTTTAGCATAAATTGATATCTATCAGGTTGGTATTATGTACCAACTCGGAAACCACAGTCTTAGTACCATGTACCTTTTTCGGTACAATAATGTTGGTATCGGTTAATAACACAATAGCCATAGTGTTAGTATCCTTTACAGACTCTATATATATATATATATATATATATATATATATATATATATATATTGTATATATAGTTGGTTATGTTGAAGTCGCATTGTCATAGACTTTATATGATGTTAGCTTCACTATTGCAGGTTTACACATTCGTCTAGGAGATTGCACTGTCCTATTATTCCACATTCTTCGACCAAATATATTGTGGTTAAACGGCGTAATACCGGCTCCTACTGATGAGTCGCCAGTAAGCAGGTAACGAATGTGCATGAGATTATACTTTCCGTTCATGCTGCCTTTGGTTTATCCTTCTGGTCACAACTGAAATAATTTGTTACTAGGCTCGCAAAACCTAATACATACTTGCATATATATTAGCTCTTCGCAACAAACAGTATTTAAATTTGCCCTTGGTGTATTGATGCAGAATATCTTTTCGACCGGGTCTGAAAGACATTCCGATCTTCTCCTAAGCCCTTAAAATTATTGAGCCCTTGTCTGTTATATTGGGTACTTTGGCCACTGAAGTAACATCGTCGACCCACTCGTCAAGGTATTCTGGATTTAATTGGCATATTTTGTGCAGTGTCCATGTGTTGATGTGGCCTGTTGCTAGGCTCACCACCGGGCTTCCCTCATTTTCTGAACTGGACATCATCTTATGTGTGTGAATGTTGTCGAGAATAGATGGCAGTGTAACTTCGTCCTCACCCGTCATCGTGCGGCTGTCTTCGAGCATTGTATTCTCGAGGGGGTGTTTTTCTGTGATATGTGTCTTAGAATTTACTTT
The DNA here is from genome assembly GCA_029291075.1 of Eudiplozoon nipponicum. NCBI lineage: Eukaryota > Metazoa > Platyhelminthes > Monogenea > Mazocraeidea > Diplozoidae > Eudiplozoon > Eudiplozoon nipponicum. The sequence continues at coordinate 217,537 of JAQBSW010000193.1, forward strand.
CCTTCGTGGCATTCATCCAAAGTGCCTGAAGTTCTCAAAATTTAGATGTTTATTAATTCTTTGCTGGCTGTGAGTTCGACGAAACGCGGCACCATTTATGTAAAGGTATTTTGCGGGGTTGCTATCAACCTACATAGAGCTGGTAGCTGTTATTGAGATCCGTGCTCATGATCAATCCCTGGCCTTTCCCGATGGGTGATGTGAGAAGGCTAATTCAAATGATCACATATGTATTGTACACAATGTTGCATGGAAAATTCATAGTTAGTCAAAATTGACCGTGCTCTAGACGGCAACAAAACAAAATACTGTTAACACAATTGAATGTCTTAAACACAAGTCACAGTTAAACAAAATTGTCCGTGCTCTAGACGGCAACAGAACGAAATACTGTTAACAAAGTTGAATGTCTTATACACAAGTCACAGTTAAACAAAATTGTCCGTGCTCTAGACGACAGCAAAACGATATACTGTCAACACAAATAATGTATCATTCGCAAACGTCTGAATTGTGATGAATACATGTAACCGATTGAAAATATATGATGATATAAATAAAGTCACTGGTAAAAGTTGTCACTAATGATGAATAGACTAAAATCGTGTAAAAACTTCAATGAAAAAAACTTCACAAATAATTAATCCACTGCTTGCTAAGGTTTTAACTCATTTAATTATAATAATCCTTTGTACTCTGAAATTCTGATACGTGGAATAAGATGCGAACAGAAAATCACTTGTATAAACTGAGAATAATCCAACGAAGAATAGAAATTCCACTATGGCACTATAATCCACCGCATGTTCCCTGCGTATCGCGCGCGGGTGTGTATATTTAATAAACAAAACACTATTAATTACAAATAAAATTGCAGTTCAAGAAATCAGAATTAAAACTGCTTTAAACTAACAGAGATTGTTTCTAAAAACACAATTAAGAGAAATATTGTGTAAAAACAGAGTTAGATTATTTGACCTTAGAGAGCACCATATTTGTCAAAATTGAACATCGTTGGATTGTAACGCGTAGCCGCGTGTTACATACACCCCTCGAAAACGAAAATTAGTACACAATGAAGGGGGCTAACATTACAGCAGGTGTTATTGCTCTGCCGTACCGTGTAACAACTGATGTTGGCTCTGTCAACACTGATTCTGGTTCCTCTATATCTCGCGGTGGCGTGATGGCGTCAATTGGCTCGGTTGTTAATGAGATGTTGGGCGTCAGTCAGTAGTCAGCAAAACTGTCTGGAGGTGGAGTTATCGTTTCTCCAACGCCTGATAAGTCAATATTGCGGAATAGCGGGTCATTTGGATCAACGTCGGCCTGGGATAGTCTGTGTTTTGAGACAGCTTCAGCTTTGCCATTAATCTCCAAAATAATGTAATTCTGACGTCGATCTAACACACGATAAGGACCGCGCTTCGGTTTGACGAAGAACCATTTGCAGCTATCAAAATCTTTGCGTTTATAAATTGGACCATGTTGCTGACGTGTTGGACAGATCAGCCGATTCTGAGCGTTTTATTGTAGGTAACTGCGAAGTGGAAACAGAAATACTGGACCGTTCCTCGTTATTGCAGTTTCAGAGCGTGATCAGACTAGTTCGCTAGGCAGCCGTAGGAATTCGCCAAATACCATTTCAGAGGAACTACATTTGATCGGCTCACGAGGTCTTGTACGCATTGATAGGAGTACTTTCAGTAAAGCCGCAAGCCAATTTTCTTCTGGGCTAGCCTTAAGCGCCGCTTTTAGTTCCCGGTGTGGCCTTTCGACGAAACCATTTGCTCTAGGATTAGGAGCCGCGGTCACGGAGTGTTTGACACCATAGTATTTCAGTAGGGCAGCGAACTCTTCGCCGAGGAACTGTGCGCCACGATCGGTTGTCACTTTAGCTGGAGCACCAAACCGAGCGAACCAATTGAGCTCTAAAGCATAACTGGCAGTGTCTTGCTTCATGTCTGGCAGTGGTATGGCCTCATACCATCGAGTGGTGCGATCCCGTATTGACATTAGATATCGCATATTGTTCACGGCAGGTAAGGTTACCAGATCAACGTGTATGTGCGTAAACCGGACTTTGGCACTTGAATGACTTGTGGCGCCGTTTTGGTGTGTCTCGTCACTTTGCATTTCTGACATTCTAGACATTGTTTTGACCACTTCTTGACATTTCGCCGCATGCCAGGCCAAAAATACGTTCTGGATAGAATTTCCACTGAGGCTTTGCCAGATGGATGGCTCATTGAATGGTAAACCTCGAAGATCTTGTGACGGAGTTTTTCAGGTATAAACGGCCGAGGGCCTACGCCAGTTATTTCACACTGCAGCAGAGTTCCATCATAATCAAATGTTTTCAGGCGATTGACATCAAATGTCCGAAGTGATTGATCATCTTTCTGAGCTGCTTGCAATTCCTGAGTGCTTATAGGTGAAGGACACAGGATAGAGGCACAGAGATTCTGCAGGACGACTTAGGGAGTCTGCGACCACATTTTCTGACCCTTTGACATGAGCGACTTAATATTCATACTCGTGTATTCGTGTAAGTTGTGAGTTGACACGTCGTGAATATAAATACTCTTTCTTTCCTCTGAGCATCGGGAGTAGAGGAAGATGGTCTGTGTAGATCTTGAACTTTCGGCCATCCAGATAGGTGTGGAAGTGTAGGCTCGACCGGTAGATTGCGAGTAACACTTTCCCTAATGTATCATATCGCGTCTCGCGAGGTTGTAGTTTTTGAGAATAGAAGGCGATAGGTTGGTGTATGCCGTTGAAGGACTGTTGAAGTACTGCGCCTATGGCAACGTCGGATGCGTCCGTTATCAATTCAAAAGGTTGAGACTTATCAGGAGAATGTAGCATGGTCGCTTTGCATAAGGCCCTTTCGGCATCCTCGTAAGCCTGCATGTCGTCCACGTGAAGCTGAATCAGTTGTGATTTCTTGACAAAACGGCTTTCTGGCACGAGATATTTGTGTAGAGGTGCCAGAATCTTGGCAAGGCAGGGTACAAATCGCGAATAGTAATTCATCTTGCCCAAGAATCATCGTAATGCTCGAACGGTTGTTGGAGGCTGTAGATCTTGTACAGCACAAAACCTTTTCGGAAATTTGATGACCGGGGAATTCAATTGATTGCTGTGCAAAGACGCATTTTTTGCCATGAAGTCGGAGGCCATAGTCTGCCAGAAGTGTGAGTAGAATATCAATATGCTGTATATGTTCGGACATTGAGTTGGAGAATACCAGGATGTCGTCTAAATATGGAATTACAAATGGTAGACCATCTAGTATTTCGTCCATAACGCGTTGGAAGGTTTGCGAGGCATTCTTGAGACCGAAAGGCATATAGTGATATTCGTGAGTGCCACCTCCGGTGAATCTGAGTGCAGTATATGATACGGAGTCTTTGTCCATCGGTACTTGATAGTAGGCTTTCACTAGGTCAAGTTTTGAATACACAGCATGACCGATAGCAGATCTGAGTAGGTCAGCTGGATTTGGCAGGATGTACGAATCAGACTGTGTGCAAGAATTGAGAATACGATAATCCCCGCACACCCTGAATGTTGCTGGTTCACTCTTTGGTACTACTACCACAGGCGACGCAAAAGGTGAGCTGGATCGTGTACAGATGCCTTGTTGACGTAGCATGGCGAATTCTTGCTCAGCGGCCTTATGTTTGTGTGGTGCCAATGGACGTGCTCGTGGAGGATGAGGAAGTGGTTTCGATAAGATGATATGATGGGCTATGATAGCACGCTTCCTCTTGAAATCGAGCATGAAGGAGATATGTTTGAAATTTTTTTCATGACGTTTCAGAACATCGTCCAGTTGCGGTACATGAGGAACTGGAGAAATTAGCTGTATGGATGAGACTGCTTCGGCGCGAGTCGTATGTTTTAGCGCTGATGAAAGCAACTGATTGTCTGCAGTGCGTATCTCTCGTGTTCTTGGACGAATGGTAAGGTCGAAGTGTTCGAGAAAGTCACGTTCAATGATGTTTCTTGTCGTATTGGCAATGATGAAAGGATACTTGAAACATCTTTTTGAGTTGGAGTACGAGATTGTGTGTACTCGTACCCCAAACGTCGCAATACCGGAGCCATTGGCGCAGGTCAGACTGCGGGTGTTGACTGGGAGGGCATGTTCGAAATAATTGTGGCGTAGTAAGCTTACATCTCATCCAGTGTCTATGAGAAATAATTCACCGGATTTTGCGTCACGAATGAGAAAGGATGTTGATAGTGGCAACTGACGATGAGACTGGTTGCTACCATTTTGGCGTTTGAAGCATGACTTGACTGGAGCCATCGCTGTAAATACAATAATTTGATTGCACTCTACCGCGAAAGCAACGTGCTTCGAGCCATCAGACGTGGAGCGGCCAACCATCTTGGGGTGATCAGCCTCTACTGCTGCAGAGGAGGCTGACCCCAGCGGTTTTCCAAACATTCCATGGGCGGATCCTCCAGAGTTGTTGAGGGTGATAGCGCCCACTTGAACGTCGCGTCCATGCGCGGGAATGTACAGCCGTTTCTGAGGCAATAACGTGTGGAGTGGCCATTGCTGCGGTGATTCGGACACCACTCCGCTAGTAACTGTGGCACTGTGGCCCGGTCTCTCGACGTCGACCTCCTGGCGCTATTCCGGGACGATGGTCGTCGCTGGTCACGCCTGCTCTGGTCGCGTCTATTATGGACGGCATCGACGGAGGCCAAATTTGGCCTGAATGTGAGGTTCTCGAGCAGGTTTATGAGGCGTTCATTCGTGACATTTGTTCCGGCTGATGATGCGGTGGATTGTGATTCGAACAGTCTTGAGGTGATGTGGCCTTTCTCTTGGGCAGGTGAGCTGTAGTGGTGTTTCTTCCACCACTTGTCTAGACGTGCCGGCAGAACGTCATCTTGTACGTGGCCATCTCTTGTAGTGCCGGCGGGAGATTCTGTATGAAAAGTCGCATTACGATTTCCTTGGGCAGGTTGAATTCCAAGGCTTTGTGCTCCATCTCTCTAAATAGCTCAGAAGGCGTGTGGCTACCTTGAGACATCTGGCTCATTAATTCTGTAAGCCTGTCTTCTCGATCTGGTGTCAACCGCTGCTTGACGGTGCGTTGCAGGCTCTGCCGTGGCTGCGCACATGTGCTCTCAGTGTATTGATGCAGTATATCTTTGAGTCCGCGTCTGAAAGACATTGGGATCGTCTCCCGAGCCCTCAAAAATATTGAGCCCTCGTCTGTTATATTGGACACCTTGGCCAATAAAGTTACATCGTCGACCCACTCGTCAAGGTAATCTGGATCGAATTGGCATATTATATACTGTGTCCATGTGTTGGTGCGGCCTGTCTGGGCTCCGGGCTTCCTGCATTTCCTGAACTGGACCTCATCTTATGAGTATGAGTGTTGTCGAGAATAGATGGCAGTGTAACAGCGTCTTCACCCGTCATCGTGCGGCTGTCTTCGAGCATTGTAACCTCGAGAGGGTGTTTTTCTGTGATATGTGTCTTAGAATTTACGTTCTTTGCGGCATTCATTCAAAGTGCTTAAATTTCTCAAAATCTAGATGTTTATTAATTCTTTGCTGGCTGTGAGTTCGACGAACCGGGGCACCATTTATGTAGGGGACTTTTGCGAGATTAATTATTCCCTACATTAGTTTGGTAGCGGCTGTGGAGATCCGTGCACATGATTAATCCCCGGCTTTTTCCCGATGGGTGATGAGAGAAGACTAATGCGAATGATCACATATGTATTGTAAATAACACCGCGTATGGAATCATAAGTAGTCCAAATTGACCGTGCTCTAGACGGCAATAAAATTAAATTTTAACACAAATGAATGTCTTAAACACCAGTCACAGTCAAACTAAATTGTCCGTACTCTAGACGGCAAAAAGTAAGAACATTGTTCACAAAGATGAATGTCTTATGCACAAGTCACAGTTAAACAAAATTGTCCATGCACTAGACGGTAGCAAAATGAACGCTGTTTATAAAGTAGCATATCTTGCACACAAGCAATTATTCTTTCACAAATGTCTGAATTGAAATGAATATATGCAACCGATTGAAAATACATGATGATATGAACATAGTCACTGTTAAAAGTTGTCACTGAAAATAAATGGATAAAATTCGTGTAAAGACTTCAATGATAGAAATTCACAAATAATTAGTTCACTGTTTGCTATGTTTTTAACTTATGTCATTATAATAATCCATTGTTCTCTGAAATTCGGATAGGCATAGTTAAATGTGAACAGTAAATCCCTTGCATAAACTGCGAATAATCCAACTGAGCGAAATAAATCCACTGTGACACAATAATCCACTGCATGTTCCATGCGCACTGCGCGCCGGTGAGTATATTTAATAAACGACCCTATTAATTACAAATATAATTTCAGTTCAAGAAATCTCAATTAAAACTGATTGAAACTAACAGAGATTATTTCTAAAATCACAGTTATGAGAAATATTGTGTAAGAACCGAGTTAGATCATTTGACCTTAAAGAGCACTATATTTGTCAAAATCGAACATCGTTTGGTTGTAACACGGAGCCGCTTGTTACACCTGTATGGTGGGATTGCACACATCAGATTCGCCCATAAAACGCTGGTCATTCAACGCATCTGTTAATTTAGTCATATCGTCTATCCAGATAAACTGGGGAATGTAACGATCCAAAGTAACACAATCCTCAATGCCATTTACCACTATGATGACATTTTGTCAGTCATCCGCTTGACATTATATGGTCCTTTGTAAAATGATGTCATGCAATTCTTTTTATTTGAATTAGTCACATAAACATGCGAAGCCGATATTAGATCAGAGGACACATAGCACTTGGTCTTTGCTTTTCTAGTCTTGGTCGTATCTCTAAATGCTCCTACAAACCAATCTACATAACTAGAAGCCCAATCAAGACTACTTGGTGTTTCTATTAGAAGATCTCCGGGCAATCTTAATGGTTCTCCATAAACCAGTTCTGCTACTGAAGTTCATAATTGTGCCCAATATCTGTTGCGCATGGCGAGTAGTACTATAGGAAGATCGTGTATCCAGCTTGTTCCACTAGTACACCTTAACGCAGCTTTCAGTTCACGATGCAGCCTTTCTACCATCCCATTTGCTCGTGGGTTGTACGTGCTAGTATGCAATACAGTTGTTCCCATGATGTTGAGAGATCTTTCGAAAAGCTCGGACATAAATTGACTACCGCGATCACTAGTGACCTTTTCCGGAACACCATAACGCGATATCCAATTATGTAGAAACGCGAACAAGACTTCTTGCGCTGTCATGTCTTTTAAAATCGCCACTTCGAATTGACGACTAAATCTATCTACCATAGTCAGCAAATATTTGTTACCATTTACCTCGGGCATCTCGACAATGTCTATATGTACGTGTCTGAACCGTCCAATTGGTATCCCAATATTCTTTATCTCGGTTCTGGTATGTCTCCACACCTTACACGTTTGACACTTGGCACAGGCTCTTACCCATACCCGTATGTCTTTAGACATGTGCGGCCATACGTATCTGTCGTTGATTAATCGGATGGTGGCTTTAATGGATGGATGCCCTATGTCATGTAACAATTGGACAATATTGGCCCGTAACTCCAACGGCACATATGGTCGTGGTTGACTTCTAGATGTTTCGCATAACAACCACTTGCCACTTATGAGCTTACGAACATATCCTGGCCTTTTGGACAAAACTAACATAAAGGCATCCGATCCTTGCGCTTCTTCTTGATTTGACTAACTAAATCATGCATAGAATTATCTAAACGGTCCTTGAAATAACAGCTGGACATCGGCTTCATTCGGTCAGCTAAGTGCATCGGCTACCACATTCTCCTTACCAGCAATAGGAGACACAGAGAAATCGGACTCTGCTGACCGGGTTATTTGGGAATTTACTCTATGAGAGTAATTAAACCTAGCTGTTTTACCAAGTATACTGGTCAACGGCTTATGATCGGTCAGTAACTTAAACTTATGGCCGCCTAAGTAATGCTCGAAGTGTAGCACTGCGGCATACACTGCTAGAAGCACTTTACCAAACGTATCATAACGTTTCACTCGATCATTAAGCTTATGGCTATAAAACCCAATCGGTCTTACTATGTTATTGCAACATCTGAGGCATCTGTGATTAGCTCGAAAGGTTTCTCCCAATCTACAGGTGCTAATGTGGTTACGCACATAGCATATCCTTGGCCTTTTGGAATCTTTCTCGGTCTTCTGGACTCAAGCTTATAGGTCAAGACTTCTTGATCGTGCTCTTTTCACGAGTGGGATGGCGTGTTAACGTTCCTAGAATTCCGGCTATACCTGGAATGAATCAACGATAATAGCTGATCATGCCCAAGAACCTTCGCAGCTGGCGCACGGTACGGGGTTCCGTTACGTCTTTAATACCTGGGATCTTATCTTCCAAAGGTTTAATTCCGTCTTTGGAAAGTATATGACCAAGGTATTTAACTGAAGAGCATCCGATATTACTCTTATTAGGTTTGACCACTAATCCATATTGTTCCAGCCTGGTCAAAACCGTTTCCAAATGCCTACGATGTTCATCTCGTGAGCGACTAAAAATTATTATGTCGTCTATGTACACCCTCGCAAATGGACAATTCTGAAGGATTTCTTCAGCCAAACGCTGGAATGTCTGACTGGCATTTTTCAAACCAAAAGGCATTCGAAGAAATTCATGCGATCCCCCTCCTGGAAATCTGACTGCGGTGAGTGGTATCGAACTTTCCTCCATTGGTATCTGATAGTACGCTTTCTGGAGATCTAAAGTTGAATAAACCTCATATCCCATTATATCTCGGAGTAAAGTACTCTGGTTAGGGAGAGGATAAGAATCACCCTTCGTCACTGAGTTTAATAGACGATAATTCCCACAAACCCTCCATTGACCCGGTTCAGGTTTGGGAACTACCACTATTGGGGAAGCAAAATTGGAATTTGACCTTCTACAAATCCCCTCTTCGCGCAATTGGTGAAATTCGGACAAAGCAACTTGTTGCTTGTGTTGTGCCAATGGTTGAGCCTTTGGTGAACAAGGCAATGGAGCCACCAATTCTATTTGGTGTTCTACTCCTGTCTTCAATCCTATCCTTTTGGCACTGAAAGGCTGAAACACTGCTAGGTGCTTCTCGATTATATCGGCAAAGTCATGTGCGACTGTTGGACGAGGTAAAAGAACTGTTCTAACTGCCGACGTGTTAGACTCAGTAGGTGTTGATATCCCTACGCCTTCTGCGATAGTCCTAGCTTTGGGGTCTAATGTCAGCTTGAAATGTGTCAAGAAATCCATGCCAATGATATGGTCCTTGACATCGGCTACTAGAAAATTCCATCTAAAGGAAGATTTCTGGCCTAACGTTACCGACATTTCTTTCATCCCTTTCACTCCTATCGGACTACCGTTAGCGGCCCATAGTTGATAATCAAATGTGGGGCAATCTGCTTCCACCACGTCTGACCTAACTATGCTTACCTCAGCACCCGTATCGATGAGAAATTCTAATCCAGATAATTCATCTTTAATAATGAATTTGTTGCTGGATAATCCGGCAATGTTTTCCAGATCTCCGCTTAGTAAGAATCGGACTCTCTTGCCTTCTGTATCGGTGCTAACTGGTCCCGTCGCATTTTTATCCTTTGCCTTAAGTATGCCTTTTAAAGGCATATCTGGGAGCCTTTGCAATGGAACCCCCCTACGGCTCCTACTAGCGGGGGTTTTATCCTTTTCCCGGTGATGGATTTCTCTCTACCGGTTTAGTGCTTCCTTTCCATCTGGGTCCACCTAATCGCGGGTAAATACAATTCTCACCTTGGCACTTTGCACTTCGTCCGTACTCGCAATGTGCCTTACACCATCCGCGTGGCCCTTCGAAGCGTTGACGCGAGTGACTCCCTCGACGTCTAGTATACCTATCCTGACTCTGAAGTTGTGCAATATCACTACGTAAGCTAGCAACTTCTCTACATAAGAAACGCAAGGTTTCTTGTATAGTCAGGTTGTTTTCGGCATCTGCCCTGACTGGCTGCACCATGACAGAATCTGCTATTACAGCATGTACTTGTGGTTCCTGCTGTTTATACACACCGTCTAACCCTCTGAGTTTTGTTGGCCAATCAATGCTCATAGTGTCAAATACTTCCAATGTGGTTCTAAGCCTAATTGGTAGCTCAGCTGTGAAAATCGAGTTAACCACATCTCTGGATATATTCAACCTGGAAGCTTTTGTGCAAAGGCGTTCGTAAAATTCGGACGGTAATTGACGCCCCATTTTTTCTAAGCGTAATAATTCGCACATTTGCGCCGATCTTCCAGGCTGATATCTCTGTTGAATTTCAGCCATTAGTAACTCAAATGCATTGTACGGTTTTTCTTCCACAGTTCTGTCTCTGAAATTTTCCAAGGCATTTCGGAAATTTTCAGGCAATGCCATCCATGCTGCAACAAATTTCTCCATAGGATTTACAATATCATAAGCACTAAATATCATTTGGGCATCTCCGACCCAGCTTGAATGTTTTTTCAGATTTACACTGTGGTAGACTTAATATTCTTGGACTGACGCGGTCGCCAAATTTTGTAGAGGCTCCTAACCTATTAGTATCTGAGAACCCCATAGATGCCAGATCGTGTTCAGTCTTACTATGTACAATAGAATCTGATAAGCTTGTATTTTTATTCATATCTGCTAAATTCATACCTGCCATGTCTTGTGCTCACTTGCTTGTGTCCTCATATTTAAGATGAGATTTCATGTCGATCAAATTTAGTTATTAATATGACACTTAATGTTAGGCAATCGGAATGTGAAACCTTTCACGTTACAAAACACCCGAACAAATAATCTGGAAAGAAATTGACGCGAAAAACAGAATTATTAAATTATCTGTTCCAGAATATCCCCAAATACGTGCATTAATAAAAATAGAAGACAGTGTTTGCAGGCGTATATTGTAGAAATCGAGTAAAATTTAAATGAAGAAAAATGAAATAAATGCAGCAGGCCGAGGAAGTTACAACCAGTCAAGTCCAATAATGCTCGAAATCTGAAAATGGCCCTGTTTTGTCCACCTATGTTGGATGGTCCACGTATTTGTATGTCTTCCGTATTTATTATTAGCGTATCGTCTAGACGAGCCTTAATTATGCCTAATTCTGCAGTTAAATTATTCATTTGAGAAATCAATGCCTGAATCAACGTTTCCAACCCATCAGAAGCCATTTTAAATGTATCACAAATGCTTTATTTTTACTCAATTATATATAGAATTTTGCTCGCACAACGAGCATCGATTTAATAATACAAATTTACACATTTATTAACTTATGTTCACTTCAGCTCGAAGTCTGCTTTTCTCATTGGGCTGACTGCTTCATTCTTATACGGGCGCTTCTGCGAGTAATTTCTGTTGAAATAATGTCTGCCCTAGATAAGACCCTTTGTTCATTATTTGTCTTAAGGTGGCCATTGCCACATCTTTTCCCCCTCAGGAATCGGCTTTCGCACTCTGCTTAAACGATCCAGTGCAACAGCTCGTGGTCCATCGGGCAGGTTAACAAAAACAGTATTGTGCTCTGCGTCCACCCTCTCCACGCGATACGGCCCATCATTGACAGCCTGCAGTGCCATGGGCTCGACCTTCCCTACCATGACATAGTCGCCGACCTTTAGGCGAGTGCGTGTCGGTTGCCTTGCATAGCCTTGTCGCTGTGTGGCACCTACATATTCAGTTAACTGTTTTAGTCGTTCCTGAATATCCGCTATGGTGCAGCGCTCATGGGATCCTCGACCCATCGGGTAAGCTTATCGACCATGGAAAACACATAGGACACGCCGCCGCGAGCTACCGGCAGTGGACCTACTAGGTCGATATGCAGAAACTCGTTCCGTGCAGTGGCATTGAAAGCAATCGGAGTGACTTTTTCTCGTTTTTGTGGTTTACAACGTTGGCATGTAGTGCACTGTTGACAATAGCTACGAATTTCTTTGGACATGCCAGGCCAATGCAATCGTGACTGCAATGTCTAAATGAGTCGCCCGGCGCCGGGATGTCCAGACTTTTCATGAAAAAAGACCATCAATTGTATTCTCATATATTCTGGCACAAACCATTGCACTGTTTGTCGTTCTTTCCGCACCAACAGGCCGTTCTGTAGACTCAACGTTTTATATGGTGCAGACACCCCTGTACCGTTTTTTAATTGATTAACTATTTCCTGACATGTAGCATCTCTTCCCTGTTCTTCAGAGACTTTTGTAAGCGGCGAAACCCGCACAGCGGAAATTCTGCTGAGCGCATCGGCCGCCGCATTCTCGATTCCTGCTCTATGATGAATTGATATATCGTACTCTTTTAGTTCTTCAATGGCTCGATGTACACGTTTCTTCTCAATACATAGTGATCTCCAATGCACTAGCGCTTTGTTGTCAGTAAAGACGTCCACGTGTTCCCCGATGACAAAATATCTAAACTTCCGCAGCGCCCATTGTACGGCATAGTAATTCTTTTTCTGTGACTGTATAGTTCTGTTCCGCCTTAGTGAGTGTGCGACTTATATATTGCGCAGGACGTTCGTCAGCTTGTAACACCGCTCCTATACCAATATCTGACGCGTCTGTAACAATTGGCATATTACCTACCGGGAAAGTCAAAATAGTTGCATCTATTAATTTCTGCTTACATAGCACAAACGCTTGTTGGGCCTCCTCCGTCCAACGAAATGGTACCTTGGCACTAGTTAACTGAGATAAGGGCTGTTGCGTAACCGCCATTCCTGCGAGGTATGGTCTATAGAAATTCACCATACCAATAAACCGGCGCAATTGTTTTCTAGTAGTAGGCACCGGATAATCCCTGATAGGTTGTACATTCGAATCTAACGGCATGCATCCATCCGCTGAGACTAAGTGTCCCAAGAACCGCACTTCTTGACCTATCTGTACCTTTTCTGGATTAAAATATAATCGCCATTCTACAGCTTTGGCCAACATCTTCTGCAGCCTCACACGTAATTCGTGTTCAGTAGTGGCCCATATAATAACATCGTCTACGTAAGCTGTTGTACAAGATAAGTCAGACACGAAAGAGTCCATCATTCTTTGGAACACTTTTGGTGCGTTTTTAAGGCCAAATGGTACCCGGGTGAATTGGAAATGACCTTGGGGTACCAGAAGCGCTAAGTCCCATCGGTGTTCGGGCCGCACGCCTATTTGACAAAATTCCTGTTAAGGATCAAGCACGGTAATCGATTTGCCTCCCGCTAGCTGTAGAAACAGATCACGTAGAGCCGGCATGGAATAAGGGTCCGATTTAGTTACTGAATTCAATTGCCTAAAATCAGCCGCTGGTCGGAGGGAACCATCCTTTTTCGTAACATAAACCATCGGAGCACGAAAAACAGATGTTGACGGTTCAAGAACGCCGGCTTCTATCATTTCTTGGGTTGCTCGAGTCGCTGCTGCTAATTTCTTTGGTGGAGCACCATATACTTTTGGTGGTTCGTAACCGTCATTTAGTTCTAGCCATAGCTTAAACTGGTCGACCGTCGGCCCTGGATGCTCGCTACAATCAGGCAGTTGGAATATAATGTTATATTGGGTTTGAAGATTCTTCCACCACCCAGGCAGACAACTGGTCTCCTCCTGCAATTTATGGGTACATATAGACTTTATTGAACTTATTCCCTCGGGCCGCGATAGGCATACACGTTTATTTTGACAGTCTATCGTCTTAACCCATTTTCTAATGAAATCAAGTCCCAATAAGGGCGTTTGCGTATTTGAAACAACAAAAGACATGTGATAGACATTTTCATTTATTAACAACTTCGTGTCCCACTCGCCCACAGCCACCATTGATGCGCCCGATGCCTGACATAAACTTGCTTTCGTAGGTTTTACATTGTTCAATGGCCAAGTCAATGGTAGTACCGACACATCAGCTCCAGTATCCAATTGCATTATTACTGGCTGTCCGTTGAAGAGTTCTAAAAATTTAACTTTAATGAAAATTCTTACATTTGGCAATGTTTCCCACACTTCCTTTTCTTCAAAGGCCATCTGGTTCGGACCACTTTTTTGTTTGATCTGCTGGTCTTCATTCGATCTACCCATCGGAGGCACCAAAGGATTAATATTCGTGCTCTGCTCTCTCCCACCTTTATTTGTGAGATTGTGCACCCTGTTACCCCACTGCACTGGCCGTTCTCGAGGAGCAGTACATGGGTTTTGCTGACGCTTATACGTCGTATTCGTCGAAGCTGGAGTCCTTATATACTGACTTTGCTTCCAGGCCACTGGCTGTTGCCTTCTGTCGCGGAACTGCTTATTATGCCGCGAAGAATTCCAATACGGTATGTCGCTCCTGTCAGATGTCGTAACTGGACCCATGCGTGGAGATGCAGCTGCCACTTTGTTTGTCATTATGGCCGAACTTTGAAGAGCCTGAAGTCTCTCTTCAAGGCCTCCCTGGGCGCTGGATATTTCACCGTATCTGGTAGGATCCAGCAGCATGAACATGATGGCCTCATGTGGTTGCAAGCCGGGTAAAGACTCGGTAAGCTTCGAGAACCACCGCTTGATACGTGCCATGGTATCCATGGGCATCTCACCCATTAATGGTTTCAGGCTGTATAATTCTAAGAACACTTCCTGAGGCCTAGCCCGGAAATGATCCAACACGCGTCTTTTGTATTCTTCATACGTGAGGTCAACCGGCAATTCCAATTGGACTGCTACTGTCCGGTCCACTAATTCCTGGACAGCTACACGCACAATAGGTGCTTCCAATGTAAATTCTTGGGCTCGAACTGATGCTTCAAATTTTTCGAACCACAACTGTGGCCTTTCCACATCTAGTGGTGCCAACATCGGCTTAAACTCTGATGACGGTCTGAAATAATTCGTCGATTCGGCTGAAAACGCCGGCATATTTCCTCCTGATTCCTCTTCGGCGCGGTCGCCATTGTTGTGTCCACCTATGTTGGATGGTCCACGTACTTGGATGTCTTCCGTATTTATTATTAGCGTATCGTCTAGACGAGCCTTAATTATGCCTAATTCTGCAGTTAAATTATTCATTTGAGAAGTCAATGCCTGAATCAACGTTTCCAACCCATCAGAAGCCATTTTAAATGTACGACAAATGCTTTATTTTTACTCAATTATATATAGAATTTTGCTCGCACAACGAGCATCGATTTAATAAAACAAATTTACACATTAATTAATTTATGTTCACTTCAGCTCTAAGTCTGCTTTTCTCATTGGGCTGACTGCTTCATTCTTATACGGACGCTTCTGCGAGGAATTTCTGTTGAAATACTGTCTGCCCTAGATAAGACTTTTTGTTCATTATTTGTCTTAAAGGTGGCCATTGCCACAGTCCTAGAGCCTTGGGTTGACTCTGGCTGTGGTTCCTTCTGTTGTTGCGTTGTAATCACGATGTGGAAAACTTCGTTGAAGTTCTGCATTAATTGGCTCGTCTCGCTGGTTGTACCGCAACAAGATGAGTCACGGATGTTGCCAATTGTTGGTGAAACAAATCAAATCACCAGCGTAGGTATTGATAGCCGACAGAACGCACACGCGTAGCGCAAAGCAGAATTCAAATGCGACAACTGACTTACATGGTAAATTGCCGTGCTTAAATACCATGCCATAGTAATATATGTCTACTTGCACACTATTGGTTAAACGGCAACATTCGCTTTTTTCTCATTGGTGCAACGTAAATAAAATTGAATTTAATTTACGCAATATGTCGGCAATTAATTTGTGTCGTTACAATTTGTTAACGACCGTTCGCAGCCGACCATACGCCTTACCAGCAAATAACATTTCAATATACTCGCATCAACAGCATTTTAATGGTATTGTTTCATTTAAGCATATCATTCTCTTCAGCATCTTCTTCCAAGTTGAACAGACTTAATTGATTCTATGTGATAGGTGGGGCAATGGCCTCATATGGAATCATTCAAAATATCTTCCCTTGTAGTATTTATCGTACTTAGTTTATTAACATCCGTCATCAGTTCTTTTAATTTCATCCTAGGTTTACCTTCTGTTGCATTTGTTTTGATTGATGTTTTGTAGATTCTGATTTCATAACCAAAACTCCAAAATTGCTGACTTCGATTTATATAATTGTTTAATTTGTAAATCTTCCGTAATTTTCATGAGATCAAACTCAATTTGCATTAATTACTTTTCGCAAATTTTACTATGCGATGATGATTTCAGTTCAACAATTAATTTTTTGGTGTTCACGTTGGATGAAATCGAATTAGGACATTTTAAATTTAACATGAGATGACTGCTTTACGTGTTCTTTTCAGGGTCATATAAGTGTTCTGCCATTTGCGTTTCATAATTCTTCGCATTTTCATGAACGCTTTAAAGGTAATTGTATTTATATATGAGTTTCTTATAAAATAAAAGGATTGTCTCCTATGGATTTATTTTGTTTTAGTTTTTGCCACTTTGATTTCTCCGCGTTTTGAACGTGCACGCTTCTGGTACGTACTTTTTGGATTAATTTTCCTGTAGTGTGTTCCCTTTTTGCCAGAATTGTTGCTGTTTGAAAATGGCGTCGACTAAAATTATTAAACCAGACCAGAAAGCTGTTACTCCTCTGGAGACTGAAATTGCTAATGTAGGCAGATAGTTTATAATTCTAGGCTATGAGCGAAATCCAGTCGCTAGAGAATTTCGGGGAGGCGATCAGGATGCTTTATTTTTGTGAAGCAAAAGAGTTTAAGGTCAGCAGTGAACAGGCTGTTGTTATATACGTTCCAGTTCCGCAGTTACGAGCCTATCAGCAAGTACATGGACGTTTAGTCGGAGAGTTAGAAAAGAAGCTTCGTGGGCCCCAGGTTGTCATCGTTGCTTTTAGGCGTATTTTGCCGAAACCCAAGAGGAAGGGCAAAGCTAACCCGAAACAGAAGCGCCCCAGAAGCCGAACTTTGACTTCTGTCCATGATAACATTTTAAAGGATTTGGTATATCCCGCTGAAATTGTTGGCAAACGTATCCAAATTGGAGTTGATGGAAGCAAGCTAACAAAGGTTCACTTGGATGCCTCACAGCGCAACTACATTGAACACAAGGTTTGTCCTGTTTTTTAATGTATAGATTCCAACAATTACGGCATTATACAAGCAGTTAACTGGAAGATGCATCTCTATTGTCTTCCCTGACTGGGTTTTGTAATTTAGTTCTAATAAAAAATCTTGGACATTACATGTATTTTGAAATTTCGGTATGTGATGGATAATCTTAATGTTTGGGTGAGTGGGATTTTTTCACTGATCTTTTTGCTTAATGATCAAAATGAAACAGTAACCTTCATTTTCTTGAAGTCTGGTTCACGTTTTATAATAGTAAAACGGTGCATTTCTCATTATATGTATCGTAGTTAATAACGTTTAGTGCTTTCGTTCGATGTGCCAAAATCAGTTCAACGTTTCTGACTTAAAGTCAACTATGTTTACGATAATTTCTACGTATGTGGTTCACTTAGCTAAATCAAGTTGACTCGAGTAACTTTTTGCAGTACCATTACCTCATTGAAATCTATTCTTTTTAAGGCATACAATTGGCATAGACACGATGTTAGCGGCATGTGTCAATCATTGACGAAATGCCAACATTTTTGTTAGCTGGATTTCACTGATGCGGTTGAGTTTTGCTTTAAATTGTTTTCTAGGTAATGTGTCTCTATTGACACGCAAATTCATCCGAGCATCGACACTGATACTTCGTTCGAATTTTGTAAACAAGTAAATAAAAGCTGGTTGCGTAAAGATGCATGAGTACTGCGGTAAAGGAGCCAATAGTTGTTCCAAAATTAAGGCCCTGCTTGCTCATGGATGTTGTGAATTTTCACATTATAAATTGCCTTGTTTCCAAACCATTTAGTCAAGGTGAATGTGGTTGAGGGTTCACACGTGACGCTGGCTAGAATTTTAAAAATATCTAATTAGTTACAGACGTTGCGTACACGATTGGCGGTTTAACAATGTGTTATCAATAATCTCAATGGCCAAGTCAATGGTAGTACCGACGCATCAGCTCCAGTATCCAATTGCATTATTACTGGCTGTCCGTTGAAGAGTTCTAAAAATTTAACTTTAATGAAAATTCTTACATTTGGCAATGTTTCCCACACTTCCTTTTCTTCAAAGGCCATCTGGTTCGGACCACTTTTTTGTTTGATCTGCTGGTCTTCATTCGATCTACCCATCGGAGGCACCAAAGGATTAATATTCGTGCTCTGCTCTCTCCCACCTTTATTTGTGAGATTGTGCACCCTGTTACCCCACTGCACTGGCCGTTCTCGAGGAGCAGTACATGGGTTTTGCTGACGCTTATACGTCGTATTCGTCGAAGCTGGAGTCCTTATATACTGACTTTGCTTCCAGGCCACTGGCTGTTGCCTTCTGTCGCGGAACTGCTTATTATGCCGCGAAGAATTCCAATACGGTATGTCGCTCCTCTCAGATGTCGTAACTGGACCCATGCGTGGAGATGCAGCTGCCACTTTGTTTGTCATTATGGCCGAACTTTGAAGAGCCTGAAGTCTCTCTTCAAGGCCTCCCTGGGCGCTGGATATTTCACCGTATCTGGTAGGATCCAGCAGCATGAACATGATGGCCTCATGTGGTTGCAAGCCGGGTAAAGACTCGGTAAGCTTCGAGAACCACCGCTTGATACGTGCCATGGTATCCATGGGCATCTCACCCATTAATGGCTTCAGGCTGTATAATTCTAAGAACACTTCCTGAGGCCTAGCCCGGAAATGATCCAACACGCGTCTTTTGTATTCTTCATACGTGAGGTCAACCGGCAATTCCAATTGGACTGCTACTGTCCGGTCCACTAATTCCTGCACAGCTACACGCACAATAGGTGCTTCCAATGTAAATTCTTGGGCTCGAACTGATGCTTCAAATTTTTCGAACCACAACTGTGGCCTTTCCACATCTAGTGGTGCCAACATCGGCTTAAACTCTGATGACGGTCTGAAATAATTCGTTGATTCGGCTGAAAACGCCGGCATATTTCCTCCTGATTCCTCTTCGGCGCGGTCGCCATTGTTGTGTCCACCTATGTTGGATGGTCCACGTACTTGGATGTCTTCTGTATTTATTATTAGCGTATCGTCTAGACGAGCCTTAATTGTGCCTAATTCTGCAGTTAAATTATTCATTTGAGAAGTCAATGCCTGAATCAACGTTTCCAACCCATCAGAAGCCATTTTAAATGTACGACAAATGCTTTATTTTTACTCAATTATATATAGAATTTTTCTCGCACAACGAGCATCGATTTAATAAAACAAATTTACACATTAATTAATTTATGTTCACTTCAGCTCTAAGTCTGCTTTTCTCATTGGGCTGACTGCTTCATTCTTATACGGACGCTTCTGCGAGGAATTTCTGTTGAAATACTGTCTGCCCTAGATAAGACTTTTTGTTCATTATTTGTCTTAAAGGTGGCCATTGCCACAGTCCTAGAGCCTTGGGTTGACTCTGGCTTTGGTTCCTTCTGTTGTTGCGTTGTAATCACGATGTGGAAAACTTCGTTGGACTTCTGCATTAATTGGCTCGTCTCGCTGGTTGTACCGCAACAAGATGAGTCACGGATGTTGCCAATTGTTGGTGAAACAAATCAAATCACCAGCGTAGGTATTGATAGCCGACAGAACGCACACGCGTAACGCAAAGCAGAATTCAAATGCGACAACTGACTTACATGGTAAATTGCCGTGCTTAAATACCATGCCATAGTAATATATGTCTACTTGCACACTATTGGTTAAACGGCAACATTCGCTTTTTTCTCATTGGTGCAACGTAAATAAAATTGAATTTAATTTACGCAATATGTCGGCAATTAATTTGTGTCGTTACAATTTGTTAACGACCGTTCGCAGCCGACCATACGCCTTACCAGCAAATAACATTTCAATATACTCGCATCAACAGCATTTTAATGGTATTGTTTCATTTAAGCATATCATTCTCTTCAGCATCTTCTTCCAAGTTGAACAGACTTAATTGATTCTATGTGATAGGTGGGGCAATGGCCTCATATGGAATCATTCAAAATATCTTCCCTTGTAGTATTTATCGTACTTAGTTTATTAACATCCGTCATCAGTTCTTTTAATTTCATCCTAGGTTTACCTTCTGTTGCATTTGTTTTGATTGATGTTTTGTAGATTCTGATTTCATAACCAAAACTCCAAAATTGCTGACTTCGATTTATATAATTGTTTAATTTGTAAATCTTCCGTAATTTTCATGAGATCAAACTCAATTTGCATTAATTACTTTTCGCAAATTTTACTATGCGATGATGATTTCAGTTCAACAATTAATTTTTTGGTGTTCACGTTGGATGAAATCGAATTAGGACATTTTAAATTTAACATGAGATGACTGCTTTACGTGTTCTTTTCAGGGTCATATAAGTGTTCTGCCATTTGCGTTTCATAATTCTTCGCATTTTCATGAACGCTTTAAAGGTAATTGTATTTATATATGAGTTTCTTATAAAATAAAAGGATTGTCTCCTATGGATTTATTTTGTTTTAGTTTTTGCCACTTTGATTTCTCCGCGTTTTGAACGTGCACGCTTCTGGTACGTACTTTTTGGATTAATTTTCCTGTAGTGTGTTCCCTTTTTGCCAGAATTGTTGCTGTTTGAAAATGGCGTCGACTAAAATTATTAAACCAGACCAGAAAGCTGTTACTCCTCTGGAGACTGAAATTGCTAATGTAGGCAGATAGTTTATAATTCTAGGCTATGAGCGAAATCCAGTCGCTAGAGAATTTCGGGGAGGCGATCAGGATGCTTTATTTTTGTGAAGCAAAAGAGTTTAAGGTCAGCAGTGAACAGGCTGTTGTTATATACGTTCCAGTTCCGCAGTTACGAGCCTATCAGCAAGTACATGGACGTTTAGTCGGAGAGTTAGAAAAGAAGCTTCGTGGGCCCCAGGTTGTCATCGTTGCTTTTAGGCGTATTTTGCCGAAACCCAAGAGGAAGTGCAAAGCTAACCCGAAACAGAAGCGCCCCAGAAGCCGAACTTTGACTTCTGTCCATGATAACATTTTAAAGGATTTGGTATATCCCGCTGAAATTGTTGGCAAACGTATCCAAATTGGAGTTGATGGAAGCAAGCTAACAAAGGTTCACTTGGATGCCTCACAGCGCAACTACATTGAACACAAGGTTTGTCCTGTTTTTTAATGTATAGATTCCAACAATTACGGCATTATACAAGCAGTTAACTGGAAGATGCATCTCTATTGTCTTCCCTGACTGGGTTTTGTAATTTAGTTCTAATAAAAAATCTTGGACATTACATGTATTTTGAAATTTCGGTATGTGATGGATAATCTTAATGTTTGGGTGAGTGGGATTTTTTCACTGATCTTTTTGCTTAATGATCAAAATGAAACAGTAACCTTCATTTTCTTGAAGTCTGGTTCACGTTTTATAATAGTAAAACGGTGCATTTCTCATTATATGTATCGTAGTTAATAACGTTTAGTGCTTTCGTTCGATGTGCCAAAATCAGTTCAACGTTTCTGACTTAAAGTCAACTATGTTTACGATAATTTCTACGTATGTGGTTCACTTAGCTAAATCAAGTTGACTCGAGTAACTTTTTGCAGTACCATTACCTCATTGAAATCTATTCTTTTTAAGGCATACAATTGGCATAGACACGATGTTAGCGGCATGTGTCAATCATTGACGAAATGCCAACATTTTTGTTAGCTGGATTTCACTGATGCGGTTGAGTTTTGCTTTAAATTGTTTTCTAGGTAATGTGTCTCTATTGACACGCAAATTCATCCGAGCATCGACACTGATACTTCGTTCGAATTTTGTAAACAAGTAAATAAAAGCTGGTTGCGTAAAGATGCATGAGTACTGCGGTAAAGGAGCCAATAGTTGTTCCAAAATTAAGGCCCTGCTTGCTCATGGATGTTGTGAATTTTCACATTATAAATTGCCTTGTTTCCAAACCATTTAGTCAAGGTGAATGTGGTTGAGGGTTCACACGTGACGCTGGCTAGAATTTTAAAAATATCTAATTAGTTACAGACGTTGCGTACACGATTGGCGGTTTAACAATGTGTTATCAATAATCTCAATGGCCAAGTCAATGGTAGTACCGACGCATCAGCTCCAGTATCCAATTGCATTATTACTGGCTGTCCGTTGAAGAGTTCTAAAAATTTAACTTTAATGAAAATTCTTACATTTGGCAATGTTTCCCACTCTTCCTTTTCTTCAAAGGCCATCTGGTTCGGACCACTTTTTTGTTTGATCTGCTGGTCTTCATTCGATCTACCCATCGGAGGCACCAAAGGATTAATATTCGTGCTCTGCTCTCTCCCACCTTTATTTGTGAGATTGTGCACCCTGTTACCCCACTGCACTGGCCGTTCTCGAGGAGCAGTACATGGGTTTTGCTGACGCTTATACGTCGTATTCGTCGAAGCTGGAGTCCTTATATACTGACTTTGCTTCCAGGCCACTGGCTGTTGCCTTCTGTCGCGGAACTGCTTATTATGCCGCGAAGAATTCCAATACGGTATGTCGCTCCTCTCAGATGTCGTAACTGGACCCATGCGTGGAGATGCAGCTGCCACTTTGTTTGTCATTATGGCCGAACTTTGAAGAGCCTGAAGTCTCTCTTCAAGGCCTCCCTGGGCGCTGGATATTTCACCGTATCTGGTAGGATCCAGCAGCATGAACATGATGGCCTCATGTGGTTGCAAGCCGGGTAAAGACTCGGTAAGCTTCGAGAACCACCGCTTGATACGTGCCATGGTATCCATGGGCATCTCACCCATTAATGGCTTCAGGCTGTATAATTCTAAGAACACTTCCTGAGGCCTAGCCCGGAAATGATCCAACACGCGTCTTTTGTATTCTTCATACGTGAGGTCAACCGGCAATTCCAATTGGACTGCTACTGTCCGGTCCACTAATTCCTGCACAGCTACACGCACAATAGGTGCTTCCAATGTAAATTCTTGGGCTCGAACTGATGCTTCAAATTTTTCGAACCACAACTGTGGCCTTTCCACATCTAGTGGTGCCAACATCGGCTTAAACTCTGATGACGGTCTGAAATAATTCGTTGATTCGGCTGAAAACGCCGGCATATTTCCTCCTGATTCCTCTTCGGCGTGGTCGCCATTGTTGTGTCCACCTATGTTGGATGGTCCACGTACTTGGATGTCTTCTGTATTTATTATTAGCGTATCGTCTAGACGAGCCTTAATTGTGCCTAATTCTGCAGTTAAATTATTCATTTGAGAAGTCAATGCCTGAATCAACGTTTCCAACCCATCAGAAGCCATTTTAAATGTACGACAAATGCTTTATTTTTACTCAATTATATATAGAATTTTTCTCGCACAACGAGCATCGATTTAATAAAACAAATTTACACATTAATTAATTTATGTTCACTTCAGCTCTAAGTCTGCTTTTCTCATTGGGCTGACTGCTTCATTCTTATACGGACGCTTCTGCGAGGAATTTCTGTTGAAATACTGTCTGCCCTAGATAAGACTTTTTGTTCATTATTTGTCTTAAAGGTGGCCATTGCCACAGTCCTAGAGCCTTGGGTTGACTCTGGCTTTGGTTCCTTCTGTTGTTGCGTTGTAATCACGATGTGGAAAACTTCGTTGGACTTCTGGATTAATTGGCTCGTCTCGCTGGTTGTACCGCAACAAGATGAGTCACGGATGTTGCCAATTGTTGGTGAAACAAATCAAATCACCAGCGTAGGTATTGATAGCCGACAGAACGCACACGCGTAGCGCAAAGCAGAATTCAAATGCGACAACTGACTTACATGGTAAATTGCCGTGCTTAAATACCATGCCATAGTAATATATGTCTACTTGCACACTATTGGTTAAACGGCAACATTCGCTTTTTTCTCATTGGTGCAACGTAAATAAAATTGAATTTAATTTACGCAATATGTCGGCAATTAATTTGTGTCGTTACAATTTGTTAACGACCGTTCGCAGCCGACCATACGCCTTACCAGCAAATAACATTTCAATATACTCGCATCAACAGCATTTTAATGGTATTGTTTCATTTAAGCATATCATTCTCTTCAGCATCTTCTTCCAAGTTGAACAGACTTAATTGATTCTATGTGATAGGTGGGGCAATGGCCTCATATGGAATCATTCAAAATATCTTCCCTTGTAGTATTTATCGTACTTAGTTTATTAACATCCGTCATCAGTTCTTTTAATTTCATCCTAGGTTTACCTTCTGTTGCATTTGTTTTGATTGATGTTTTGTAGATTCTGATTTCATAACCAAAACTCCAAAATTGCTGACTTCGATTTATATAATTGTTTAATTTGTAAATCTTCCGTAATTTTCATGAGATCAAACTCAATTTGCATTAATTACTTTTCGCAAATTTTACTATGCGATGATGATTTCAGTTCAACAATTAATTTTTTGGTGTTCACGTTGGATGAAATCGAATTAGGACATTTTAAATTTAACATGAGATGACTGCTTTACGTGTTCTTTTCAGGGTCATATAAGTGTTCTGCCATTTGCGTTTCATAATTCTTCGCATTTTCATGAACGCTTTAAAGGTAATTGTATTTATATATGAGTTTCTTATAAAATAAAAGGATTGTCTCCTATGGATTTATTTTGTTTTAGTTTTTGCCACTTTGATTTCTCCGCGTTTTGAACGTGCACGCTTCTGGTACGTACTTTTTGGATTAATTTTCCTGTAGTGTGTTCCCTTTTTGCCAGAATTGTTGCTGTTTGAAAATGGCGTCGACTAAAATTATTAAACCAGACCAGAAAGCTGTTACTCCTCTGGAGACTGAAATTGCTAATGTAGGCAGATAGTTTATAATTCTAGGCTATGAGCGAAATCCAGTCGCTAGAGAATTTCGGGGAGGCGATCAGGATGCTTTATTTTTGTGAAGCAAAAGAGTTTAAGGTCAGCAGTGAACAGGCTGTTGTTATATACGTTCCAGTTCCGCAGTTACGAGCCTATCAGCAAGTACATGGACGTTTAGTCGGAGAGTTAGAAAAGAAGCTTCGTGGGCCCCAGGTTGTCATCGTTGCTTTTAGGCGTATTTTGCCGAAACCCAAGAGGAAGTGCAAAGCTAACCCGAAACAGAAGCGCCCCAGAAGCCGAACTTTGACTTCTGTCCATGATAACATTTTAAAGGATTTGGTATATCCCGCTGAAATTGTTGGCAAACGTATCCAAATTGGAGTTGATGGAAGCAAGCTAACAAAGGTTCACTTGGATGCCTCACAGCGCAACTACATTGAACACAAGGTTTGTCCTGTTTTTTAATGTATAGATTCCAACAATTACGGCATTATACAAGCAGTTAACTGGAAGATGCATCTCTATTGTCTTCCCTGACTGGGTTTTGTAATTTAGTTCTAATAAAAAATCTTGGACATTACATGTATTTTGAAATTTCGGTATGTGATGGATAATCTTAATGTTTGGGTGAGTGGGATTTTTTCACTGATCTTTTTGCTTAATGATCAAAATGAAACAGTAACCTTCATTTTCTTGAAGTCTGGTTCACGTTTTATAATAGTAAAACGGTGCATTTCTCATTATATGTATCGTAGTTAATAACGTTTAGTGCTTTCGTTCGATGTGCCAAAATCAGTTCAACGTTTCTGACTTAAAGTCAACTATGTTTACGATAATTTCTACGTATGTGGTTCACTTAGCTAAATCAAGTTGACTCGAGTAACTTTTTGCAGTACCATTACCTCATTGAAATCTATTCTTTTTAAGGCATACAATTGGCATAGACACGATGTTAGCGGCATGTGTCAATCATTGACGAAATGCCAACATTTTTGTTAGCTGGATTTCACTGATGCGGTTGAGTTTTGCTTTAAATTGTTTTCTAGGTAATGTGTCTCTATTGACACGCAAATTCATCCGAGCATCGACACTGATACTTCGTTCGAATTTTGTAAACAAGTAAATAAAAGCTGGTTGCGTAAAGATGCATGAGTACTGCGGTAAAGGAGCCAATAGTTGTTCCAAAATTAAGGCCCTGCTTGCTCATGGATGTTGTGAATTTTCACATTATAAATTGCCTTGTTTCCAAACCATTTAGTCAAGGTGAATGTGGTTGAGGGTTCACACGTGACGCTGGCTAGAATTTTAAAAATATCTAATTAGTTACAGACGTTGCGTACACGATTGGCGGTTTAACAATGTGTTATCAATAATCTCAATGGCCAAGTCAATGGTAGTACCGACGCATCAGCTCCAGTATCCAATTGCATTATTACTGGCTGTCCGTTGAAGAGTTCTAAAAATTTAACTTTAATGAAAATTCTTACATTTGGCAATGTTTCCCACTCTTCCTTTTCTTCAAAGGCCATCTGGTTCGGACCACTTTTTTGTTTGATCTGCTGGTCTTCATTCGATCTACCCATCGGAGGCACCAAAGGATTAATATTCGTGCTCTGCTCTCTCCCACCTTTATTTGTGAGATTGTGCACCCTGTTACCCCACTGCACTGGCCGTTCTCGAGGAGCAGTACATGGGTTTTGCTGACGCTTATACGTCGTATTCGTCGAAGCTGGAGTCCTTATATACTGACTTTGCTTCCAGGCCACTGGCTGTTGCCTTCTGTCGCGGAACTGCTTATTATGCCGCGAAGAATTCCAATACGGTATGTCGCTCCTCTCAGATGTCGTAACTGGACCCATGCGTGGAGATGCAGCTGCCACTTTGTTTGTCATTATGGCCGAACTTTGAAGAGCCTGAAGTCTCTCTTCAAGGCCTCCCTGGGCGCTGGATATTTCACCGTATCTGGTAGGATCCAGCAGCATGAACATGATGGCCTCATGTGGTTGCAAGCCGGGTAAAGACTCGGTAAGCTTCGAGAACCACCGCTTGATACGTGCCATGGTATCCATGGGCATCTCACCCATTAATGGCTTCAGGCTGTATAATTCTAAGAACACTTCCTGAGGCCTAGCCCGGAAATGATCCAACACGCGTCTTTTGTATTCTTCATACGTGAGGTCAACCGGCAATTCCAATTGGACTGCTACTGTCCGGTCCACTAATTCCTGCACAGCTACACGCACAATAGGTGCTTCCAATGTAAATTCTTGGGCTCGAACTGATGCTTCAAATTTTTCGAACCACAACTGTGGCCTTTCCACATCTAGTGGTGCCAACATCGGCTTAAACTCTGATGACGGTCTGAAATAATTCGTTGATTCGGCTGAAAACGCCGGCATATTTCCTCCTGATTCCTCTTCGGCGCGGTCGCCATTGTTGTGTCCACCTATGTTGGATGGTCCACGTACTTGGATGTCTTCTGTATTTATTATTAGCGTATCGTCTAGACGAGCCTTAATTGTGCCTAATTCTGCAGTTAAATTATTCATTTGAGAAGTCAATGCCTGAATCAACGTTTCCAACCCATCAGAAGCCATTTTAAATGTACGACAAATGCTTTATTTTTACTCAATTATATATAGAATTTTTCTCGCACAACGAGCATCGATTTAATAAAACAAATTTACACATTAATTAATTTATGTTCACTTCAGCTCTAAGTCTGCTTTTCTCATTGGGCTGACTGCTTCATTCTTATACGGACGCTTCTGCGAGGAATTTCTGTTGAAATACTGTCTGCCCTAGATAAGACTTTTTGTTCATTATTTGTCTTAAAGGTGGCCATTGCCACAGTCCTAGAGCCTTGGGTTGACTCTGGCTTTGGTTCCTTCTGTTGTTGCGTTGTAATCACGATGTGGAAAACTTCGTTGGACTTCTGGATTAATTGGCTCGTCTCGCTGGTTGTACCGCAACAAGATGAGTCACGGATGTTGCCAATTGTTGGTGAAACAAATCAAATCACCAGCGTAGGTATTGATAGCCGACAGAACGCACACGCGTAGCGCAAAGCAGAATTCAAATGCGACAACTGACTTACATGGTAAATTGCCGTGCTTAAATACCATGCCATAGTAATATATGTCTACTTGCACACTATTGGTTAAACGGCAACATTCGCTTTTTTCTCATTGGTGCAACGTAAATAAAATTGAATTTAATTTACGCAATATGTCGGCAATTAATTTGTGTCGTTACAATTTGTTAACGACCGTTCGCAGCCGACCATACGCCTTACCAGCAAATAACATTTCAATATACTCGCATCAACAGCATTTTAATGGTATTGTTTCATTTAAGCATATCATTCTCTTCAGCATCTTCTTCCAAGTTGAACAGACTTAATTGATTCTATGTGATAGGTGGGGCAATGGCCTCATATGGAATCATTCAAAATATCTTCCCTTGTAGTATTTATCGTACTTAGTTTATTAACATCCGTCATCAGTTCTTTTAATTTCATCCTAGGTTTACCTTCTGTTGCATTTGTTTTGATTGATGTTTTGTAGATTCTGATTTCATAACCAAAACTCCAAAATTGCTGACTTCGATTTATATAATTGTTTAATTTGTAAATCTTCCGTAATTTTCATGAGATCAAACTCAATTTGCATTAATTACTTTTCGCAAATTTTACTATGCGATGATGATTTCAGTTCAACAATTAATTTTTTGGTGTTCACGTTGGATGAAATCGAATTAGGACATTTTAAATTTAACATGAGATGACTGCTTTACGTGTTCTTTTCAGGGTCATATAAGTGTTCTGCCATTTGCGTTTCATAATTCTTCGCATTTTCATGAACGCTTTAAAGGTAATTGTATTTATATATGAGTTTCTTATAAAATAAAAGGATTGTCTCCTATGGATTTATTTTGTTTTAGTTTTTGCCACTTTGATTTCTCCGCGTTTTGAACGTGCACGCTTCTGGTACGTACTTTTTGGATTAATTTTCCTGTAGTGTGTTCCCTTTTTGCCAGAATTGTTGCTGTTTGAAAATGGCGTCGACTAAAATTATTAAACCAGACCAGAAAGCTGTTACTCCTCTGGAGACTGAAATTGCTAATGTAGGCAGATAGTTTATAATTCTAGGCTATGAGCGAAATCCAGTCGCTAGAGAATTTCGGGGAGGCGATCAGGATGCTTTATTTTTGTGAAGCAAAAGAGTTTAAGGTCAGCAGTGAACAGGCTGTTGTTATATACGTTCCAGTTCCGCAGTTACGAGCCTATCAGCAAGTACATGGACGTTTAGTCGGAGAGTTAGAAAAGAAGCTTCGTGGGCCCCAGGTTGTCATCGTTGCTTTTAGGCGTATTTTGCCGAAACCCAAGAGGAAGTGCAAAGCTAACCCGAAACAGAAGCGCCCCAGAAGCCGAACTTTGACTTCTGTCCATGATAACATTTTAAAGGATTTGGTATATCCCGCTGAAATTGTTGGCAAACGTATCCAAATTGGAGTTGATGGAAGCAAGCTAACAAAGGTTCACTTGGATGCCTCACAGCGCAACTACATTGAACACAAGGTTTGTCCTGTTTTTTAATGTATAGATTCCAACAATTACGGCATTATACAAGCAGTTAACTGGAAGATGCATCTCTATTGTCTTCCCTGACTGGGTTTTGTAATTTAGTTCTAATAAAAAATCTTGGACATTACATGTATTTTGAAATTTCGGTATGTGATGGATAATCTTAATGTTTGGGTGAGTGGGATTTTTTCACTGATCTTTTTGCTTAATGATCAAAATGAAACAGTAACCTTCATTTTCTTGAAGTCTGGTTCACGTTTTATAATAGTAAAACGGTGCATTTCTCATTATATGTATCGTAGTTAATAACGTTTAGTGCTTTCGTTCGATGTGCCAAAATCAGTTCAACGTTTCTGACTTAAAGTCAAC
This sequence comes from Eudiplozoon nipponicum, assembly GCA_029291075.1. Taxonomy (NCBI): domain Eukaryota; kingdom Metazoa; phylum Platyhelminthes; class Monogenea; order Mazocraeidea; family Diplozoidae; genus Eudiplozoon; species Eudiplozoon nipponicum. The sequence continues at coordinate 247,472 of JAQBSW010000193.1, forward strand.
TATGTTTACGATAATTTCTACGTATGTGGTTCACTTAGCTAAATCAAGTTGACTCGAGTAACTTTTTGCAGTACCATTACCTCATTGAAATCTATTCTTTTTAAGGCATACAATTGGCATAGACACGATGTTAGCGGCATGTGTCAATCATTGACGAAATGCCAACATTTTTGTTAGCTGGATTTCACTGATGCGGTTGAGTTTTGCTTTAAATTGTTTTCTAGGTAATGTGTCTCTATTGACACGCAAATTCATCCGAGCATCGACACTGATACTTCGTTCGAATTTTGTAAACAAGTAAATAAAAGCTGGTTGCGTAAAGATGCATGAGTACTGCGGTAAAGGAGCCAATAGTTGTTCCAAAATTAAGGCCCTGCTTGCTCATGGATGTTGTGAATTTTCACATTATAAATTGCCTTGTTTCCAAACCATTTAGTCAAGGTGAATGTGGTTGAGGGTTCACACGTGACGCTGGCTAGAATTTTAAAAATATCTAATTAGTTACAGACGTTGCGTACACGATTGGCGGTTTAACAATGTGTTATCAATAATCTCAATGGCCAAGTCAATGGTAGTACCGACACATCAGCTCCAGTATCCAATTGCATTATTACTGGCTGTCCGTTGAAGAGTTCTAAAAATTTAACTTTAATGAAAATTCTTACATTTGGCAATGTTTCCCACTCTTCCTTTTCTTCAAAGGCCATCTGGTTCGGACCACTTTTTTGTTTGATCTGCTGGTCTTCATTCGATCTACCCATCGGAGGCACCAAAGGATTAATATTCGTGCCCTGCTCTCTCCCACCTTTATTTGTGAGATTGTGCACCCTGTTACCCCACTGCACTGGCCGTTCTCGAGGAGCAGTACATGGGTTTTGCTGACGCTTATACGTCGTATTCGTCGAAGCTGGAGTCCTTATATACTGACTTTGCTTCCAGGCCACTGGCTGTTGCCTTCTGTCGCGGAACTGCTTATTATGCCGCGAAGAATTCCAATACGGTATGTCGCTCCTCTCAGATGTCGTAACTGGACCCATGCGTGGAGATGCAGCTGCCACTTTGTTTGTCATTATGGCCGAACTTTGAAGAGCCTGAAGTCTCTCTTCAAGGCCTCCCTGGGCGCTGGATATTTCACCGTATCTGGTAGGATCCAGCAGCATGAACATGATGGCCTCATGTGGTTGCAAGCCGGGTAAAGACTCGGTAAGCTTCGAGAACCACCGCTTGATACGTGCCATGGTATCCATGGGCATCTCACCCATTAATGGCTTCAGGCTGTATAATTCTAAGAACACTTCCTGAGGCCTAGCCCGGAAATGATCCAACACGCGTCTTTTGTATTCTTCATACGTGAGGTCAACCGGCAATTCCAATTGGACTGCTACTGTCCGGTCCACTAATTCCTGCACAGCTACACGCACAATAGGTGCTTCCAATGTAAATTCTTGGGCTCGAACTGATGCTTCAAATTTTTCGAACCACAACTGTGGCCTTTCCACATCTAGTGGTGCCAACATCGGCTTAAACTCTGATGACGGTCTGAAATAATTCGTTGATTCGGCTGAAAACGCCGGCATATTTCCTCCTGATTCCTCTTCGGCGCGGTCGCCATTGTTGTGTCCACCTATGTTGGATGGTCCACGTACTTGGATGTCTTCTGTATTTATTATTAGCGTATCGTCTAGACGAGCCTTAATTGTGCCTAATTCTGCAGTTAAATTATTCATTTGAGAAGTCAATGCCTGAATCAACGTTTCCAACCCATCAGAAGCCATTTTAAATGTACGACAAATGCTTTATTTTTACTCAATTATATATAGAATTTTTCTCGCACAACGAGCATCGATTTAATAAAACAAATTTACACATTAATTAATTTATGTTCACTTCAGCTCTAAGTCTGCTTTTCTCATTGGGCTGACTGCTTCATTCTTATACGGACGCTTCTGCGAGGAATTTCTGTTGAAATACTGTCTGCCCTAGATAAGACTTTTTGTTCATTATTTGTCTTAAAGGTGGCCATTGCCACAGTCCTAGAGCCTTGGGTTGACTCTGGCTTTGGTTCCTTCTGTTGTTGCGTTGTAATCACGATGTGGAAAACTTCGTTGGACTTCTGGATTAATTGGCTCGTCTCGCTGGTTGTACCGCAACAAGATGAGTCACGGATGTTGCCAATTGTTGGTGAAACAAATCAAATCACCAGCGTAGGTATTGATAGCCGACAGAACGCACACGCGTAGCGCAAAGCAGAATTCAAATGCGACAACTGACTTACATGGTAAATTGCCGTGCTTAAATACCATGCCATAGTAATATATGTCTACTTGCACACTATTGGTTAAACGGCAACATTCGCTTTTTTCTCATTGGTGCAACGTAAATAAAATTGAATTTAATTTACGCAATATGTCGGCAATTAATTTGTGTCGTTACAATTTGTTAACGACCGTTCGCAGCCGACCATACGCCTTACCAGCAAATAACATTTCAATATACTCGCATCAACAGCATTTTAATGGTATTGTTTCATTTAAGCATATCATTCTCTTCAGCATCTTCTTCCAAGTTGAACAGACTTAATTGATTCTATGTGATAGGTGGGGCAATGGCCTCATATGGAATCATTCAAAATATCTTCCCTTGTAGTATTTATCGTACTTAGTTTATTAACATCCGTCATCAGTTCTTTTAATTTCATCCTAGGTTTACCTTCTGTTGCATTTGTTTTGATTGATGTTTTGTAGATTCTGATTTCATAACCAAAACTCCAAAATTGCTGACTTCGATTTATATAATTGTTTAATTTGTAAATCTTCCGTAATTTTCATGAGATCAAACTCAATTTGCATTAATTACTTTTCGCAAATTTTACTATGCGATGATGATTTCAGTTCAACAATTAATTTTTTGGTGTTCACGTTGGATGAAATCGAATTAGGACATTTTAAATTTAACATGAGATGACTGCTTTACGTGTTCTTTTCAGGGTCATATAAGTGTTCTGCCATTTGCGTTTCATAATTCTTCGCATTTTCATGAACGCTTTAAAGGTAATTGTATTTATATATGAGTTTCTTATAAAATAAAAGGATTGTCTCCTATGGATTTATTTTGTTTTAGTTTTTGCCACTTTGATTTCTCCGCGTTTTGAACGTGCACGCTTCTGGTACGTACTTTTTGGATTAATTTTCCTGTAGTGTGTTCCCTTTTTGCCAGAATTGTTGCTGTTTGAAAATGGCGTCGACTAAAATTATTAAACCAGACCAGAAAGCTGTTACTCCTCTGGAGACTGAAATTGCTAATGTAGGCAGATAGTTTATAATTCTAGGCTATGAGCGAAATCCAGTCGCTAGAGAATTTCGGGGAGGCGATCAGGATGCTTTATTTTTGTGAAGCAAAAGAGTTTAAGGTCAGCAGTGAACAGGCTGTTGTTATATACGTTCCAGTTCCGCAGTTACGAGCCTATCAGCAAGTACATGGACGTTTAGTCGGAGAGTTAGAAAAGAAGCTTCGTGGGCCCCAGGTTGTCATCGTTGCTTTTAGGCGTATTTTGCCGAAACCCAAGAGGAAGTGCAAAGCTAACCCGAAACAGAAGCGCCCCAGAAGCCGAACTTTGACTTCTGTCCATGATAACATTTTAAAGGATTTGGTATATCCCGCTGAAATTGTTGGCAAACGTATCCAAATTGGAGTTGATGGAAGCAAGCTAACAAAGGTTCACTTGGATGCCTCACAGCGCAACTACATTGAACACAAGGTTTGTCCTGTTTTTTAATGTATAGATTCCAACAATTACGGCATTATACAAGCAGTTAACTGGAAGATGCATCTCTATTGTCTTCCCTGACTGGGTTTTGTAATTTAGTTCTAATAAAAAATCTTGGACATTACATGTATTTTGAAATTTCGGTATGTGATGGATAATCTTAATGTTTGGGTGAGTGGGATTTTTTCACTGATCTTTTTGCTTAATGATCAAAATGAAACAGTAACCTTCATTTTCTTGAAGTCTGGTTCACGTTTTATAATAGTAAAACGGTGCATTTCTCATTATATGTATCGTAGTTAATAACGTTTAGTGCTTTCGTTCGATGTGCCAAAATCAGTTCAACGTTTCTGACTTAAAGTCAACTATGTTTACGATAATTTCTACGTATGTGGTTCACTTAGCTAAATCAAGTTGACTCGAGTAACTTTTTGCAGTACCATTACCTCATTGAAATCTATTCTTTTTAAGGCATACAATTGGCATAGACACGATGTTAGCGGCATGTGTCAATCATTGACGAAATGCCAACATTTTTGTTAGCTGGATTTCACTGATGCGGTTGAGTTTTGCTTTAAATTGTTTTCTAGGTAATGTGTCTCTATTGACACGCAAATTCATCCGAGCATCGACACTGATACTTCGTTCGAATTTTGTAAACAAGTAAATAAAAGCTGGTTGCGTAAAGATGCATGAGTACTGCGGTAAAGGAGCCAATAGTTGTTCCAAAATTAAGGCCCTGCTTGCTCATGGATGTTGTGAATTTTCACATTATAAATTGCCTTGTTTCCAAACCATTTAGTCAAGGTGAATGTGGTTGAGGGTTCACACGTGACGCTGGCTAGAATTTTAAAAATATCTAATTAGTTACAGACGTTGCGTACACGATTGGCGGTTTAACAATGTGTTATCAATAATCTCAATGGCCAAGTCAATGGTAGTACCGACGCATCAGCTCCAGTATCCAATTGCATTATTACTGGCTGTCCGTTGAAGAGTTCTAAAAATTTAACTTTAATGAAAATTCTTACATTTGGCAATGTTTCCCACTCTTCCTTTTCTTCAAAGGCCATCTGGTTCGGACCACTTTTTTGTTTGATCTGCTGGTCTTCATTCGATCTACCCATCGGAGGCACCAAAGGATTAATATTCGTGCTCTGCTCTCTCCCACCTTTATTTGTGAGATTGTGCACCCTGTTACCCCACTGCACTGGCCGTTCTCGAGGAGCAGTACATGGGTTTTGCTGACGCTTATACGTCGTATTCGTCGAAGCTGGAGTCCTTATATACTGACTTTGCTTCCAGGCCACTGGCTGTTGCCTTCTGTCGCGGAACTGCTTATTATGCCGCGAAGAATTCCAATACGGTATGTCGCTCCTCTCAGATGTCGTAACTGGACCCATGCGTGGAGATGCAGCTGCCACTTTGTTTGTCATTATGGCCGAACTTTGAAGAGCCTGAAGTCTCTCTTCAAGGCCTCCCTGGGCGCTGGATATTTCACCGTATCTGGTAGGATCCAGCAGCATGAACATGATGGCCTCATGTGGTTGCAAGCCGGGTAAAGACTCGGTAAGCTTCGAGAACCACCGCTTGATACGTGCCATGGTATCCATGGGCATCTCACCCATTAATGGCTTCAGGCTGTATAATTCTAAGAACACTTCCTGAGGCCTAGCCCGGAAATGATCCAACACGCGTCTTTTGTATTCTTCATACGTGAGGTCAACCGGCAATTCCAATTGGACTGCTACTGTCCGGTCCACTAATTCCTGCACAGCTACACGCACAATAGGTGCTTCCAATGTAAATTCTTGGGCTCGAACTGATGCTTCAAATTTTTCGAACCACAACTGTGGCCTTTCCACATCTAGTGGTGCCAACATCGGCTTAAACTCTGATGACGGTCTGAAATAATTCGTTGATTCGGCTGAAAACGCCGGCATATTTCCTCCTGATTCCTCTTCGGCGTGGTCGCCATTGTTGTGTCCACCTATGTTGGATGGTCCACGTACTTGGATGTCTTCTGTATTTATTATTAGCGTATCGTCTAGACGAGCCTTAATTGTGCCTAATTCTGCAGTTAAATTATTCATTTGAGAAGTCAATGCCTGAATCAACGTTTCCAACCCATCAGAAGCCATTTTAAATGTACGACAAATGCTTTATTTTTACTCAATTATATATAGAATTTTTCTCGCACAACGAGCATCGATTTAATAAAACAAATTTACACATTAATTAATTTATGTTCACTTCAGCTCTAAGTCTGCTTTTCTCATTGGGCTGACTGCTTCATTCTTATACGGACGCTTCTGCGAGGAATTTCTGTTGAAATACTGTCTGCCCTAGATAAGACTTTTTGTTCATTATTTGTCTTAAAGGTGGCCATTGCCACAGTCCTAGAGCCTTGGGTTGACTCTGGCTTTGGTTCCTTCTGTTGTTGCGTTGTAATCACGATGTGGAAAACTTCGTTGGACTTCTGGATTAATTGGCTCGTCTCGCTGGTTGTACCGCAACAAGATGAGTCACGGATGTTGCCAATTGTTGGTGAAACAAATCAAATCACCAGCGTAGGTATTGATAGCCGACAGAACGCACACGCGTAGCGCAAAGCAGAATTCAAATGCGACAACTGACTTACATGGTAAATTGCCGTGCTTAAATACCATGCCATAGTAATATATGTCTACTTGCACACTATTGGTTAAACGGCAACATTCGCTTTTTTCTCATTGGTGCAACGTAAATAAAATTGAATTTAATTTACGCAATATGTCGGCAATTAATTTGTGTCGTTACAATTTGTTAACGACCGTTCGCAGCCGACCATACGCCTTACCAGCAAATAACATTTCAATATACTCGCATCAACAGCATTTTAATGGTATTGTTTCATTTAAGCATATCATTCTCTTCAGCATCTTCTTCCAAGTTGAACAGACTTAATTGATTCTATGTGATAGGTGGGGCAATGGCCTCATATGGAATCATTCAAAATATCTTCCCTTGTAGTATTTATCGTACTTAGTTTATTAACATCCGTCATCAGTTCTTTTAATTTCATCCTAGGTTTACCTTCTGTTGCATTTGTTTTGATTGATGTTTTGTAGATTCTGATTTCATAACCAAAACTCCAAAATTGCTGACTTCGATTTATATAATTGTTTAATTTGTAAATCTTCCGTAATTTTCATGAGATCAAACTCAATTTGCATTAATTACTTTTCGCAAATTTTACTATGCGATGATGATTTCAGTTCAACAATTAATTTTTTGGTGTTCACGTTGGATGAAATCGAATTAGGACATTTTAAATTTAACATGAGATGACTGCTTTACGTGTTCTTTTCAGGGTCATATAAGTGTTTTGCCATTTGCGTTTCATAATTCTTCGCATTTTCATGAACGCTTTAAAGGTAATTGTATTTATATATGAGTTTCTTATAAAATAAAAGGATTGTCTCCTATGGATTTATTTTGTTTTAGTTTTTGCCACTTTGATTTCTCCGCGTTTTGAACGTGCACGCTTCTGGTACGTACTTTTTGGATTAATTTTCCTGTAGTGTGTTCCCTTTTTGCCAGAATTGTTGCTGTTTGAAAATGGCGTCGACTAAAATTATTAAACCAGACCAGAAAGCTGTTACTCCTCTGGAGACTGAAATTGCTAATGTAGGCAGATAGTTTATAATTCTAGGCTATGAGCGAAATCCAGTCGCTAGAGAATTTCGGGGAGGCGATCAGGATGCTTTATTTTTGTGAAGCAAAAGAGTTTAAGGTCAGCAGTGAACAGGCTGTTGTTATATACGTTCCAGTTCCGCAGTTACGAGCCTATCAGCAAGTACATGGACGTTTAGTCGGAGAGTTAGAAAAGAAGCTTCGTGGGCCCCAGGTTGTCATCGTTGCTTTTAGGCGTATTTTGCCGAAACCCAAGAGGAAGTGCAAAGCTAACCCGAAACAGAAGCGCCCCAGAAGCCGAACTTTGACTTCTGTCCATGATAACATTTTAAAGGATTTGGTATATCCCGCTGAAATTGTTGGCAAACGTATCCAAATTGGAGTTGATGGAAGCAAGCTAACAAAGGTTCACTTGGATGCCTCACAGCGCAACTACATTGAACACAAGGTTTGTCCTGTTTTTTAATGTATAGATTCCAACAATTACGGCATTATACAAGCAGTTAACTGGAAGATGCATCTCTATTGTCTTCCCTGACTGGGTTTTGTAATTTAGTTCTAATAAAAAATCTTGGACATTACATGTATTTTGAAATTTCGGTATGTGATGGATAATCTTAATGTTTGGGTGAGTGGGATTTTTTCACTGATCTTTTTGCTTAATGATCAAAATGAAACAGTAACCTTCATTTTCTTGAAGTCTGGTTCACGTTTTATAATAGTAAAACGGTGCATTTCTCATTATATGTATCGTAGTTAATAACGTTTAGTGCTTTCGTTCGATGTGCCAAAATCAGTTCAACGTTTCTGACTTAAAGTCAACTATGTTTACGATAATTTCTACGTATGTGGTTCACTTAGCTAAATCAAGTTGACTCGAGTAACTTTTTGCAGTACCATTACCTCATTGAAATCTATTCTTTTTAAGGCATACAATTGGCATAGACACGATGTTAGCGGCATGTGTCAATCATTGACGAAATGCCAACATTTTTGTTAGCTGGATTTCACTGATGCGGTTGAGTTTTGCTTTAAATTGTTTTCTAGGTAATGTGTCTCTATTGACACGCAAATTCATCCGAGCATCGACACTGATACTTCGTTCGAATTTTGTAAACAAGTAAATAAAAGCTGGTTGCGTAAAGATGCATGAGTACTGCGGTAAAGGAGCCAATAGTTGTTCCAAAATTAAGGCCCTGCTTGCTCATGGATGTTGTGAATTTTCACATTATAAATTGCCTTGTTTCCAAACCATTTAGTCAAGGTGAATGTGGTTGAGGGTTCACACGTGACGCTGGCTAGAATTTTAAAAATATCTAATTAGTTACAGAC